>CM077623.1:3546756-4146756 GCA_039566895.2 Turritopsis rubra
TTATTTTAACCTACAGGCTAACCTACAAGTTTGATGGGGTTGAGATATAATGCAAACTTAATTATATATATAAGTGGTTTCTATTTTGTAAAATGACAGAATGGCTATATAGGATTACTTTTTTAATAAATGCAGTGCATAAACTCTAACCTGAGAAAATCAAAACACACCAATTTTGAATGTGAGGGGTCCAATATAACATTAGATTTTATAATACATTGCCCAGAATATTGAATTAACATGATCGAGATTATAAAAATGTGAAATTTTGTGTGATGTTATAGGCTTTGGTGTCTTTTGCACAGTTGAATTTAAAAAGTCAGCTTTCATATGTGAATACCCTGGAACATTAATGTCTGCAGAAAGGGGAAGGGAGCTTGAAAAGTCCTACCCACAAACATATGGATCATATCTATTTTTTTTATGAAAAGTATTGGTAGGTATTTTTAGTTTTGTTTTGTAGATGATAGAAAGTATATAGAACTGTAATATTACTCATCCACCTCTTATAGTATTGATGGGACATTTGATGATAGATTTGGAAAGTTTATTAATCATTCTTCTAAGCATCCAAATTGTGTTGTTAAACCGTTAGTGGCTGACAAAAAAATTTCTTTGTGTTTGTTTGCATTACGTGACTTACCTGAAGGTACAGAGCTACGGTATAACTATGGTGTTACCGGACTGCCCTGGCAAAAGGTAGAAATATTTAACTAATGGTTTATCTTTACAAAACCCTTTTTTTTCAACTGATCATTTACATTTAGAAGTTTGCTACTGATAAGCCATGGCACTTGTCTGAGTTGTACTCTACACAAGTAAGGTTTTTACTTTATTTAAATATTTCCAGTAATTACTTATATTGTTCATAAAAACTCTGCTTTCTTTAGGACGAAAGTAGCAGAAGTATTAATGAAAAGCATAAAAAAGTAAGTATTTCAATGTACAAAATTTGCTTTGTAATTTCCTGTAATTTATTTACTTCCATAATTCGGCTATTTTTTAGAAATATGTGAAAGCATCTGAGGTATACCTGTACATTAAATCATTATGATTAAGTAAAACTCAATCAAATATAATACTTTATTTCTGTTTGAATTTATGCTGTAGGTTTTATCTGTTATGAAAGAAACTTTTATTGCGACTAATCCATATAAAGTAATATCTATTCTTCATTATCATGAAATTATTGACAATTATTCCTGCAAATTCATATATCATATGATCATAATAAATATAATTGATATTTTTCCCTTAGGTTTGTGATCCTATAAACACAGCAAGTGCTTCTAATAGCATTTTGTCAGGTGATGACCTGCAAGTCAAGGTACTGAGAATTTTGAAAGAACATGATTGTGAAACAAAATGATCAATGGAAATTATGTTCAATGTATAGATACCATGGTTGTTTGTATCTTAGGTTTGTAAAAATACTAAAATAAGAAGTGAATCTGGTGAGATTCGGACTAAAGAAGCTCCAGTTGAAGTACGTATAATTCTAAGAATGTACCTAAACAGTATGTACCTACTGACATGGTATTTACTGTATATGTTTGTTTACATTTCAGGTTTCTAATGATTATACTAACATGACAATGGTATCTGGTGAGCTCTTGACTGCTGGTGAAGTTCCTGTTGAGGTAATTGATCTAAATTGATCTTGCTTATTTAGACGCATAAGTTGCCCTTAGATGGAGTACTAGAGTGTATGATGTTGCCATTTGCATTTCAGGTTGGTGATGTTAATGAAACAACTGCATGTGGTGAGCTCTTGACTGCTGGTGAAGTTCCTGTTGAGGTAATTGATCTAAACAAGATTGCTTATTTAGACGCACAAGTTGCCCTTAGATGGAGTACTAGAGTGTATGATGTTGCCATTTGCATTTAAGGTTGGTGATGTTAATAAAACAACTGCATGTAGTGAGCTCTTGACTGCTGCTGAAGTTCCTGTTGAGGTAATTGATCTAAATTGATCTTGCTTATTTAGACGCATAAGTTGCCCTTAGATGGAGTACTAGAGTGTATGATGTTGCCATTTGCATTTAAGGTTGGTGATGTTAATGAAACAACTGTATCTGGTGAGCTCTTGACTGCTGGTGAAGTTCCTGTTGAGGTAATAGATCTAAACAAGATTGCTTATTTAGACGCACAAGTTGCCCTTAGATGGAGTACTAGAGTGTATGATGTTGCCATTTGCATTTAAGGTTGGTGATGTTAATAAAACAACTGCATGTGGTGAGCTCTTGACTGCTGGTGAAGTTCCTGTTGAGGTAATTGATCTAAATTGATCTTGCTTATTTAGACGGATAAGTTGCCCTTAGATGGAGTACTAGAGTGTATGATGTTGCCTTTTGCATTTCAGGTTGGTGATGTTAATGAAACAACTGCATCTGGTGAGCTCTTGACTGCTGGTGAAGTTCCTGTTGAGGTACAGAGAGAATACAGAAATTGTAAAAGTTTTAAATTTTAAAGAAGGTTTTTCAATAGGATCATTTAAAGTAGATTTTGAATTATTGCCTTTTTAAGGATTTTGAAATTATTGAAACATCTGTAGAAAGCGATAAAATGTTGGCAACCGGTGCAGCGCCAGTTGAGGTAAATAAATAATATATGAAGTTGTTTGACACATCATTAAGGCATGAAGAAAAATTGTGATTGGTTAATTCTTTTATTTCATAGGCCTTTCTAACTTTAGTTGCAGGTTCTCCTGCGTACTCAAATGGTAGGTCACATTAAAATTAACGATTTGCAGTAGCAAATGTGCTCAATGTATCACTACATTTTTTCTGTTTTCGAAATAGCCATAAGTGAAATCAATCTGTAGAAAATAATTGCTGCAGATTTACCTTATCATAAATTGCAAATAGATGTGAAGAGTTATTATTTCTGTTTCAAATAACTGGATTTAAAATGGGATTCAATTAGCTGATCTTGATCAAAGATGACTGGTAGCCTTATGGTAGAGTGCTTGCTTCCTGTTTGGGAGATTGTTGTGCAATCTCTGGCTGAGTCATTCCATGGGTTATGAAAGAGTGAATCAATTCACACTAGCACCCAGCTTGAAAGTGGGATCGATGTCTAAGGGGGTTGTCTATTTGAGTGGTTGGCCGTCATTACAGCTTCCATAGCCAAGTAGCGAAGTAGGTCCTAGAGTATTAACACCCCATGTTAATACTCCAGGACCTACTTCGCAGAACCCTCATTGTTAACAGTACCTTCAGGAGCTGAAAAAGGAATCCTGGGTAAATAATAATGATAAATATTTTCTTGGATTTTTCAGTTGATCATATCTTTGAAATAATTCGAAATCTACATGATGATTCTCTTGATAGTATGTACAGTTTGATTCCCTAATTATTTTTCTACCATAAAGTTGTTTTTCCTACCTTATAAAACTTAAAAAAATTGAATCATTCTGTTCATTTTTACTTTAGGGGAGTCACTCTCTGAAAATGTTATATACGGAGTGGATAACTTTCTCATGACGTATAACCTCGAATCCTTTCGTCATTTTATTGACCTTGTATCACCCCTGCTTTTTCAAATTCCTTATGGTGTCATAAGAAATTGGCGTCATGATGTTTTTATGGGAAAAAGTATTTTTGTAGATGGCCAAAAATTAACGAGTCATGATCTACTTGAGCTTTCGTTTGGGACTGGTGGAATCACAGAGTCCATGGATGAGCTTATTCATGAAAAAACGGATCAAATGTTCCAACACAACCCTGAATATTATTTTAAAGTGACGATTCCAACACTGCGGCTTTGGGTGTTAGTTGCTTTGACTGGATTAACTCTTAAACAAGCTAAATTCTATATAGCAAATGGTGGAATTAAAACAGGAGATCAGTTTTTGAAGAAACTTGGTTGGTGATCTTTTCGTTGATTCTTACAGCTCGTAAGTTTTTTGCTTTTAAACATTTGATTTCAAATTTCAATTGTTACTTCAGAGAAGAAACTCAAGAGAAAGGCTGCTGTTACAACTGCACATTGTGAAGGTTCTATGCAGGTAATCAATTTTAAGAAGCTTGCACGTCGAAGGTTGCCTTAACTCCGGAATTTGAACACTTATAAATTTCTTTCTCTTGTTTTTTGTTGTCTTTTTTAGAATGATAGCTCATACGAAAGGTAACATTTGTAGAAAAACATTTTCTCTGTAATAATATCCGTACTATATATCTGTATATGTGATCTCAATTTTAACTTTAAAATTGAGAATTGTTCTAACTCGAGGATCGAACTTTTAACTCTATATTAGCCCCAATGTCAATGTTTATTGTTTTTTCACTACAAAATGAAGCTGGCATCCTAAAGAATTACAGAAAGAATGACTTTTGTTTTGTGTTTTTTCTCTTCGTAAGCTTCGTAGGGAGACAAACCTGTCTAGCAATTAACCGAATGGTTGTCGACGTTTTCCATTCAATTAACTGAGTATTTTATTACCCAGAATTATAATTATTACTAATTTTAATATTGACATGGCACATAAGAGCCAACAAATAACTATTAATTTTATAGGTTTTACTGTTCATGGTTATTGTGTTTTTTCATGACTTCAATTTAGCGTACTTCGTGAAAACGCCCTTCTCAAAAAGAGGGTTGCAGAGTTAGAGAAAGGTCAAAACTCAGATCGTTCACCAACCACGTAAGATGAAAGTTCTGTACCGAAATATAGATGATTTCATGATAATGCTATTATTTAATATCAATTAAATGTACTTTTTTGATAGAGACTCCAATCGAAAGATATGTCCTGTATCATCATGCAGCAGTACGGTCGTAAACCTATCTCGCCATTTGACAGAAGTACATCATTGGCCAAAAAGCAGAGCTAAATGTGCTGTCAATGCATTTGGTCTGAGGAAACCTGCTTCAAGGAAAGAAAAACTTCAAGAAACCGTCAGTGATGGGAAAAAGAAATATAAAAACTACCACAAAATGAGCAAGTGTCCGGTACTTGGATGTTTTTCGCGAAATATGCGAATGTCTTTACACTTGCAAGAGGTTCACCAGATTGAGAAGGGAACGCCTTATTATTATAACATGCTCAAGATGTCACAGCCATGTCAAATATTAAATCTGAAAGGAAATGAAGTTACTATGCTAGATTCAAATGAAATAAACGATGAAGCCCTTGAAGTTGAATCAGAAATGGATGAAGAAGATGATCATGCAGATAATTTCTCGAAATTACTTGATGCATTTGAGGCGTATAAACTTTCTGTTGATGGTGGGAAAAGTTCAACGAAGACAGCTGTTCAATCTAAACAAGAGCTAAGAGACATCATGATAGCTCTTGAAAGCCAAAATCTTTGTGATTTAGTGAAAAAATATAAAATCCGAGATGTATTTCTGGCAGAATATGCAGAAAAAAAGAAAGGATACAAAGCGTTGACAATCAAACGATATTTGCTGTCACTTATTCATTTTTACGATTTTTTGTTAACAGAGGAAGTCAAACTACCATTGATAACGCCAGAGGATATTCTTAGAATGAAGGTTACTGTGGCACGATGGAGTAAATCTTACAACGGCACAGTGCAAATCCAGCAGCTTTCCCGCCAAATGGAAGAGCAATCAATTTTGATAACCCCTAGTCAGATACAAAAGTATGAAGTATCTGAAAGTGCGAGAGAAGCAACTGTAGTACTTGGTAATTTTTCCAGTCCATACCACACTGGTGTGTTGTCGCGGCAAGAATACACTTGTGTTAGAGATTTTCTGATCACTGAAATTGCTATTATCAGTTGCCATCGGTCTGGTGTTGCAAGCAACATGACGATCACCGAGGTCAAGTCTGCTACATATAAGGAAAGCAAACACATACACAAGTAAAACACAAGTAAAAAATCACAAAACATTTAGAACTCATGGGCCTGCTTTGGTATGTGCGAGCGATGAGTTATTTCGCCGAATGATAATTTTCATCGACAAGATCAGAAGCCAAATACATTGTGATCTAGATAATGTATTTGTTTCCTTTTATGGAAAAAAGTTAGAGTCAGGAGCAATATCTAAACAGATTAACAGCGTTTGGAAGAAGGCAGGAGTCTACAGCGAAAATGATCCCCCAGTCCGGAAGAATGTAACAAGCAACATATTCCGGAAGTCTAGCTCAACAATCATTGAGGACCAAAACCCAGAAGAGGCTATGTATGTGGCTAGCTTACTGACCCATGCAGAGAGCACATCAAAGAAGTATTATCGTCTGACTGAGAAAGAAAAATTTGCGTTAAAAGGAACTGCTGCCTTAGAATCAGCTTTCAATAAGCGTGAACGTGCAGAAGTGAAAAAAGTTGACGACAACAAAATTGGCTCGGTCAGGCACATTTGGACTTCAAACGAAACCGAAGAGTTGGAAACTATATTTTCTGAGTTTCTGGAGGGAGAGAAGATCTCAGTTAATGATATAAGAGAGAAATGTGATAAGTTTCATCACCTGGTAAATCTTTCACACAGGCAAATCCTTGATAAAGTAAGGAGCTATTGGCGATATAATTTGGATCGTGGAAATAGAAATGTGGGTATGTGAAATCAATTGTGTTTGAACCTATTCATTTTACTGAAAGTTTATGTGGTAGATGTAAAGAACGTTGAATAATTGAAGTGGTATACTCATTTTCAAAAATTATGTCACTTTCGCTCTCTGCCTATCGTTCCTTATTTCAATTTAACATAATGATGTTTCATGTACGATAAAAACCATAATACCCTCGGTACCAAAAACCTATTGCTATGGTTGGAAACTCTATTATTGTTGTTAAAAACGAGGCATAGACTGCAATGAATGGTGTAATTTATGGATAAGAGTATAGAATGCATTGTTGGTTAAACTAAAAAATTGTGAAGTTGTACCCTTTGTAATTGAAGTTTTTCCATGCAACTTCGCTTCTTTAAAAGTAACTGAATAGTGACTATTAGAGCTACAAACAGAATCTTGATGAGTTAATACAGAATCGTTGGCATGTAATTCACTTTACATTCTGATTATATTGTCATATCTTTTCTCGCAGATTCGAATGATACTGAAAGTGATACTGCGTCTATCATTCCTCCTTCGGAAAGCGGTTGCGAAAACATGATGCCTTTCAATAGGGGTAGGATTTTACTTTACAATAAAAATCGATATTTCAACTCAAAATTGTTTATCTTTATATTCTAGCTAAAAGTATTTTATGTGCGGATTCTGATCTACTATCGACTGAAGTACCGGACATTGACATAGGTATGTCATTCTTTTTACGCACAATTACTTTTATTTCGGAAATAGTAATTTCTTCTGTTTTTTTTCTGAGATGGTCCAGAGAGCAGATTTAACGACGAAAACTACGTTCCTCCTGAAGAATCATCGAGTGGAACTGAAGGCGAACAAGTAACTGGAAGATCTAAACTACTTTTCGATGCGATAGGTATGTCATTACCTTACGCATAATTACTATCGTTAGATTTCGGGAATAGTAATTTCCTTCGTTTTTTTCTAGATGTTCCAGAGAGCGAATGCAACGACCAAAGCTACGTTCCTCCTGAAGAATCATCGAGTGAATCTGAAGGCGAACAACTAACTGGAAAATCTAAACTATTTTCGGAAACGGAAGCTAAAGTAATTATCGAGAGTTGTTCTGCGATCTTCGGTCTGGACCAATTTCGATCAGTAGAATTCAAGTGGCACTTGCAAAAAGCACAATTGGGAAAAGAATATTGCAGCAGTATGACATGAAGCAAATCCAAACAAGACTAAAGTATGAACGTTTAAGGTATAGAAAGAAAAAAATCAACATCCACTGAGGCTTTTTTAACGTTGTTTGTAATTTAAACATTAGTTGCATGTGTAATATGAACGTTGGAAAGACTAAAGATGATCATTCTGAAAACTTTCGTCTTAATTATACTCCAATCAGGGCCGGATCTAAAGTGTACGCAAGATTTTTGGAAGAAGGATTAGTAATTACTACCAGAAAAGAAAAACTTAAAAGTATAATTACTTAACACTTAAAAGGAAATTTCGTGGAATTGTACTCTTCCGCTAGTCTTTCTTTATTATCCTTGGAGATCCAACTAAGATCCAGCTTCGTAAGGAAAGAGAAACTCTACAATTAGACTTAGTTATATTAAATGGTTTAGTATTATGTTTAATCAGCTAAACCAGAAAAAAAGATAGATCAATCAAATCATGTATACTACTTTTACAATACCATAACTAAACACAAGTTGTTCACAAGTCAAAAAATCCCTTGTAATCAAATCTGAAGAAATATATAGTGTTTCGTTTAGTGATTTCTGGTGATGAAATCAACCAAGCAAATAATTAGCAAAACGAAACACCTACTAGTAACTGTCAAAGCGAGTGTGAGAACCTGCGGCCTGTTGCATGTCCACTGGCACGGTGCAATGCAAGCTATTAACTCTTCCAATACATGAGAATACTTCGAAAGAGAACCCCAAATTAAAACCCCAAAGCATTGTATTGGCGTTTTTTTTCTTTTTCGTGTTTTTCTAAAATTTCCTGGGTTCGATGAGTCTCTGAGATTCCGCATTGGCATTATTTAAACGAATAACAAAAATATGTGTTCTGTCTATTTCGCCATACTCCTCTGGAACGAATATCAGGTCTTACTCAAGTCCTTACTTAAGTCCTGGTACCTGCTCGCCATTTAAATGTTGTAGTAGTGGTTTAATTTCTACATCGGTCTGTGTTTGCCTTAAAAGCTCTGCCTTGTAATCGCGAATGTTGTTGTCCTCCTCGTTTACAGTTTAAGACATGATTTACAATATAACTTTCTCCGCATACACATTTATATGGTAGTCCGTGTAGTGGTTTGTTATACCGAAGATGTAGTGCGTCACGGAACTCAGCTTTATTCAGGTCAAACCCGAACTCAGAAAGTGGTAATACGGTTAACCAGCTTGAGGCGCCTTTCTCTCTTACTTCAATGATACTTCTACGTACATTAGCTGGTAGAGTATCGTCTATTTCCTTCGATTTTCGTGCATGTATGGCTTCTTGTGCGGCAGATATTTTCGATTTTGCTATATTGACATCTGTTAAATCGGGTAGTTGGTTGGTTTGGTTAATCGTTACTGTGACGAGCAGAGCCGTTACGGTCCGGGATGCTTCAAAATGACTTGTTGCAATTTCGGATAGTATAGGAATAGAGAGTCCTCCGAGACGTGTTGGCAGCGAGAATGGTGTTCTTTCTTCTTCAGCAATAAATGAATCAAAAATTGCTGGCAGTAAGTTGTTGGTGATCGTATCATCTAGTCTCTTGAGTTATACTTCCATACTTGGAATTGCACGCATAAAATAAGTAAATTTGTGTACTTCACCGTGGATGAATGCGGAATACGCGGCTTGAGGTTGTGATTTAACTATTTCACTTAACTTAAATATTTCTGTGCACCAATCGTTTACTTTCTCATTGACGTATTTATCACGGAATGAGTCCGATCCGATAGATGCTCCTAGATAGAGTTTTCCTTATAAAGTAAATTTTAAAGTAAATTTTCAGACATACTAACTGACTTCAAGACCAAGTACGGAGCCCTGTGTTGTATATTTGTGTCCGTATATAGTTTCTTAGCCTGGACTTTTGCTCAACTTCCGTTGCGCACTTTTAGTTTGCGCTTTTGTTTTCTAGTACATTCCTATCACTTTTCCACATCCCCTGCTTCCGCAAGTCCCTGCATAACATACCTAACGTAGAATTACAAAAACAACACCAATCAAACAATGAACTCTTGTCAAAACATATCACGTTGTAATAGTAACTGAATTTGGATTCTTTTAAAGGATTTTTCATAGTTGCTTTACAGGAATTTCCAAAAATTAATAAAAAACATTCAGCCTACATATAAACACTAAGTTACCACAAAAAAAATATGGATTATTGGTTTTCCCTTAAAAAATTTACTGGTTGGGATGAATATCGTAAATAGGTCACTGTTCATCCGTTCAAAAAAAGTACGAACTGGTTACTTTGATGTTTCATAATTCTAATATGAGGAGTTCTTACGAAATGAAATTTTGCCACAACCTAACGATAGGTTTTGTCAATGCTCATGTAAAATTTCGCAATATATATCCTAAGTACTCATTCACAACACTCACGTAAAGACAGAGTTGCAAAATGACGAAAAAAAGAGCATTTTTAAAAACACTACTGAGTTATACGGTTAGCACAGTCATGGATCTTTCACTTTTGAAAAACCCTTCAAAACAGGATATTAGATATGTGTGGTAATCTCAAATTTATGGATTTAAGTAGGTGGTACAATGATCTTTCCCTAAAAATAAAAAATTTTCAAGTACCATGGTAAGGAAGCATCTGCCACAGCCATAAGTTACGTTGTCTACTATCTTCGCTGTGTAACCTGATGGAAGGTCAAAAACACCCTGAGAAAAGTTTGTTTAGCGTTTTTCTTTAATATTGTTCGTTCTATTTCGAATTTCAAGCGAAAATATTGAATTTAAACGGCAAGGGACATCAAGAATATTTGCGAAAGTCTTAGTAGGAAACGTGAAGACTATGCACATACAGAGAGAGAGAGAGAGAGAGAGAGAGAGAGAGAGAGTTATCTTAAGATATGTCAAGACTGGTCTTTTGTACTGATTGGTTAATTATGTGTGAATACAATGTATTCTGGTATAGGAAGAACGAAAATAAGATGTTCACTTTTTTGCACGTCCCTCCCCCAAAAACCTCAAAAAGAAAATACTTTCAGAAAAAAATTCGATCGGAGGATAGAACGAAACAACAGTATACCCGAAATTCATTTTTTAATCACAACCAATCTTTAAAATGTTGGCACATTTAATAGGATCTTCCGAACGAGAAACTAGAAGTTGGTAACAATTGAAACGATATTAGCTTAATCTAAAATACCGGAAAAGTAGTTGATGAATGAGGTAAGAATTCATTCAAATATAACTCATAATTAGGATATTGTAATAATATCATCAACTTGAGTGGCTGATTGATAAGTAAGATCTGTTTATGACATTGACATAAAAGGTCAATAAACACCAAAACGATAGGAGACGTTCATGTGTTCATGTTGTGAGATGTGAGGGTTGAAAGGCTCTTGTACTGGCTGTTGTAATCTTCTTCTTTTCAATGGTTTTTGTGTAGAGATTTTGTTTTTTCAGAATTGACAATTAGATTTTTATGAATAGATTCAGGTATTATTTCACTAAATTTGATTATACGGTAATTGTTGTCGTTATTATTGTTGTTGTTGTCGTTGTTGATTTTGATGTTGTTGTTGTTGTTGTTGTTGTTGTTGTTGTTGTTGATGTTGTTGTTGTTGTTGTTGTTGTTGTTGTTGTTGTTGTTGTTGTTGTTAATTTTTTTTCTCTTCTTTATCACTGTATGTCTAGTGTTATGATCACAATTAAGCGACAATTAAGAAAGATGGATTTAGTTGAATAGAAAAGTCAACACATAGGTAGATCAGGATTAATTTCAGATTATTTTAACTGTTTAATATCAATTTATGAAACGCTAATGATACCAGCTTAACATGAATGGACGGACAAACATAGAAACGGCAGACATATTTTATTCGGCTCCTGGCGCGTCTCTAAATGTAATAATGACGGCCAATGATGACGTCATCGTGAGTCATTACACGTAATGACTCTCGTCACCGATCAAATGAATAATCTTCTCGAAAGTATGTTATCTTTGACTTGAGAATATTTTTAATTTTGAGTTATACTTTGAATTCATCGTACAATTAAAAGAGAATATCATTCTAATGATAAACAATTTGAAATGCAATAAAACTTGATCTGGTCACGAAACTCTGTGCAAATTATGTAACGAACGAAGTTTTTCCATGGGTTCTTAATGCAAAGAGAAATATCTGGAAAATATATTAACATTGATATAGGTCAATTTATTTTGAGAAATATGTATTTTGAGAATATTATTATTATTATTATTATTATTCACGAATATTTATACAGGATAAGCCATTCAAAAATTAGAAATATATACACTATATACATATTTACAAATTTCTGTTGTTCTATGGGTCCTGTTGTGTATAATATAAAAAAAGTAAAAACTGTAAAATCAGTAAAAATCTAAAAAAGTTTGAATATCGCCCGGAAAAATTTAAGATTAAACTGCTGAATTCGAAGATTAAAAGAGTCGAATTTGAGAATCTGAATGATTCAAGATATAAAATTTACGCATAAAACTCGGCAATAAAACTCAGAATAGACAGTGACGAAAGGAAAGCATTGTAAAGAGGAAAGTTGTTTTCAAAAAAAATTTCACGTCATTTAAAAAAAATTCCATGTGCGACAAAGAATGGTGTTTTCTTTGGAAAGGGTCTCTGTTTTCTGTTATTGTTTGCTGTGTTATTCTTTCGAATAATTAGCATAATTAATGACTATCAATCACACGAAGTTAAAAAAACATCTTATTTCAAAAAATTGGTGTTTCATTTAATAATAAAAAGTATAGAATCATCTTTGAAGCTGTGACTTTGACTTTTCAGTGTAGATTGAATAACTATGAATATGAAATGGTAAAATTTACTCTTCCTTTCGTCACCAATGTTAGTTTTGTTCTTCTTTCGATTTAGTTGAACTAAGTGATAAAAGCCATGATGGAAGTAGAATCGACATGTTCGGCTGCTGTTAAAGGAGTCTCCTTCGAAGAGATGAAAAATGAGTTCATAGCAATGGATCAAGAGCTTAAAGAAAACGTTCGTCATGTGATTTCTGTTTTTTCATTTTGTTCTGTTTTTATTTATTTATTTACTGATATCTCAGTCAGGTTATAAGTCCTGCGATGTTAAAAAATGTTAAGATATTATGAGAGAGTCAACAAACATTCAAATAATGAAATCTTTGTAGAGTTTATTTGATATGAACTGTAGTGTCAATTTATAAAAAGGAGGGTTTTTTTTTTCAACGTTAATAACCATCACTCCACCAAATACGAACAACAGGGAAAAAAAGAGAACATATCATTATAAACATGGAAGAACACACCCAGGTAAAACCGCCATTTTGTGATGTCGTTAACAATATATGATTCCATCCGTTTGGGATGAGTATACATACCAATTTGAAATTTGAAAGGAGATGTTTGTGAATTTTTTTTTCGTGTTGCTTGATTCGGTATTTTTCAAAATTGATCAGCAGAGGGCTAAGACGAGTTAGTGCTAATCAGCAGAGGGTTGGTGAAGAGGGTTGGTGAAGTATCAATGTCGGTCAAATCTAAACAAGTGTTCAAAACATGTCTGTGGAAATACTTTGCTGCAAATTCATTCAAAGTTTTTGATTGGTCCCTTGTTCCAATTTTTTTTAGTTTTCCAGCTTCAAATGGTAACATATATTTTATAAAAAACAAACATTGATGTAGGAATCTATATGGCGAAAGTTTTTATTGCTTAGTGGAGGTTCTTACGAAGAGTGTATATAAAAATCTTTTGTGTAAACTTATAACAAAAGTGTTTTTGATTACTTAAAAAAATTTACATTGTCACGATATAAAGAAAGTTATAGAAAACAGGGTACCGTGATACAATTATGTTCCTGCGTTTTGATCATGTAAACAAAGCATAAAATACAAGTTACTGAAACATTCTAATTCATATATGTGTAAACGAATATTAGCATGTGGTTTCTCTAGTTTTCATATAATTTTTCATATAATTTTTCTGCGTCACCGAGATGGTTTCTTCATATTTATTAAATGATCTTTTTATTTTATTCTTTCATCTAGGCAAGCGAAATGGAGCTGCTGAAAGAAGCACTTCGTAAGGCTGAAGAACTGTTAGCTCAACGCGAAGAAGCAAATGCGAAAATGGTCGATCAAATCGAAGAATTGCACGAAAATCTCGCAGAGTTGGACGTTCGATCCGCAAGATCAGAAGAATACAATAAACAGTTGATTGAAGAAAAGAAGGATTTTACTCGAGATATGGAGAAAGAGTTTAAAGACATGAAAAACTCCTTGGTAAATGGATTATTTTTCCATATCTAACGTCATTTCATATTAACGTCGAGGTTGAAATCCTTGGTAAAATTGTGTCAATAAGAATTTTAAATAAACAACAACAACAAAAGCAATCAACAATAAAACAACAACTTTTAGTAACTAAAACAAGAAATAATTTAAAAACGGAAATAATAAATAAAGCAATAAATCCAACACAAATCAATAAAATGATAAAATATTTAATTTGAAAATCATTAGATGAAAGATAAGTCCATTTTTTGCGACCTCCTCTGTCCTTGCTAATTTCATTTTCGTTTAAAGTAAAAGCGATTAGGGTTATAAGCGATAAGGTTCGCTTGTTGTTTTACTTGTTGACTATCTAGTGGGTTTCTTAACAAAGTCAAATACGTTTCATCTAGCAAATAAGCAAGGAAACTAAATAAATGTGTTTCTTTTTTCCTCTTTTTACTTTAGATTTTCTGGGGGTTTTATTATTGTTTGGCAAATTTACTGGCTGTTGCTTCGTATTTTTGACACATTTTGAAGCTTGTGTTACTTATAAAATATTGTATATAAAAAAAGTGTGTGTGTAGAGAAGTAAGAAAGGAAACATCAAAAAAGTACAAAATAAATCTCAACAGGGAAAAATTGATAGTCATGAGAAAATTTGAAATACAACACCCATTTTGAAATTCCATTCAATATTTGGAAATCAACTACGTGGGAGATTTTTAAAGCAAAATCAATTGAATTAACCTTTTATCACAAGAAAACTGATCTGTCTTCAGATGTTTAATTTTCAACATCGCCATTCCAATTAATCAAGTTAACGATTTGTACATGCAAACAAAAAATTGTCATGCATGGACATTTCTATTCGTTTGCTATCTTAACCAATCAATTCTCTAGTGTTGTCTGTTATTTTTACTTTGAAACGTGATTGTAGGTGGCCACGGAAAGAAGATATTGTTCAAAGATAGATGAATTGACCACGGAAATCGGTATAATCACAAAACAAAAAGATTACGTCCTTAAAGAAAAGATGGAAGCCATTGAAAAATTAAAAACTGAGAAGGTAGCTTGCAATCTAACGATAATTTAACTAAATGTAATGATAATTTAACGTAATTAATTCAGAAAAATAATTGATATATCAAACCATGGTTAAACTTACCTATTTCATAATAATGGGATACAATAAGAACTAATAAGAGTAACAAGTGACAGCATGCGTTTAACACGTGAAAAGTTTCAGAAGATGACCTAGGGATTTAAAATTACGTAATGAGACCTCGTGATAATCGCCGTATAAAGTTTTAACCAGAAAACGTGTCTTTGTAGTATTGCGTGTATATTAACCCATTATTTTTATAGCATCAGTGTGTCCATCTAACAATTTGAAAGTACAGTAAAATCCCGATAACTCGAACCCTCGATAACTCGAACTTTCAGTAACTCGAACTGTTTCAACATTCCCCTTGAACTAATACTCTCTCACGAAAGACTGTCGATAACTCGAACAATGTTCATCGGTCCCATTGAGGTTCGAGTTATCAGGAATTGACTGTATTTTCCATTCAAAGCTCTATAAAATAAAGTTTAAAAGAAACGAGACGTCTCCTCCAAACTAACCTTCTATTATAAACAAATCATATAAACATACTTTTTCTACTAAAGAATGTAAAGGTGCTTTCAAATTCAAATACACCTTGCCGAGTTTTAGTTCATCCAACGTTTTAATGAAATTTATTGTTTCAATAATGTTTTAACTTTATAACTTAGTAATTATCTTTATTACTAAAAGTAGAATGATTAGAGGCAATGTTGATATCTAAAACGAGGCTAGATGTACTTTCTAGACAAAAACACGGCGTTTAAACAGAAATTCGGGAAGGTGTGTTTAATAATCTTAGCTAAAAGTATATAACATCTAACATATGTTAACTTACTTTGGTAACGCCGTTGCTGATAAGATACTCTATGTTTGTTATTGTTGTAGCACCATCTTTTCAAATCTTTTCAAATCAATGAACCATTTTTGATCTATGATGTCTGCCATACCAAAAGTAATAGTATTAATTTTCCGTCACCGTCATCGCTTTCCTTATCGTTGCCGTCAATAAACGTCGCTGTCTTTCTATTCGAACTTATTAAAGTATATACATTTTTCCTTCTTATTCGGAATTTTTCAGGAAAACAATATCAGAGAACTCAGAGACACAAAAGAGGACTTGACACGTGTCAAAACAGAATATGACGAGTACCGTACGGAATCAAACAATAAAATTGAAAGTCTGCGATCAAGTTTCAAACAGTCTGTAGAAAATACCATCCAGCCTTTAGCAAACTATATGGAAAAAAACAAAGGCTCAAAATCTCCTTTGAAGAAAACTAAAGGATATCGTTTGCTAAAAAATGCTGAAGTTGACCTTCGAAACATTCTCGCTACCACGACGAACAATAACATATAATACAAAAGGAAACAGAGTGGAAATCTTAATCAAGTCTTTCCAACAGTATCGATGTGTTTTTTTCAATCATTTACAAATTGGTTCAGCTCAGAGTTCTTCAGTTCACAGAATCTTGAGATTTGGTATGAGACGAGATAACTTCGCGGACAAATGAGGCAAGCATAAGCGTTAGAATGGACAGTTCTTCATTCAAATGCCTGTGATGTGAAATGCCTTTCTATTGTTTTTTAAAAGATAAGGAAAAGAAACTTATATTCAAAGGATGGTGTATTTATCAGCATACAATCTGTTTGTCTTTTCTTTCAACTTCGATTTTGTCATCTTTCTTGCTTCAATACAGAAAGTGATCCGTAAGACTGTGTAATTGAACATCTTAAACCCAGCAGGAAAAAATATTACATCGATATATTTATGATGAATTTTTATGATCAAACATGTATATACTTTTTTTATAATGAAAATATATTGTAGATGCTTTAACATGTTCATATTTCGTTTTGATTCGGTCAAAAAACTTAATTTTAACAGACATTAACAAGTCATCATGTTAGATGAAGACCTCTTCATATGTCAACGTAAGAAATAAATGTTTTCGACTACCCAACCTATAGAAATACAAATTCTTTCCACTTCTTCTCGACAGTCTGGGAGACAAGAATAAAAAACAACAAATATGGAGAAATTGGTTATTTCGTCTTGGATAGTATCACAAACGTCGTTTACACTCGTTAGCCTGTGTGACTAACCGGCAGCGAAAAACCCCTCTCGTGGGGGAAACATTGTCTTCGAACCAAGTGCATTAGTCACGTAACCCCGATGTTTAAGGGTTTTTTTTAATAATCCAGATCGGTTGTTTACAATATTTATGTTTCTAAAGGTCTCCCTTTTTTGGCCCACCCTGTATAAGGTTTTTGCTAAGTGCGATCACCTATTGAGCTTCATATATGGTTCTTCCTCGTGACTTTATTTAGATTTTCATTGAATAGTTGAATAATTGAACTACGTTGAACTATAGTTTGAATAATACTTTGAGAAAATACTTTCTATTGAGACACGTATTGTGATGATATAATATGAAAACTGGAGGCAGATTGGAGGTCAGAATGATTAATCATAATGGCAATCATATTGGTAAATCATAATTACATTCATAAGAGATAGAAGAAGGCCTGGGATTGAGGTTGCACACGACTTTCTTATCATCTGCCTGACTTTTTTCGTGTCAGCTGACATAAAAGTTCAAATACCTTCTTATCTTATTTAAACATTTTTTTTTTCAGGAAACTTTTACTCCACTAAAGTTGAAGAGAGCAAATTTGAACAGTGGCTCACAGGGTTATGTCTCATATTTTTTCTCGCCCAATTGTATCGTGTAGGCTTATATGAATGATTCGAGATATATGAATATATGAGCACAAAAATAAGAAATGAAATTATTTTCGTTTGAGTTGCGAATTAAGAAATAAAACATTTGTAACTGCCACTGTTCATGTTACCATTATGATTGACAATTGAATATTGGGTTTTCCCGCTACAAGGTAATGATTTTAGCCGTACTTATTTATGTAAGTAAAAACCTTTTTCCTATGCTCATCGTCTGAAAGTTCATTTAGGAATTCATTCAAACAAATAGACATTAAATCGATGAAGCCTAATTCCAAAGAGTGAACAAATAAGCAATTCCAACTTCATTACTTGACGCAAATCACCAACCTCGATCCCAGGGCTTCTCCCTCTCTATTTTCATATTAGGCATTTATAAAAGTAGAGAGAGAAGAAGCCCTGGGATCGAAGTTGCACAAATCACGGGTCTTCATCATTGCCAATATCTCATCTGCATTATAATAGATCATTTCTAGCGGGGGGGGAAAGTCAAAGTCGACTTAATTACGTTGTGCACCCATTAAGTAATAAACTTTTCTGCTATGTTTCAATGACAATAGCATCAGGAACTTTATGTGAAAAGACTAATAGCACAATAATAGAACACGTTTTATATTGGATTCTGCTACTAACCCAACTCCCAAGCTGCATAAAAAGATTTTTTTAAATTTTTTGAAGAACTCGAATTTTCAATTTCGAATAATGTATGATAGTCCACAATCAGAAAAAAGTAAAAAATAATGAAAGATGAAAGGGATAAGAAATGAAACATATATTATCAAAAAAGAAATATTATTTCATGTTTAACAAGAGAATTTTGATTTACAAATTCAGTTCATCCTTGTCGCGACTTTTCAAAAGTAAGTTTTGTTCATCACTTGAAACAGTTCTTTCGCTGTCAGTCAAACTTAGTTTTTTGTCTATACTAGGCAATAAATCCGAACAACTCCTTTTATATAAAGTCAACTCGGAGGAGTGTCCAGTATCGGTTTCATTGCTAACGTTGCTCTCTTGTGTGGTGTTTAAAATAGTAAGTCGATTGGAATCTACTGCTGGACTTAAAAGTTCGATGTGAGATTTGGGACTGTAACATGCTGGATAACCACGCCTCGCACTGGTTATTTCGGTACTATAACTCTTTTGGCCATTGCTCCCACGCAGTTGTCGTTTTAGGTAAATAATTCCTAACATGCGTTTGATTCCACGCTTAAAATCACGATGGAGTATACCATAAATAAAAGGGTTGAGTACGCTGTTAATGACTGGTAGAATTTCCCCAAATATCGTGTATAATATCGTGGAACTTCCAATGATTTTGAAGAATTTCAGCGTTGCTATGGTAATTAAGGGAAACCAACACACGAGAAACGTACCATAAACAACCAAAACTACTTTGGTTGCACGAAACTCCAACTTTCGGTTACTGAAGAAGTTGATTTGAAATAAAAACGGCATACTCGACCTCCTTCTGGTATTGATTTTAGCACGTCTTGTATCGATAGTCTTTGCGTGGAAAAGAGCAATACGCAGTATCTGTAAATACAGCGCAAGCATTATGAGACTGGGTACTAAGAAAACTATGAAATACAAGATGATGAAGTATAAATTATTATTGGTATCACATCCTTCGTTATCCAGTGAAATTGCATCCAATTGATTGGTTTTGGGGCTGTAATGTACCAAAACCCCACATGCTACACTGTAAACCCAAACTAGGCCAATTATCCATTTCGCTCGTGTCGGAGTGACGATTTTTTTATAGTTATATGGCCTAGCAACTGCGAAAAAACGATCGATAGTAATCACGAACAAATTTGTGATAGAAGCGACGAAAAATGTGACGTCTGTTGTATAGTACAACCGACAAACGGATGCGACGGAACAGAATTTGTGGTTATGTAATGAAAAGTGAATCTTCACAGGAACTATGAAAAATGTCACCAGCAAATCGGCAACTGCCAAGGAAGTGACGAAGTAGTTTGTCACGCTTAAACGAATGATAGCCGACTTACAAAAAGTCAGACACACTAGAATATTTCCAAGAAATCCGACTATTAATACGATGATCCAGAAGAGAACATAGACATTATACCATCCACGTGTCGGCTCCAAGCAATGGTCGACAACATCACAATTTGTAGTTGTTTCATTATTTTCCGAATAAGCTAACTGTATGACGTGATATAAGAATTCCTTCTTACTGAGCGTACTGTTAAGATACGCCTTGCAATGCTTTGTTGAGTTGAAGATATGGTTGGGGCTTATCAGTTCAACGGTGGGCTGCAGAGCCTTTTCAACACAGCATGCGAAGTTGTCAGGTTGAATCCACATTGTCACCTTATATCTAAATATCAAGTAAGAACAGAATGAGGAGGAACTTTTTCTTTTTTCTTTGTTTGCTACCCCTATTACTTCTGGAGAATGTCTACTAAGTACACCCTATAACATATCTATAATGTATCTCCGTACAACATACTCCATGTACGAATGGATAGATCTACAGTCAAATTCTCATCGGCAAAGCATCTAAAAAACGGATCTAAAGATGGCCGCTTTATAGGGATTCCGCGGTATTTCCAGCATAAAGAAAACTTCATTTCACTAATCAAATTGAATATATTTATATTGTTTGTCAGTCTAGTATTCATAATATATAATTAGAGTTTATCATGTCATAGACCGGTTGTTTTTGTTTGCGACGTTTCGACAGTTACTACTGTCATCATCGGGCGTTTGTAAATGAATGATGTAAAGTTTATATATGTTTTCAGTAGGATCGAAATTAGGATCGAAATTATTTCGGACCTGGAAGGAAGCAATGTCAATATTTCGGACCTGGAAGGAAGCAATGTCAATAATTTGTTTTGCGTAGAGCTGGAAACCATATCGCAGGAACATTATACGATGTACTATTAATACTGGAATTGTTTTTGACACTGTATATAGTCTCTTTGACTTTTCGAGCAGTCCATCCTTTTTCCTTGTCAAGGATCTTTCTATTCTCCCAATCAAACTTGTGGTCATTAGTCCAACAGTGGTCAGCAATTTCGTTTTTGGTTACATCGCCATTCCGTACGGCTCGCATATGTTCTTTGATGCGTTGCTCAAATGTTCTTTTTGACATTGCTTCCTTCCAGGTCCGAAATAATTTCGATCCTAATTTCGATCCTACTGAAAACATATATAAACTTTACATCATTCATTTACAAACGCCCGATGATGACAGTAGTAACTGTCGAAACGTCGCAAACAAAAACAACCGGTCTATGACATGATAAACTCTAATTATATATTCATTTCACTAGTTTATTTTAAACTGTGTTTTTGGTTTCTAATCGTAATCAATTCTCAAATTTGCGGTACGTTTTTTTTGAAATTAATTTAAATAATTAAAAACGTTTTAATGGGCCTTTTCTTTACTATTTTATTTTATACAGTAACAACCAATTTTAAAAACGAAGGAAAAGTATGGGGAAAACAGAAACACGTAAAATTCCGAATATAAGGCTTGGGTTTGAATTAATTAAGACTTGGAGACTTGGAATTATTAAGTCTACTACGTAATTAGTATAACCTCTCCTTATATCTCGAACAATCCCTCCAACCTATTTTCATTTATATTTCTCTCCTTTATCATCACTTTTTTAAACCTGGACACACCTGGTTAACTCTTGCGTTTTCGTAAAATTCGAATTTTAATCTGAACAAAAAATTAAAAATTAAAAAGCTCAAAATATTGTGGGTTGTTTTTATGCGAATACACGTGACGGATGAAGCGTTATTTTACCAAAACAAAGGGCCAATAACCAATTGTTTTCTTTTTTCAGTTTACACTTTTATATCAAATAAATAGTGTCATGATTTTCGTGTATCATCAAACCCCTTGCTCCTGGTACCTTATTCATTTTTTTCGAAGATTCTACCCTTTACTTTCTCGAACAATTTGTTTGGTCCCTTGGTAGCAAGGAATCCCAACTATTCCGTATACTTCTACATCTCGCCACCCGAAGATTAATTATTCGATGATTGCACTATAGCGGCTTCGCACTTTAATTAGTAGTACAATCATTCTTATAAATGATTTTCAGCAATGAAGAACTTACCCAAAAACGCTTTCAGTACCAAAACATATTTTTCATCAAAAAGTGTTAGCAGCAGTCGGTATAGAAATTCACGTTAGATTTATTCCTCATTTATTCGATTGAAACATATTTTTATTGCACCTGATTAATATTTCATAATTCTATATGCCAATTGAAACAGCAAAATTATTCATAGTATCACAAATAGCAGCAAAATATGTGATAAAAAAATGTTTTTCTTTGTTTGCTATAAATAATGAAAATTCGAAAATGGAAACATTTTTTAGTTATCTTCCGTGAACAACAAAAGCAATTATATTATTTCAAAATTGACAAAATTTTAGCATCTTTGTTAAAAATATCACCTATATTTTCATGTGTTAATTGTTTATATACATCCAGGATAAAAGCCATCAATAACGATATTCTGTATCATTTTCAAGTTTAGGTAAACTTCAGTAACCTCCTGATAACTCGAACCTCAATAGGACCGACGAACATTGTTCGAATAACCGAATGTTAGAGTTATCGAGTCTTTTGTGAGAGAGTATTAGTTCAAGTGGAATGCTACAACAGTTCGAGTTACTGAAAGTTCGAGTTATCGGGATTCTATTGGGTTTTTTTTAGTAATGAGTACAAGAAGAACCCCAAATTGGAATCTCCAAAAACTGAAAACAAAAGTCGATATTGTTGAGCCACTTTAATAAATTCACCTTTTAGTTTTAATTTTTATGGTTAGCTTGAAAATAAACGATTCTATTTTTGACGAGATAGTGCAATATGTCACGCTATTTCTTGAATGTATTCACCTGTCATGCACCATAGTAACACTATGGTAACCCACACTGTATATTTAAAAAGGAATTTTTCTGGTTTATTTTCGGCTATTTTAATTATATTTGATGCTATTTTTATCGCGTGTCCATCACACAAAACAATAACGACTTCCTTTAAATACCCGACCCGTAGGACACGTGAAAAGGGACCCTAGAAAACCAAAGTCGTAACACAAGCCTTTAGGGTTCACAAGCCTAGTTTTCACAAGCAATAATATTGGTGTCATTTTGCTGCTTTTTTGGCATTTTTCTCCAATTGAAATACATTCATGCATTTCTTGCTAGTTTTCCCCAAAACCACAGGGTTTATTATTCCCGTGTCTAGAGTGTATGAAGTTATGCAATCTGGGCAAAAAACATCATTTTATTAAACGATCAAATAAATAAATAAAATTATAATAATGACAAAAACACGTGTAAATCCCTTGAGACGTTAAAAAGACGATATTTTTCCTGCAAAGTTCTCGAAAACATTATCGTTCAAAAAATCCCGGGAATTTCGGTACACATAGGAGATTTCATAGGGAGACTTAAGTAATTTTCTAGCCTACTATACCTCATGGTGGGAACTTTAATCCCTTTTCCCCAGACTAAAATGACTTCCTCCTGTTGCATCTTTCAAATTGAAAAGTAGCTGCTAGTTGGGTAAAAAGAAAATTGGTGAAAATGTTTATTTTAATCACTTTTCCCCGATAGGTAATTAGCAAAATCTTATTTCTTTACACCTATCGTTATCAATAGCAAACATCCTTTTTGGATCAATTTCCCACACAAATGTAAGACTCGGGTCCATACCCCAAGTTTGTTTGTTTGTTTTCATGACCCAGAATGGGATTTTTCAAAAGTCCAAATATTAGTAATCATTTGAAGGCATACATAACAAAAGGAGAAAAAAAAAAACATTCTAAACCTTATACTGAATATAAACGAGTAATGAAAGTTTGAAAATTCCTAAAATCAGGGGGTAAAAATTATTTTATGACATTCAGTTAGATCACCGTCTCAACTTAGGCTGCAAAAGGTACTCCATGGCAACCATATGACGGCCATACTAGTCTAGTTATCCATCAATAGAATCGTTTGCTGGTTTTGACATCGGCTTTTTTCACAGAAGAAGCACGGTGGTCACGAATGTTTTGAAATATTTTGGCACACTCAAAGCGCCCCCTTTCCCGTGAGCACCCAAACCATTTGATGTGTTTAACGCATTTTCCAAGGTGCAAATTGAGAGTGGGTGTTTTCCAACTGGAAATTATTGGAAATTATAGGAAATCATTGGAACAAGGAAATATTTTTAAAAATTCATGACTTCCAGTAATTATTACTTTTTATTTTACTTTTATCTTATTAATTGTTATCTTATTTTACTTGAATTACTTTATCGCCTAAAAACTTTATTTCATTGATGTACTCAAATTATTGTGGAATATATATCATCAGATTTTTTAAATACAAAACTTTAAACATCTTTTACATCCGAACCTTCTCCTGAGTATAATTCCATTGTTAGGTGAAATGGAAACCTTATTTTGACGTAAAACGTACAACGTGTTAAGTGTGGAGGCTGTTGGTGTAAGAAACAACACTGTTGAAAGAGACGAAATTACGCACTTGCAAAAACTAAGAAACTAAAAAACAGAAACAGATGAAAGTTCTACAAAATTAAAAAAATTAATGTGCAACAAAAGAAAGTAAAATCAGGAGATATATTAAAAAATAAGCGACTTTTTTTTCATAAGTTTTTATTATTGTCGGGTAAAATCTGTCTCACAATCGGAATAAATTCTTGACAGAAACCGGGGTCTGATGTTCTATCTTCTCCTTACAACAATCAGATTCTAAAATGTCATTCCACCATTATTTCTGTCCCATCTCCATCAGCTTTATCAATTCAACTGGTTCAGAATGCATGACAAAAGGTAGTTGTGAACTTGCGGAGATAAAACCTTCCTTCACAGAATGTTGAATCTAAAGTAAAGAAAGACATGAGTTTTCTTTGTACAACAAACAGTTTGGTTTATATATCGAGATGATGCTTACACATGAAAATATCAACCGTCTTTTGGCTAGTTTCTATAGATGAACGGAAAGAGCGTTTATGTTTATAGAAAATTCAAAATCCTGTCTTTTTGTTCGTTCATAATGAAACTCCACTTTGGGCGGGCATCTTGGTGAACTTGTGTGTTTAAAAGCCTGGCACGCAATTACAAGTTCTTCCGACTAGCATTAACATCTCCCTATATAAAAAATCTATGTGTTCATTAGAACGTCTTTCCACGAGGCTAGATCAAAATGGACAAAATCAGCATCTACTGTGCTTATAAAACTTTTCATCCGCTTACAAAAAAAGAGTTTTCCTACAGTATCTATCCAAGGGTTGCGGAGAGGGTGCGTGGATCATTCAGTTCGCCTGCGAAAATTAAGAATGCGTCAAAATTGATGAAAACTTTTCATACATACCCATTCAAAAAATTTATCGTAATAATGATTGACATTGAGCACACCAATTGGTTTTTTATGCAAGTTTAGTTGGTACCTAAAAATGACAACTGCAAATAAAAATCTCCAATACATAATACATTACATTAAAAGTCCGCCGATGGACTTCAAAACAGGGGAATAGGTTACTTAATCTAAATGTTTCAATTAAAATGTCATTTGAGATAAACGAGCTCCAAATTTGTTTCTTTCATTGCTAAATTTTCGGGTTTCATTTGCTTTCAATTTACGTATTGATAGATTCAGGTTTTATAACTGATCAAAAAGAATTGGCTTACCAGGTGATGATTTCAACAAGTTCTTCCATTGTTCCAAATCCACCAGGTAAAGCAATGAATCCATCAACCTGAAATAATGAAGTTAAGAGCACGTTGGGACATACCTTAAACGACAAAATTATCGGCGCAATTTATAGGTTAATGTAACAAGATGCGATCATCACCAGTTTGCGGTGAAAACCATGCTATTTTTGTCTGGGATAAACGAGGTAATGCAATGCCTCGTTTTTTCAAACGAAAAAGAGAGACTTTCAACCAAAAAGTTTAATGATCGCATCTTGTTAGATTAACACACTCAGCATGACCGAAATTTCAACTTTCAATATTTCTCGAACAAAGAAATGTTAATGCAAGTGTGATCAATGTCTCTTATGATCAATGTCACTTTGTCTTAAACGTAAATCTTTTGACTAGACCCATAAACATCAGGATTTGGGTAAATTCGGTACTGGTAGGCTTTATTTAATACCTCTAAATATCTCCTCAACTAAATATCTCCTCAATAACGTTAAGTCATTAAAATTGGCAGGTGACATAAATATCAGATGTCCTTTGTCAGACAAGTCAAATTTTAAGGCCACACACACACACACACACACACACACACACACACACACACACACACACACACACACACACACACACACACACACACACACACACACACACACACACACACACACACACACACACACCTTTCGTTACCGTAATGTTAGGACATGGAACCCACGGTATTAAAAACTTCACGGAACCTAGTCGTTTTCGAAGTGTTGGTTTATGAAGATTCCTGAAATTTCGAGACCTGATCAATTATTATCAAAATAACATAGTTGCGTAAATAAATATGACTATTAAAATTTTTTAATTTTATGAAAAGGACTTATGATTTTGCGGAATGTGTTTTATTTTGTTTTATGGAAATTCGTGAAACGAAATTCCCGCGAAAAATCGATTTTTCCTTATTCCCGACATTAAAAACCCGCAAAAATTTCTTACCTTAGGTAATAAACTGCCACTAGGGATCAGAAACATTCGGACATGCGAACTTTTAAGGGAAGACTTTCATGAATTAATTTGTAGCAATTTATTGATTTTCACAAATGACAATTCAGAATTTTTCCTAAAATAATTTATAGGAAATTGAATGTACTAAACCTTATACCCAACACTTTCTTTCTTTGGTTTTTAAGACCTCTCATAATATCAAAACAGGACTGATACTAGACCTCAAACATTAGAGTTGATTTTTTTTATTCAAAAGTTTTTATGTGATATAAACATTCGTAACTTTTTTGCAAGGACTTTCTGATTCTAAAATAGTTCTTAGGGAATATTTTTACGATGCTGCTTTTTTACCTCAAATATGTGAATTTTTGCAGAACCGCCCATTAACCGCCCATTAACATTAAATTTTGGGTAGTTTGTTCTTTGTTTTCTCGAAAAAAATGGCAAAAGAATCACATTACTTCTTCCAGCTAAAAATACATGTGAAAATTACTTTGAAATTCATCACCAGTGGACCTGAGATTATAAATTAGTTTACGACGATTATTTTGTCATTTGACCTTCGTACGGTCGGCCACTGCTGTCAACAATTTGTCGAATACATTTCTTGGGATAAAAACCGACCGTAAGCCCATGGAACCAAAAAGTTCAGCGTTGTGACGTCATTAGCACAGCCAATACAATCGTCGCCATATATGTTTGCAGTTATGTGAACGATCAACACATGTTTCTTACCTTTTCGAACATCATTTTCTTTCGTTCATGCATCGTTTTTACGACAATTGTTTCGCCATAACTAGCAGTTTCACTTTCTGCAAAACAAAAGATAGACTTCATAATGACAGTTTTAAAATATCAATATCAATTACCGCGCCAATGATATTCATAGTTCATAGTTAACAACAATTGTTGTTATGATAAAACCCATGAAAGTAACAATGTGTAAACAAACAAACAAACAAAACTGTCACCATTTAAATGTTCTGTAATGATGCCAGTTACTCTTCCACCGCCGTCATGCACAGTTTTGGCTACTTTACCCATCAAACCGCTTGTGCCACCACCATACACAAGTCCAATGCCTTTCTTCAACAACTCATTACCAAGATCTGTATGTTAACGAAACAATTAAAACGTGGCGATTAATATCAAATTTTTTTATGTTACGCTAATATGGAAAGGGCTTGACTGATGTCACTTGAAGATATCATTTGAAGATAAAGCTTTTACTGGTTGATGATAGGTATTCTAATTCGGATAAAATGGCTTTGACGCCTGAACTGGGCCTAATAATTTTCCATTTTCCACGACAAATAAAACTTGAAAATAGATTCCCTTCAGATTCTTCGTGTTGAAGAACTACAATTCATCATGATGATTTTATATTATAAAAAGTGCCAATTGCAAATTCATTAATTTATGTTTACTTAATTTCTTTTCTATAAACAACTTGTTCCTTAATAAACAACAACAGATTTCGAAGAAAAGGACGAAAAATATAAAAAAATTTTAAAAAAATGTAAGAAAATAAGCTGGAAGAACGATCAATTCTTTATGACAGGATAAGTTTTTTTTTACCTTCAGCTGATTTCAGATAACAAGGGTTTTGGCCATCACTCGATCCACAATAAACCACAAGATTGTTCAGTATGGACATTACCCAAATGAATATGTTTGCCAAAAATGGATAGAGATGTTAACAGTAACAACACCAAACAGTTGTGATTGGAAAACTATAACAGAAGCAGTTAACCAAACAAACAGGAAACTCTTAGCAGATAGTAAATCAAATTGAAGCAATTTTTATCCTTGCAATTCCCTATTATTTCATTATCCAGTTATATAACATTAAAACTAACAAATAAAACAAACAAGACATTTAGGTGACATATTTCTTACTGACAACATGATTTACATTTAAAATCAATGACACGTGTTCTAGCAGTCAGTCAAAAAAAACACTTCACTGGAAATTACTTTGAAGAATTTTAGGGGGTAATTTTTCAGGAGGGAATTGTCCTAGAACCGATGGATTACATGCAGGCCTTGTTTTACCTGACCTTAACAAAACAAAGATATATACAAATATAGATATATAGATATAAAAGGATTCAACGAATAAGAACGAATGAACGAATATACAGTCAAGAAAAATCTTTGTTGCTGATATGACATCTCGAACACTTTACTAGAGAATTTGACTGTAAAGGAATGACAAGATTTTTTCTGAAGAGATAACAATAACCTTCTTTGCAAACAGCTTGGCATGATGTTATGGATACCAGGTTTGGTTAACGAAAAAAAAAAAATACATTAAATTCTTGGAAGAAAATAATATCAATGAAACATTATATACATTATTTATAAAATCTATGACAAATTTTTATAACGTAGAAAAATTCTTTACTCATTCAACCATTTCAGAATGGCGGGCGTGAAGTAAGAAATGATGACGTCAGCACCTAAATTTAAAAGAGAAAGGTGAAGAAGTGTTTCCAGTTTTTAAAAGGATTTAGATTTTGATTTATCCATTAAACAGCTGAACAGTCTCCATATTTTTATCCTTAGTTAATAAGTAAACATAATAAAAGCAATCCAGAAGGAAACTTTTTATGCTTCCAACATGCTTTCAACATGCTTTCAACAAGTTGGAAGGGTTGCACACTGTTCAACTCTATTGTTTTCGAAATTCTCACAAAACTTTTTCAGACGTTCACCTACATCATAAAAGGATTTAATTCCTTGGGGGTCATAAAATGTTAATGAACAGCATTATATTGGAAAAAGGACATAATTATTGCGATTACAAAGACGATTTTCAACAAATTCATTTTAAAAGTTGTACAGCTGCTTACAATGGTTGTTTTCAAGTAGTTGAAACGTGTAAACCCAGCTTTAAAAATCTTAGTGGCAAGTGAGTATTCCTTCACCTAACTAATAAAGAACTTTCGTTTTCTCACCTGCTCTGTGCATGCACTGAATCGACTCAATTACAGCTTTCTTAAGATCAAATGCGCCATTCTTACTAGCATGATAGAGCATTGCATATTCACCAGAAACCTGAAAGAATTAACAGCTCAAAAATATACAAAAAAACTTACCCAAGTGTAAGAAGCAAAAGTGTTATGGTTGTATCAGATGTAGTCAAACTCCCAAACAAGCAGAGATAATCCAAGATAAAAAAGGTTTATATTCTATATCACGATTGAATACAGCGGAACTCCGTACATCGCCCTTTATTGCGGACATTTTTTAAGAGAACGAATGAGACCACAGTCAAACCCTTACAAAAAAAAACCTGTTAAGAGCGGACACCTCTTTTCAGGTCCCAACAGTGTACAACTATAGTATACTATCAAAATTCGAAAATAAAGAAGGTTTTTTCTTTCTTGTCCTGCCCCAACTGACGACTCTTTTGAAACAAAATGTCATCAACAGATCTGTAATTCAAACATACAGACCAATCATATGAAAGTTACCTGATATATAGCCAATGGGTGAGAAGGAAACTATAAGAAGAAGAACGCAACAATAACTTATCATCTGTTTAGAGACAAACAACCCTTTTCGTAACAACTGGACTATTCATAACAACCAACAACAGCATTTACCATCAACTTGACCTCTTTCACTACATCCAAGTAAGGCATACCAGGTTTTACCATCAAGATATCAGCTTCCTCATGAACGTCACGTGACTGAAAAGAAGATGATTAAAGTCTTACTTTAAATGTTTAAAGAAACCAAAACTATGGGTGTTATCACTAGGACACCTCTTTGCATGATTAGACCAGGGTGAAAAATGATCTATACCGAAAAGAAGCACTTACAGTTGCACGTTTTGCCAAAGCTATGGATCCAGGTGGTAACTGATAATTACTACGGTCGCCGAAAGATGGTGAAGAACCGGCTGCATCTCTAGACATAAGTATACAAATAGGTAATCTATGAATTTCAGATGGTGTAAACCTTGTAAAGTTGTAAGTTTCGGTCATTTTATCGATAAGGTGTTGGTGGCCTGAAATTATATCTATCCAAGTATATGATGTATATAACTAATGTACAGCAAGTAAGATATCTACCTGAATGGTCCGTAAAAACAAGAAGAAAATTTCGAAGAATAACTCATGATAGCAACCTGAAAAATAATCATCAATAATCAAAACGTGTCAAGAGTTAAAAAAAAAATTTTCAAGGAGAAATCTTTAAGCTCGAAATCTATAATTTTATAAATCATCATTATATTTCAAAACCGACCTGATTTCGTTTATGCACATTCTTCAATGCATCACTTATTGACTGAATTCGGCCATCCATACAATCAGATGGTGCAACGATATGACATCCTACAATGAAACATGCCTTACATCAAACTGAAAAATCATTTCTAGACTCTAGCCTTATATTGACATGATTTACACGAGACGGGCGAAAAGGGCCAGCCACTGACATTTCATCTTAAAATTTTATTTTGTTACTTTTGTTAGATACGTTTACATGAAATTTCAAAAGCGAACCTGAATTCACATATTGGAGAGCTGCTTTGGCGATGATGCTAATACTCTCTTCGTTATCAATGAAACCATCTTGTCTCAAAACTCCTGTAAACATGAAACCAAATCAATCATTTCGTCACAAGCTTGTTAAAATATCTTTAAAAGGTCAGAATGAGTTAACAATATTATTAGCCAATTGGCCGCACAATTACGTTTAATTGGGATGTAATGCAAACATTGTAAAGTTTAATGAAATCGTTCGAGTACTACTGGGGTTAGAATTACGATATGATGACCCCCATAGCATACATACCACAATGACCATGTGATGTATATCCACACAAACAAACATCACAAGCAATGGAGAGTCCAGGAAAACATTTACGAAGTAACTTGACCGCATCATGGACTGGATTGAACTCGGAGTATACACAACGACCTTGCAAATCCTGAAGCAAAATATTCAACATGTTCATGTTCTCTTACAAAAAAACCCTTACTTATACAATATCAACTTATTCATGGATTTATTATTTTGGTATTCATTCAAACAAGATTCGATGGTGTTAAATGCAATTTGTTGGAAGAAAGGCAGCCGATGAGTGCATTGTAATGACCCAAGGTAGTTCCAAACAGCTATTTTTAGACAACTGCTTTTGATGATTTACAAGACAACTGTCATTAGAACATCTTGGGTCCATGAAAGATATCTGAGTTTGTACATTAATAATACACATTGGATTAATTACCTTGTAATTAGTATTGATAATTCCAAACAGCAAGACGGTTTTCAACCCACTATCGACCATTGGTTGAAGATATTCTTGTAGCTTATCACAACCTACTCTAAAGGTTAAAGCAAAGCCATTACAAGTAAATGATTTTTACAGATCAGAGTTTTCTGTGTCAGCAGTAAAACCTCATAAATTTCTCATTTGTACGGAGGGAAAAGGGTCTCTTTGATCTGGCTCCCCTCCCCTCCTGATATTTTCGCATGCCTGATATAGTATTATTATTTCAAAATGAAAATAATTGACCCGACACTAATATTGGTTGATTCAAGGGCAAGCATTAACTTTCTTTTGTTTCATAAAAAGTCACTAAATCAATAGACCTTTCCCGATTTCATCATATTTTGACGTTTCGGGGTTGACAATTATTTAAGATTGTAAAGTAATGAAAACTGAATAATTACGATGTAACAGGTTAAATTATAACATACAAGCACGAACAGTCGTGCTTATAATGTTAAAACTAGGAAAGAAGCGATATACCTGTACTGTCCTGGTAAACTCGAAATCTCTTCAAAAGCATCTTTGACATAACTAATGTGAAAAACAAGAGAAGAAACTGAAAAGAAATATATTTATAAATTCGTCTTACAAACATCACTAATTTACAGGAAAAACTAGTTATTTCTGTCTGGGTCAACAAGAAAATTGTTGCGTTTTACCTCGGGTTTTTTAAAAAGAAAATAAGAAACTTTTAATGAAAAAGTTTTTTGATCGCATCTTCTTAAGACAAACACACTCATAATGAAAACATGAATTAATGCAAAACAAATTAATAAAATGCAATTTCAATTAGGAACAGACAAACCTTATAAATAATGGATAAATCAAACAATCAGGATTTAACTGTGCTGTTCTACTTTGCCATGTTCGTAATGTATCATTAAAGAAACCACCTTGAAGTATTTGGTGTGTTGTCATTTTGTTGTCAACTCTGTTGAGAAACTTATAGCATTATACAAAAACCGAGTCGTAAAAACATTATATCGTAACAGAAAGTGTAACTTCAGATAACCAAGTAAGGTAATAAGTGTTCTAATAATGACTTCTAAGAGATTTGTTAGATCATATAACATAATATTGTTTATTATACAATCCCATTGTTTCTAATACACTGATACAATGGTTACTAAAATAAAATAATGTTTGACAAAAATTAGTTTTAGAAAAAAAATATTTTGATTATACATAATTTTTGAAGTCATTTCAGTATGAACACCCATCCACACCAACACCTTCCCGTTTTGTAAAACACAAACTATAAAAGTTTGCTGAAACATGGTATTGTATCATACTCTGGTGACTTTCTGTTTAGCTGCTGTTTGTGGTACAAATACTAACTAACAATTTCATCATTAAATTCATCATCTTCTACAACAATTTCATTCACATCATAGTTATGAGTTACTCTTGTGGTATCTTTAGAACAACGGGAACGTATCGCTGATTTTATTTGTCCCCATGTTAAAAATGAATATATTTCACCATAAAACGCAAAAGCAATAGCATTCAATGCACCACTTAGCGGTACAAAAATAACATTGACAATCATAAGTATATAACTTGGTAATTCGTGTGGGCGAACAGCGTCGTCAACTCGGTAAATAATAGTTGGTATTGACAAAATTATATAAATCAAGGGAAAAGCAGCTAAAGGCTTCACATCCTTCGCAAGCATTGCGTTGTTGTATTGTGTTTCTGCATTGTAAGTTCCACTCCAACGTTCAGAACTCTTTAAAGCAGTCCAAATGAAGTACATATAAGATACCACCAGGAAGATGATGATCAAGAAAAATGGCACGTACCATACTCCGAAACGAAATCCGGTTGCATCTCGCTTGATCCAACACCATACACCAGCTGGACCATAACTGTTACCTATAAAAGGCAATGCAGCCCAAAATATGGAACTGATCCAACACAAACAGTGATACCACTTCTCCATTTTTTCTGGGTTGGAACAACCATGCAATACAAGCATAATGTTTACTGTTAAACAAAACACCCAAAGTAATGTGGACCAGCTGAAATATTGCAAAAGAAATGCCTGGAATTGGCACATGTTCACGTTCTCGTATATATCACCAAGCATAAAACTGAAACTTTTCAATGCTGCTGATACACTAAGTGACAATATAAGTCTTTGTATGAAATACCGATAAGTACGGAAGAGCCATATCACCATGACAACAAACAAGCAACCAATGAGTGATAGTGCCGAAAAGGTACGCATCAAGGCTCTTACTATATTGCATTGTTCAGGCTTATCTGGCCACATGCAGTGAACCACTTGAGTGGAATTATCCATTGTTTATCCTGAATAAACAAATGTAAACAATATATTTATTTTTCAAAACATATTTGTCCAGTACGCATGTAGGCAGGGCATTAGCAAAAACGTTTGGGGAAAATGAAGTTTAGTCAGTTGAGAAACTTTTAGGGCCAACATTGAGACCAACTAACTTGAGAGTAGTAACTGTCGAAACGTCGCAAACAAAAACAACCGGTCTATGACATGATAAACTCTAATTATATATTAACTTGAGATGTCTGGAAGCTTCGTAAATGCATTTCCTCGACTTGGAGAACATAAGTACTTCTAAGTAACTTAGTGACACCAAGGAAGTTTTACGAAATGGATTATGTCAGTATACACAATTTTAGCAAACAATTAGGAAGTTATATCAATTTGGAAAATAAGGTTATACGTCATCTCTCAGACCCGAGCTAATACCCGGTGGATTGTATGAAATTTAAGTGAGAATAAGTGCTAGGAATATACATTATTTAATTTAGATTGGCAAAAAACATTTCAAACAATAGTTGAATCCAATTGTTTTTAAATAGAAATCTCATAAAAATGTTGGTTTATTGTGCTAGACCTTAGGTTGAAACTATAGCAAAACATGAGACATGACGGAAGAATCATTATCAGTTTAATAACATTGTTTCCAACTGATGGCAGAAAATGAAAAAATTCCACAAATATTGTAAACAAATAATCTAATGCAATAAAATACAATAAATACAGAAATAAAAAATATTAACACAATATAAACATTATTACATTATTATTACATTCAAATTTTATGTTTTGGCCTTTAAAAGTATCCCTATCATTGTCGTTGTTAGTTGCATGACATATTATAGTTAAGAATTGATAAAGCAAAACGAACTCAGATTTTATAGTTAAATGTTATAAAGGCTATACCACAATGATCTAAACATGAGAATCTCATTTGGAATTTCGTAAATTAACTTGGAAAGGTAACTATCACCATTATGTCTAATATAACCTAAAAAAAGCAAGAAAAATAACAGAAAATTAATTATACACATATGCTCCAAAAAATACAGCAAAATGATAAATCTAATAAACCCTGATAAACATTTATAACATTTTATTTCTAAAAAAAAGTGGTACAATCAATCACTAAAAAAATTCAATAAAAAGCATTTTTATTATCATATATATACAAAATTTTGTTTCTCTTTTACAAAGGCAGACAAGAAATACAAAAGAATAAAAAAACATAACATAAAGACTAGTTTACACCACTTGGCTCGGGTTGTGATATAGTCCCAATGATTAGCAAGACACAATTTGAAAATGACTTTAAACGGAAAGTCTTTTAAGGTTTAAAAATGAATATGCAAATAATGAAGTAAATTTTGTAAATTTGGAAAAATGATGAGTTGCAAAATCTCAGGTTAACATAGAACAACATGTGAAATCGAAGAGAATTCAAGAGTGGCCATTCAAGTTGCAAATTTGAATAGATTAAGTTAGTTAGGTTACACTTCCGTCATCACTATATTTAACATGTCGAAATTGTATTTGACCTTCCTGTAATAATGCTTGATTGTCACCTGAGTCCGCTACTTGATAATTGTGAGTAACTTGCACAGAAGAATTACCTTTCCATGCCAAAAAAGCTCCTTTGATTTTATTCCACGACAACATTTTCAAAGTATGTTGATAAAATGCAAATGCTAAGGCATTCACTCCACCAAGCAATGGAGACGTGCTTACACTAATTGCCAATAAAATATAGCGAGGGGGCCTGTTGGGGTGAGCAGCATCGTCAATCCGGTAAATGAGAATTGGTAATGTTAGAATGAAGTAGAGAACAGGATATACTAACAGAGGTTTTGCTTCTTCTTGAAATAACGTTCGATGTTGCAACGTTTCAAAACGAAACCCTTGGTCAACATCATGGGAGCAATAAGCACGTACAAATACACATGTGTATCCAGTCACTAGAAGAAGGATGATTATCAGCAGTGGTACATACCATGTTCCAAACCGCAAACCAGTAGCACCACGGTCAATCCAACACCACATGCCAGCAGGACCGTAATGATGGCCAATAAAGGGAATGCTGCTCATTATTAATGCAATACACCATGTAATGAGATGAAACCATTTCTCATAATTTTGACTTTCAAAGCCATAAATAATAAGCAATACATTAACTGTTATACAACAAACCCAGAGTAGTTCTGCCCATCCAAAAAACTCTATTGTAAAACCTTGTGCAACACATAACCCATGGTTATCATTTACAGAAACAAGGTTTGCCAAAACCTTCACGAAAGCTGATAAACTTAAGAATAATATCAAACGTTGGGCAAAATATTGGTATGACTTGAACAGGACAATGCTGGTAATGATAAAAAAACATCCAATAAGAGAAAAGCTGGAAAATAATTTGAACAGAATGTTGATATTGTCACATTTACCAGGATCATCTGGCCAAAATTCACATTTTATGGTATCATTCATTCTTTCAATACCTGCAATATCACATTATTTGATTATTGTCTAAATAAAACATTGAAATGTTCACACAACATGCAAGTTTTTCATTAAGTAAATTAAATCAGTCATTATCTAAGGAATTATACATTATTTCATTAAAAACAATTAGAAACACAGTCAGGAATTATCAAAAGCTTATAGAGAATAAAAAATCATAAGTTTACGTTTCATTATGTTATGTTCATTATTAAGTTTCATTATGGTCATTTGGTCATGTAAGTTTTAAAAAGAATTATAATGTCATTTCTTTTGTTAAATTTGAAATTGCATACTAATTTCAGAAATGACATTCCAGATAAAACCTAAAACCTAAACTACATTCCTTTTTTATAAGAAAGCAGTTTATAGAACATCGGCTAGTCAAAAAGCTAAAGAAACTCAAAAGCTGGAAGATAGCTGATTAAGAAACTTCCTTGCCTTTTACATTTTTGTTATGAAAATTATGTTATGCTATGTTATGTTATGTTTTCAAATATCTAAACCACACATTAAGGGGATACAATATAGGGGATATAGTTTAGTGCAGGTCTGTCGAAACAGTAATTAAAAAACTTCAAAAAACTTTTAAATATTCAGGGCTAACCTCTTCAGGTTTCTCATAAAAAAAGAGTGTTACTATCCTATTCGGACAGACAACTTGAAACACTGAAGGCTAACCTCACAGGGCTAAACAAGTTATTCCTTCACTCTCTGGTGGGTAATAATGCTTAAAAAAACTTCAGAAAGTTATCAAAGCGTGCAAAATATTATTTTGAATAAGTTAATTAGTATATATATTACAACAATTTTTGTGGGTTAATAAAACTAGGATAAAATTCATCATGGTCACACAAAAATTTACAGTACAAAAGAACTCTTTACAAAATCGAAAAAAAGCTTCACACAATTTTTTTGATTAACAATTTGAATTCACCCTCAGTGATAGGTAATGACTTTTAGATTCAAGCATTGTTACAATCAGAATTATCTTTAATTGTTGCATATTATTAGACTTTTGATACAAAAGTTTAGATGATAGCATGAATCAATCATTTTTTATTAGTGAAGCTAATTTATTTGATATAAAATTTAGAAATAGATTGGATAGATAGGGCAGATTCTCTATCTTTTTCATGACCCTTGAGAGAATTTCATGAGAGAATTTCAACCTATGATGCCTATCAAAAACAAACATTTCATTGTGAAATTCAAAGAACACTTACTCATGTTAAGCAAAATACTGTGTTAATCTTTTCAACCAGATGTCGGTTATACAGTGGTGCAGGTTATCTGACAAACTTAGCTTTATTTACTGAAATACGGTATAATATAAAAAATATGCATCACTTTTAACAATTCTTCTCTCATGGTATTCAACAAGATTAACCAAGAAACCCATAGAAAAATATTAAAATGCTGAAAAACTTTTCATATGATTACACCAAATTACTTTCAGGATACGAATTAGGAAAGAAAAATAACTTTGCAAAAATTAGAACAAAGGGGATTTGTACTAGGTAAAAAATTTGCACAAATTTCTGGCAGCTAGAAACTTAGAAACTTAGAAACATTTCGCATTTTGTGAGCTGCTAATTCGTACCTTGGTTTCAAATCAAGATTACTAGTCTGGAAGCTTAGAAAGTTACCTGTCCATTGCCAGTAATAGCAAATGATATTTTAATTTTCGGACAGGAAAGATTTTCAATGAAATCCCAATATGAGGGTGTCTGTCTTATGTGTCAAAATGTTGAAAAACAATAGCATAAAACCTTTATACAGGTAAAAACTAGTCAAAATACATTTAAAAAAATTATATATTATAGATATTAAGTTATAAAAATAACAAAAACATGCAAAAATATTCATTATTTACATTAAGAAAATGACTCTATAATAAACAAAAAAGCTTTCAAGCTTTCATAGGAATTAAAATGATTAAACAAAATGATCTACAATTGCTTTTATACATACATACATAACACAACACATAAAATAATTTTTTCCATTTTTAATGAAGCTGTTGTTATAAAATTAATTATTATACAAAAAATTTTCTCATTTTCACTTCACATTCACAGCCAGAAGTCTATAAATAAAGTTTGAAAGAATGAGACATCTCATCTTAAATTACTTTCTTTAACCAAAGGACTTTCCTGCCAAAGAACAACTGCTTGAAAATTTTAAGTTCAACCTGTAGTTATATCCTATGAGTCTGAAGTGAATTGAAATTGAATTTTTGCTGTGATTGGGCAAAAACATTAATTCCATTAAATCTTAACAATCAGTTTTCTCTTGTATCATAAATTTTAAAAAACTGAAAGTAGGAATCAATCTTTCAAAACAACGTGCACATCTGCATTCATTCTTCAATAAACTATTATTAAAGAAATTAATTCTTAAAAATTGAAAGGAAGAATTGATTACATTGTAGCTAGGTGAATGTACTGGTAACATTCTTTTGACTTGAAAAGACTATGGTTATTCAGGGTGCTAGCCAGAATTTTTGGTAAAATGAAGTTTAGTCAATAAGTAGAAAAACTAGTTAGTACATAAAACCTAGAGGACAAAATTACAAAATATCAGATGCAAAGGAAGCTAAAATAATTTCCCTACTTGAAAAACCTGAGATTTAACATTTACTGAGACAAATCATTCCAACGAAGAATATGCAAATGATTGAATGTTATCTCTCAGTTCCTTAACTAATCTCATTATTTCTTTGTGTCAAATCTCTTCTTTCTTTCCATATCCATCATTAAGAAACTCTAAATTGGCAAGTGAGTCTACAGTTGCAGTTCTTCTTCGTGAATTCATGCTACTTCTGGCACTTTCAACCTCATATGGTCTGACTTCAGCATGTTCACCTTTTACACGAGAATTGAATGCTTGCTTCATCTTTTGCAGGGAAATCTTGCGTATAGTTTCCGTATAAAATGCATAACCAAGAGCAGTGCATGAACCAACTGATGGAGCAAACAACACTGCCGACAACAGTAGCCCAAATAAGGGCTCTTTATCGGGATGAATGGCATCATATAAGCGATATGCGAATATAGGTATCGTAAGTATAAGATATATAAGTGGGTACACAAACAATGGCTGTACTTCTCGTTTGTATGCCAAGTACACTAATTCCAATTCTGTGCCATTAGCAGATCGGGACAAACGTTTGTTGTGTATAAATATGTAAACATACACTGATAACATGAAGATGCACACTAACAATAGTGGCAAATACCATACACCAAATCGTAAGGTGGAAGCATCCTTCTTAATCCAGCACCAGATTCCTGCATGCCCGTATGTATCTTTAATAAATGGTAAACAGGCCCAAAGCAATGCATTCAGCCACACAAACAGATGATAATGATATTCAAACTTTTGTCCATCCATCCCTTTTATGATGAGTAGCATGTTAATCGTGATAACAATGACCCATGATAGGGTTGACCACAAGAAATATTGCATCATGAACCCTTGAATATGACATTCCAAGTGGCTGCTATTAGAATAAACGTTCCCAAGCAAATAACTGATACTTTGACACATCGCAGAGAAAGTTAACGCAAAAATAAGACGTTGAACAAAGACTAGGTATTTTTTGAACAACCATATCACAACCATCACAAAGACACACCCTATTATTGATAATGATGGGCAGACTTTTTGAACTGCAACCAATACATCACAACGATGTGGATGGTTCGGCCATAATTTGCATGTTGTTGTGTTGTTATGCATCATTCATTCATGATTTTCTTTAAAAGAATAAAGAAATAAAAAATTGTTAAAGTAAACAGGATTGAATATTATACAGTTGCTTGCAAAACTAACAAAACCTTTGTTGTTGTGAACTCTTCATGGAGATAAAAATTGCAAAAGTAATTGAAAGAATAAAATCAATCAGCGTAAATTGAACAATAAAGTTAGCCAGATTTTTGCCTGATTTTGTGAAATAGGCACCTAGAAAGCAAAACTGAAGTGATGAAGGAAACGAAGTGAAGGGATTGATAACGAGAAAAGTCTTAAAAAGGATGTCTATTTTTTAAATAAAACATTATAAATACATCAAATTGTACTTAAAATTATAACATGCTTAAAATCTTTAAAGAAGGTTATGATTCTCAGCATACTTACATTGAATGGGGAAAAAAAACTTTATCAGTTTTAGAAGTTGTAATGATATCTTGAAAATTTCAAAAAGTTTCAAACTTTTATTATAACGCATTTTCCTATAGATTTTCTGATCAGATTGATTATTAAGCAAATAAATCATATAGTATAAAATCGTATCTTTTTTATAGGAAATTCCTATATATGAAACTTTCTAGTAGCCTGCCTAGTAGTAGTAACTTCCAGTAGTAAGCTGTAATACCTGTAAAAGAAACTTCAAAGTTGTATACTATGAATCAGGTTTATTAAAAAAGTTATTTTTGTTTTTTCAATGCTTCATTGACGTCACACTCATTTTCAAAAATTATGTCTCTGTAAAAAAACGTAGTTTATAATTACTAACTTCTCACATTAAAAAAGCATTTCAAAATGTAAAAATAACTAATTTAAATGTTCATATTGAACATCGTTCCTTAAAAACAAACTTAGAACAACTGCATATAGTTCAAATTGGTGTGCTTTTTAAAAAAAGCAAAAGAAATCTGTAAGTGATAAATACGGTATAGTAAGACATCATTTTAAAATAAGAAGCACGAGAAACCAATTATTTCTTAATATAGCATAATTTTAAATTCCTACACCATATCCAACATTATTACATCATCAACAGTATTGGCATTAAATAAAGTTAAATAAAGTCATTATGTCAAATAAAAGTCAACAAAACACAATCGTGATCAAATTCGATCAAATTCGATTAAATTTAGTACAAAACAATGTTGTGTAAATAAATTGTTTACTTCTCATTTTTATAAAAATAAAAATAAAAACATTTTTATTTTCATAAAGTTTACATAAGTTTACATAAGTCAAAATGTTTTTATAAAATAAAATATTATCATACAAAAAAATATATATATAAACAACAACAAGTGGCACGCAGGCAAAATACACTTATGATAAAATACAGTGTATACAGTATAGTGAATAAATAATGGTTATATATGATACAAATTAAGGGATAAAAAAAACAACTTACAACACTTCTCATCTCAAATTCATAGAATTTGTCACATTAAAACTTATACAAAGTATTGGATCTCTGTATTTTGTAAGACCTTAATTGGAATGTGATTGATTGAGGAACAAAATCATTCAAATATATCTAGGAACCTGAAAATAGGCTTATATTGTTACGTTATAGAGTGTTAATGGATTATAATCTTCATGATTATGATAGCAGATATCAAAATAGAAAAAAGATATACAGTACAGCCAGAAAGAAACTTTTGAGTTTGCATAAGATAATTAACTTTCATGAAGACTGTTTATCTAACATGCATTTCCATGTTCAGTTCAATTGCAAATCAGGTTGAAGAAAAAATATTTCATAATAACAGATAAAACTTTACACAAAATTCTTTGTACCTTTGGGGCAAAAAATTTTGTCAGTAAAAAATTTTCATCATTTTTGCCGACAAAGTTTTCGTTTCTAAGGCATTTTCATGATAAAATCAATTTCTTTGCAAATACATAAAGTGTCTTTCAGCCTATATAAACTGTATCTCCACATTTAAAAAATGAATTTTGGAAAGGATTTTCCAATTTTGTTTTCTTCTGAGATTATTGATAAGGATTATCGTAGGCTTTATTATCTGTTGCAGTGCCCTGCATAGGTGGGATATCCTGATAGTTTAGAACCTTTACATCATCCACTGTGTAATCTCTTATGGTCACATCATATTGTGATGTGAACAAGGATAAAAAGCCCAATTTGAGTTTTAGCCATGTCAACTCCCTTACAGAGTAATTAAAAATCGCATAGCTTACAGCATAACAAACACTTATGGATGGCACAAAAATAGCACTCAAAATTGCCAACACATATTTTGGTGGCTTGTCAGGGTGCGTTGCATCTTCGATCCTATATATGAATGTGGGTATATAAAAACTAATGTATATAAGTGGATAAAACAAAAGGGGCCGTAATTCCTTTCGATATAGCCTGTTCGCTGTTTGCTCAAATTCACTGTGTCCACTTTGAACTCGTGTTGTTTCATAAACGTTGTAAATAACGTACATATACATACCTAACATGCAGACAGAAAGAAAAAAAAGAGGACCATACCATGTACCAAAGCGTAAGGCAAGATTGCCTTCCTTTATCCAACACCAAATACCCGCTGATCCATATTTGTCACCAAACAATGGTATAACAGCCCAAAACAAAGAAAACAGCCAAACAAAACAATGCAACCATCGGAAATATAAGCTTAAATTCTTTCCTCTTAAGACTACCATGAACATATTAGACGCCATAACACACACCCACAGCAATGTCGACCAATCAAAGTATTGCATTAAAAATCCTTGAAATTTACAGGTTGTGGTAGACTTTTCGGTATCAGGAGGAATTTCAATAGCTATGTAAGTTGCACTACTGATTAAAGCAGAGATGGACAGGGACAAGACAAGCTTTTGCACAAAAGCTTTATATGTTTTCAGGAGCATAATTGTAATCAGAACAAGTAAGGAACCAACAAGAGACAAAGATGAAAATACCCTGGTAACAGTCAATAATGTGGTGCATTGCTCAGGTTTATCATGCCATAATGGACATTGTGATGATGTTGTCATATTACTTGATGCCATTCTGAAATACCTGGTTTACTAAAAAATGATTGAAAAAAAAAATACAATGAATAATTTTACTGTGACGTTTCAGAGAAAAAGGGATACATGTTTTTTAACATTCAATTGAGCACTCTGAGAGAATTATATATATTATATTTCATTATTCTCAGTGCCGGGATTTGAACCACCATCATTTATCAGTCTAGTATTACAAGCACAATGCCTTACCAAGTGAGCTATACACCCTTGTATTCGTAAGTTATTTCAAATAGAAACCGTCCACTACTGATTCTGTTTTAAGATAATTGACAGGATTCTGTTTTCTTTAATCACTTTGGGAGAAGGTTTATGTTTATTTAAATAAAGCTGTGGGAATACAGGGAAAGTCAGTAGAAAATAGAAAATTTTGTCAGAATTTCCTTCATTTTTGTCTGTTCTTATAAAAGACAAAATACTTTTCTTTAATAAAAACTTAATCTGTTTTAAAATTTCTTTTTCAACAGATATTTCAATAAGTAAATATTCTGTCCTAGGACTATTCTTAAATTATGAAACAGCTGGAACAATTAAAAACAACCCAATTAAATTGTATATTATAAATAGAGCAACATCAATAGTACTAACACATTGTGGAAAATTTTCCTTATTTTCCAATGTACTTAAAAATTACCAGAATCAGTATCCAGAGCAAAACACAGAACCTTTCCCATTCACCAATTGCAAATCTTGTCATTCCTTGTCATTTCTTTAAACTCTACACATCACCCGACAAAACACAAAGCAAAAACTTTAATGGAAAAGCCAGAATAATTAAGTGAGTAATAATAATTAAATTTGGCTTTGTGAAAATTTATTTTTGTGAGCAAATCAGATTGCAGAGAGCTTTTCTGTGGCGACTTTTTCTGCCTAGCGGGGATCTAGCTTAAAACTTTACAAGTTTTATGCAAAATACAAACATCTGGCTAACATTGTTGTGTGGTGTCTCCATAGATTTAACACAAGAATGAAAATGTGGTCTTCTTCAATATCTTTATTTTTCTAAGAATAATGAATTTTTTGAGTAAAGGTATGGTTGCTTACTGTTCAAGTACACTTGTCCATTTAATGTTGTACACCAACATACGCTAGTTGTTGTCTATCGAAGTACGCCTAGTTTTGGTTTGGAATTTAAACGTATACACTACATTTCTCAAATTATGTACGCAAAGTCTCATTTAAATTGTACGATAATGTTATTGAATTAACAAAAAAATCTGAAGGTATAAATGCTCTCCATCCCACTTGTTGATTACTAAAAATTATTGAAGAAAAAAAAAAAAAAAAAAAAAAAAAAATGAATTCAAAGATCAAACCTTTGTTATAATATATAAAGTAGGGAGTGGCAAGTTGCATTGTCTGACGGTGTTACAGAACATGGTAGAAGAGACGTTTTGTCATACCTTATATGAAGGTTTCTAAAAAACAACTACTATTTACAATGTCGCTAAGACATACACTGGTTATAAAGGTAGAGTACATCTTGCATAGGGCTAAAAATAATTCAAAGTATGCTGACATACTAGCGTGAAAAAATATTTGTCAACCCCTGTGCCATGTCACTGTGACATCACACATCATGACACCAGTAAAATCTTTGATCAAAGATATCGTCTTTTTGTAAACAAAACATATATGATCCCATATTTTTTATGTATCAGCTTTTCGAGTCCTATAAACATAGCTAGTACTATTTTCCATTTTGATTATTCAGTGATGTTATTTTTTCTGGAGTAAAAATAGGTAGTAATAATACTTTCTTGGGAAGATGCATCGTGGTGGACTGTCACAGAAATATTAGAATCAGTTTATTATAAACATTATTTGGGGGATTAAAAATTGGCTGCATCTACATACTGTAAAATCCCGGTTAGGCTACCATCAAAAATATGTTAGCATCCTCTGACTGACTTGTTTTGAAGTTGAAAAGTTGGTGAGTTTACAAAAAATAAATAAATAAGTGAATACGTAAATAATTAACGTACGGTTGTTTACCACAACAGCTCTCGCAACAAATCATGCGTGGTCTGTCAAAAATGCGATTGTCAGAGTTTGTACACAATTAAAGTCTAGCTTTCATTTCACATAGGGTTCCACGGAGAATGGAAGCTCGATGTTAGAGTTTACCCTATAAATCAGTAAGTATTAGTTGATTGACTCTGAAACTTTCCATAATGATAGCTGAATGCCTATACTTTCAGATAACATTAAGTTTTGTTTGATTTGTTATCTTTAAATAAACGAAAGGAACGATCAAAGTGGCACATAGCGGTAAGGGGGGAGCAGGCACTCTAAGCTCTTAATATCTCCAAGATTTTACGTTATGCACTACACAGTTTCTATTCTATTGTTTTCTTTTCCTCTTACATACATGCATGGTGTGTAGATGACTTGATTACTCTCCTTTTAAAGAATGGTATACGCCACTGTGCACGAAAACTGCCAGCCAGGCATCATCATCCAGACACTTTTTCTTCCAAAAGTATATATATATATAGTATTTATATAAGGGAGTTTATATAAGGGAGATGCAGATGTGAAATTCTGCTTGCAGCACTAGTTCGCATATAAATACAAATATTACATACCGTAACGACGAAAAACAATGCCCTGATACGAAAAACGTCCTGATAAAAGTTTTTAAAACATTTCCTTGTAAGTTCGCTAGAAACTAATGAAGATTTTAGGAAGTTTAATAACAAACTTCATTTCATCATGAATGTTATGAGCTAAAATACCGGTACCGATATTCTGGATTCTGAAATGCACACAAAATCCCCCACTCCACCACCCTTTTCTACAAATGATAGAGTAATTCGTGAAAATATTTCCTCGCATTGGCGCCACTATCCGAGGAGTGGAGGGAGTGGACATTAGATTAAATTTTTGTTTTTATTTCACAAGAAGAGTTATCGTATTTCCTCTTTTAACCCGCCTGGGCGCTAATTAAGTTGTCATTTTTTTAATTTGTGTGGGCGCTTTTAAAAGAGGGAGGCGCTTATAAAATAATTTTGAAAATCGGCTATGTTCAATATTTTAGATGAAATTATGGGATAAAGGGAAGAGACAAATGAAAACATTTTAACATCGGCTTGACGTTGCAAAAGTTTTCTCTTAAAATACTCACGCTGCTTTAAATCAAAATATACCTGTTTCGTTCAGGTTTTCATCATAAGGTACGTGGACGAAGATTGTCTGAAAGTTGTGCTACAACAGCAGGGTTCCAGCGCCAAATCTCTCCCATGTTCTGTCTGTAAAGGTTGTGTGGGTGCGCACTTTGCTTGCAGTATTCAATGTTGATGATGGACAGTTGGGAAACCTGTGGCATGTTTCCAAATGGTAGTACCACTGTCAGTTTGAGTCTCATAGTTTCACACAACAGACGTCAAGCAAGCACATCATATAATAGTAACTATATAAGAGGGTGTTTAGCATGAAGAGCTGTAACCAACATGAATTTTCCTGGCACAACCTTACCTTTCAAAGAATTCAAATAGGAGAATCTACAAAGGGTCTTTAGCAAAAATTTGATGGTGTAAACATGGTATATATAATAGAGCAACTGTAAACAAATGGATCTATAGCCCATTTTCGTAAATAGATTGAATTCTTACTTATACATTTTTCAATTTGTAAAAAATTATAATCAATCGGAAATATTTTTATTGCATTAATTCTTAGATTACAAATATTAAAAAATGGCTGCCAATGAGGTAGTGCATATATCCCGTGCATCCAAACGTCTTTCTAATCCTGCTGCTCTTTATTGCAAGACTGGGTAACTATGACTTTCCTATTATAGTATTACAGTTACATAACAGAGAATCCTATAATAATTTGTTACCAACTAACTCGTGTCACAAACAAACCAATCGTGCTAACAATAGTTCTTGTGGAAATTTAATCTTGTATATAAAGTTATTTTGTTCTCCATAATGATTTATGTTATCCATTGTAATCATTTTCATTATTTTGTTGTTCTTTAAGATGTGGATTTTTTGGCAATACAGCGTGGGAAGGATATTGTTCAAAATGCTATAAAGAGTACTGCGCAAAAACAAGACATAGAGACTCATCACTTAACTCAGATGACTTTTTATCGTCTCCAATACCTGAGTCAGGTAATCATTTCTTTAGTATTTTACGTTATGATTATTTTGCCTTAATAATGATTTTAATGTTATTCTTGCGTTTCCGTTTCAGAAGTATACAGTGTCAGCAATAGAACAAGTATTGATGGAGTTGACCATTCTCGCACAAATTTAAAATTTGACAAGTTTGAAGAAAAGAAAAAACAAAAGCAAGATTCTAAAAGGTCATTTTTCTTATTCTATTTTACTATTTGTTTTCCTATACTTTTCAAGTTTAGTTTTGCTTATTTCCACTATGTGTATTTTTGACAGAGATAGCGTCAAGAAGTTTTTCAAGAAAAGTCCGAATGTAAAAGAAGCTGGGCCAACATATCCAGTCCATTCTAGACGTGTCAATTTTGAAGGTTAGCTTTCCATATGTTAAATATTTTGATTAACATGAATTTTTATTGATTCACAGAATTACTAAATTCCATTAGATGTTGAACTTCTCCCTTGTGTGGGGTCGTCACAGGAGAATTAAAAGTGTTTGGATATTGAGTTTAATTGAAATATGTTCAATCTAAATAAGTTATAAAAAAATACTATAAATATCTAGTTGAATAGAAAATAAATGAAAATAGAATGCAAACAGAAGAGTAAATGAAAATAGAATGCAAACAGAAGAGCAATGCAAAAATATAGATAGTAGTATTGAGATTGATTGTCAACTATATTGATTGAGTGACAGATAGCAGTGACTGTTATTAATGAGTTTCCATGCAAATCTGTTCAATAGAAAGTCTCACTACAGATGAGAAAGGCATTCTAAATGGACATACAAACATATTTTGGACACTTCACAAACACACATGCCTTCAACAAGCATTTGCCACAAAGAGTTTTTGAACATTTTAAAACTATCTTTCGTCACTAATGCATGTTTGTCCATGTTCATTTTGAATGCGTAAAACTTTCTTCACAAACAATGCAAGGTAGAAAATAGAAAATTTATTTTTTGAGTTACCTTCATGATTCCATTAAGTTCCTTTAAGATTAAACGAAATTTGAAGTAAACTAGCACCTACCTCTAAGCAATTATCTCCAATGAAAATGTAAAATTGAAATATTGTTACATTTTCATTTTCATTTCATCTACAATAAATTTCTTTCCTGTGCAAACTTTGCCAGTTGCACATAGTTACAAAAATCACTGAATTGATCCCTAGAAAATGTATCTGTTAATAGCAGTTCTCCTTATTGTCACATCAAATTGTTGATTTGTGACCAGAACACATGCACGAGATAACAGTGTGACTAAAGCTGAAATCCATCTTTTTCTGATGTGTTATTTAGCTGCCAAAGAAGAGACCAGATCTACCTCACGTGAATTTGTTGATTTTCTGAAGACATTGAAACGACCAGCTTCAAGAGATATAAAAGAACATTGTAAACGGTAAGTTATTTTTATGGTATTTTTTCTTGGAAATAATCCCCTTTTTTTGTTATCCTCATCCGTGTGTTCTATTATCTTTTTTAGATTTATGATCCATATTCTACAAAATAACAAATTAACTGTTGATAAACAGAGTGAAGTTGTACAAGACTTCTATAGTGTGAGTGACAACTCTGGTTTCGAAAATTCTAGTTTAAATCCCCTTGATTCTTGAAGATAAAATTAATTCTTAATTCTCATGTTTTGTTGCTGTATGCAGGCCACAAAATAACGTCCATTTAGGGAAACAGATCTCTCTCAACAAGCAATTTATGGGTGCTGCATGATGACATTTTTTTTGTTCCAAAATTTCTCCATCCTGTTTTAATAAAAACATGAAAGAAAACATATTACTTCATGTTGTTGCAGTCAGGGAGAAGTATACCATTTTCTAACATTGTCAGGGAAAATGGTTTGGTTTTTCGGAAGATTCAATATTCTTAAAATTCCCTCTGAACCCTTTTATGGAAAATAAAATCTGATATTGGAGATGAATAGTTGTCCACTAAGAAATGTTTTCCAAAAATCTCTAATGTTTACTATTATAGAAAATGGCTGCCAACATTCAGTCAAATCCTTCATTCAAAGATATGCATGTTGATCAAATGGAAAAAATGATGGATGGAATTGAAAAATATATTATGACACATATTTACAAAGCGTAAAACACTTTCTCATTTATTGGAGATCTTTATTTTTATCTAACATACTATACATTTGGCATAAAATAAAGAGTTACCATAAAATTAAGTTAAGTAAAGAAATGCTGAAGATAAAAATTAATTAGCAATTCTATTTGCGACGGTTTCAGAAAAAATCAGTACAAGCAGTAATTATGGTCATAAATTTTAAATTTATCACTAATTTTATCACTAATACTGCCACAAATATTGCTAAAGATATAATTATTGATAATTTATCGCTAGTATTATCACTAGAACGACTTTAGTGGTAAGATCTATTGTTATTGCAAATTATCGCTTGTACTGATTTTCCCTGAAATTGCCACATTTGTTAACCTACTGAATCAATGTTGTTTACAAATCATTTGAAACATCAAGGCATGTCTGATCAGTTAATTTGAAATGTTTCTAAACAAAATTCTGTATGTTCTCCTCTTTTTTATTGGCCGTTATAACTTAATTATCAAATTACTAAATTGTAATAACTAAATAACTAACTATATTGTCAAATTTTGGTCATAGGGTATTTTGCCATCCGTCAGCAGATGACGAGAAAAAGGATTTGAAACTCCACAAACGGATCAAAAGTTTTTCGTGGGTCACTTACGATCAATTGGAAGTTATGATTGATTGGGAAAATCCAGAAATCGACCAACTCATGTCACAAGCAAACCAATGTAATAAGATATAATTTGTCCGTAACTCTTGTGATGTGGCAACAGTTTAAAGAATGTACTTAAAATTAATTCTCTTTAGATCTGATAGAAATTAATTCCAAAAGAGCCCCACAAGACAAGCTAACATGTGTTGTAAAATGTAGCAATGCTATATTTCGTATCTTTTCTGTGTAATATATGAAAGGTGAAGTTAAAGTGATCAAAGAATATTTGCAGAAATAAGATATACTAGCTGATGTGGTAATTCACATGAAGAATGAAAAATTTCTTAATGAAAAAAATTTAGCAGTTTTTTGTCCAAAACTTTTGTTTTATTTGTTTGTTTGTTTGTTCGTTTGTTTGTTTGTTTGTTTGTTTGTTTGTTTGTTTGTTTGTTTGTTTGTTTGTTGTTGTTGTTGTTTTTTAAAAACTTGGAAACATCTAAAAGTACAGTATGTAATGTAAAGGTTTATATCAACAAAAATGATGCATAGATGCTTAAAATGCCTTGTTTATTATGTGCAGATGAGAAGGTCAATCTTTCTACTTTGTGCATCTTCTGTTTAACATGGAAAAGCTTATTTCCATGCCTTTGTGAATCTTTTACCCTTGAGCTCAATTTTGAGAAATTATCATTGAAAACACCTATCTAAAAGTTCTTGCCATTGAATGCGTCTGTCCAAAAGATTTTTCTGCTAGCAAAAGTTTCTACTCGTAATGTTTTTCAAATGAGAATTTTTGTTGTAAGTTTTTTCTACTGTTAAAAATACTGAATGACTGAGGTTGCCTTGTGAGAAATTGTATCCTTATAATTCAATTATAAGTTAGTAGACATCTAAAAAATTCAATGAAGACTTGTTAATTTCAAATCATGACCTCATAATGAGGTTTTCTTGTTTTGTTTCATGAATGTTTCATTTTGTTTTTGTTACGCTTTCCTTAACAGTCTGATTACGAAGAAATGTTGCAAATAACAAATAACGAAGTGATTGCGAGTGCTGACGATTTTCTACCAGCCCTTATTTATGTTGTTTTGAAGACTAATCCACCTTTACTACATTCTAACATCCAGTAAGTTTAAGAATGTTTTGTCCTGTGCCAAAATCATGAGACACTTTCTCTATTCTCCAAATTGATAGATAGTAGATAATATAGGAAAGATGGATTGATAAATAGATTTTTAAATAATTCTATAATGATGAAACTTCTTATATTTTCCTTTCAAGTTGTAGTGTGTAGTTCACAGATGATGTATTCTATTGTCATATTGTTCCAATCACATTAAATAATATGATTTTTTTTCTGTATTTCTTTGAAACAGATACATTACAAGATTTTGTAATCCCAATAAACTAATGGCTGGTGAAGGAGGATATTTTTTTACCAATCTGGTATGTGGTCTGCAGTTTTAATGGGTTTTGTTTTAACTTTATTCTATGTTGAACAGTTTCTTGTTCTTGATCCTCATTTATTTCCCGTCCATCTAATCACTTCTCACAAAGCTTTGATATTTTAGTGTTGTGCGGTATCTTTTATACAAGACAACTTAGATGCTCAGTCTTTGAACATTTCTGAAGACGAATTTAACAGGTATATACAAGCATTGTGTTTAGGGGGAGACGGTAAATATACTATTTTGTGATCAAAAATCTTTTTGGTTGAAAGTCTCTTATTTTTGTTTGAAAGATTGAGGCAATACACAATGTTCAGACAGAAATAGAAAAGTTTTGACGGAATACTTGATCACAATTTGGTATCTTAACCAACTTTTATATCTTAAATTAGAAAAATGACTTGTTTATAGCATGACAATTTTCTTGATTGTTTTAGCTATATGAAAGGTGAGAAGCCGATCCATACACCCAAAATAATCCAGCGAAAATACACTGTCAGCTGTAAAGGTTTAGAACAAATGCAGGTTGGATTTTTTACTAGAAGCGTGTGCCAATTTTTATTTTAAGGAACCCCTAAGAAAAGAAAGTCCAGTTCATCTTTTTTTTTTATCAATTCAATTTCTTTTTCGTTTTCCCCTTTTTATACTTGCTATATTTAAAACTTTTTGTTCTTTTTACCATGGCCATAATTTTTATTCAGATATTGAGGGTGCTAAACTCAGTGAAGAAGTTAAAATTATTGAATGGGCTTCAGCCGGGACTGTCTGGTTGAGCGGTTGAAGCATACTTGCGGCTTCCATAGCCCAAATGGGGGCTTCAAATGCTGTAGGACCTCCTAGAGGACCTCTCGTTTCACATCCAATCTATGATGATGTTTTTTTAAAACAAACTTTCTTTGGAGAAATGCGAAACAGTAAATTAAAGAAAATCCTCTTTTTACCACCGTCACCCCCTACTACTCTTACCCCATTAAAAGATAGTCCTGTTTTTATTTTCACCATTTTTTCTCCTATTGTTGTCTTGAAGGTAAGTGCAAAGTTTAAGAAAAGTAAAGAAAGGTGATTTGAAGAATGACTTTAAGTTGAACACTATTAATGTGAACACTTTGTTGCTAGATGAATTTGGAAGAGGTAGCCGAACTTCGTGAATGTCAAGCGAAAACCTTGGAGAAATGTCGAGCTATGCGAAAAGAGATGAATGAATTTCGAGATAATTTCAAAAAACAGGTAATGTTATGAATGGGCTTTCTTTTGTTTTTAATGTCAAAATCTGAACTTGACAGTTGCTTATTTATTCTACTGTTACTTTTCAGAGTGAAGCAATCTTGAACAAGGAACATCTAGAAAATGGACTGGAATACATGCAGCCATACCTTGACAGAGTGAAGAAAGATGTATTGACAGAAGAAGAGATAAAGGACTTGAGTGATGTGCAAGACACAGATCAGCCGAAAGGAGAATTGTTAATGCCAACCAATTCAAGAAATAGTGACGAGGAAAACCCTTCTAGCGAGAAAAACCTCATCGAATTTTGAATTATAATATTTTGGGATGCTAATATTTTGTATATAAAATAATTATATTGATTTATTGTTTGAACATTATTGCTTCTTAGATTTTCATTCCATTTCAACCAATGGTAAAAAAGTACCATGTGAAGTACTAAGAACTAAGTTGTTACATAATGACGTATTTTGTTTTCAAGCAGTTTAAAATGTTTGATTCTTTTGGTTGAAGCTACTTCCCAATACAGCATAGCGGATTTGGTATTTTGATAGAACTGTCGTTTGTTGTTGTTGTTTGATATTTTCAACAATGTTCTAACTTTCCGTAACGATTTCGTGTATAACTACTTAAGGAACCTAAACCTGAACACTCACCTAAACTGATAATGACTTGTAATGGTGTAATACACGAATAAGTTACCTAATTTACGGGCGCTTGTCATGCACATAAAGCGAGTGCAAAATTTGATGCAATATTGTTGCTGCACTCCGTTTCCCACCTATGTTACACGGCCATACAACATGTTCATTTTATTGCATCGATGTTACAACGAATAATCGTCTTTTTGTGTTGTTGCATTGGTTTGCCATACAAACGCAACTTTCGGTGCAATATGTTGCCCTTTCGAACGCCAAATCGAAAGATTAACCGAATGTGAGATTATTGATCTGGTTCACACAATGTTCAAAATGTTGCATGAAAGTTTAAGGCTCGTATCAAACGAGTGTAACATCTTTTCGAATGTTGCCTCGTTTGACCAGCGCGTAAATATCCTGTTTGACTGGAACTCTGTGGTAAATATCCTGTTTGACTGGAACTCTGTGATAATCTTTCTGTATTTACTATATGTATCTCTTTCTTGTAATAGGAAAAAAACATAAATAAGAAATGCCTGAGGAAGCGCTGAAACCAGGTAAAATGTCCTTTAGTATTTTCATGGAACAATGTGCATGAACATTTCGATGCTTTTGCTTTTATTTTATTCATGAGTACAGACAAAACAATTGAACTGATTAGCGTAAAGTAAGCAATATTTCTTGATAACTCGAACTTTCAGTAACTCGAACTCTTTTAGCGTCCCCCATTTCAACTACTACTCCCTTATGCGACTCGATAACTCGAACATTCGATATCTCGAACAATGTTCATTGGTCCCATGGAGGTTCGGGTTATCGGGAGTTTACTGTACTTCATTGTTGACATAAGCATCCCTGCTTTCAGACTTTTGTTTATAGTTTGATCATGTGTTGAATTAATCTCCTTTTTTCTTATCTATTCTTAGTATCATTACCTAATCTTGTGGAATTTGATTGGAGGATAGGTGTAATCTCATCATCAGATAGTGTGAATCGAATGTCGTTGCCCACATGTTTATTGCAATTAAAGGTGATTGTTTGTTTTATTTCAGTTTTTTGAAAATAAACGCCCAGGTTCTTTAAACCCCCTCCCCTATTTCAGAAAATATCATATATTATATAAACGCCTCTCTTTGAGGCGGCCATTCTCTAATAAACGAAATATCTTTAACATATTTTTGCGCGAAAGGAATCAAATAAAGTAGAAACAAGAAGACTTCCCTGAATAGCTTGGCTATCGACAATAAAAGGAAAATCTAACAAAATGTAATTGTGGAAATCTTCATTGATTAAAGCGACGATGGAGATGAACTGAGATGAACATTGACTGAATTAACAGCTTTGACTAGGTTTATGTCTTTACGGTATTCTGATAGAAAAAAGATTTTCTTGACAAACGAAGTTTTTTAGTTATAAAACGCCCAGGGCTTTTATTTTATTTTTATTTTTATTTTATTTTATTTATTTTTATCGGTATTAGATTTCACAAATGCATAAGTTTACTCTTTCAAAAGAAAGGTTTGAGAACATAGATCTGTATAAATAGAGCACGTTTAATGTTTTAAAGAACTAGGCATGACCCGACTGTAGCCTCACTAACTCAGACAAAATTTAAAAGGTTTGGAGCATAAGCTTGGGTGAATTGTCAGTTGAAGAATGTGAATATGTAATAGCGAACAATATTAAAACGTGCCAACAGCCATAACGCATATAACCAAAAATTCATTTGCAGTTTTGAACGCCTTCTGTCCCCTTCCTTACCGTTCTGTTGTTGTTGTTGTTGTTGTTGTTGTTGTTTTGTAGAAATGGTCGTTTCACTTCTGTGGGTTTGGGTTTGTTCATTCTTTTACATTTTAGATTTCAGATTATGGTAATGGGACCGTTTCAGAAGAAGTGAGGGCGAAAAATGTCACTGTCGAACTTCAAAAAGAAACGCTTGCTACCATGTTGGATGGATTAGGGAAGATTCGCGATCAATTGAATTCTGTTGTTTCTAGATGATAAACCCTTCCCTTGTTGCACAAGGAATAACTACGCTGTGTCGTAACTTTTGAGGAAATGTTTTAATGAATACATCAAATTTAATCACTTATAAAGTTTTGAAGAAAAACAAAGCAAGTGAATAAATACATCTATCGGTTTCAAACTAATAAAGTTCGTGTTGGAATTTGTTTGAGTATTTGAAGATTTTCCAAATGTTTTTATAAGACTTTTGACTGAAGAAGAACACTGATTTGAAACTAGCTTGATCATCAACACGCCTTGATTCATTTTCATGTTGTTTATATGTGCCATTGTATAAATTTATATGGAGAGTAGCATATAGTTTGTAAATAAATATTATCATTAACCAGCTGAGAATCAAGTACTGTATTTTTTCATTATTATAGAAAATATGATTAATTTCTGTTCATCTTATCATTCGTTCTGTCATCTCATATATACCGGGTGTGCCAAAAAAACTTGAATTTTTTTTGAATTTTTTAATCTCTATACCAGAAAACACAATGAAACTTTCGAATAACATATATTAACCTATATCAAATGTTTCTGCAAAGTTTTACTTTCTATTTCTAAATATTGAACTAAACTAAGAAAACTAAGAAAATATCATTTTAATCGATTGTCCGTTCTTTCCCCTAACTTTCCCACAAATTGTTTGACGGACTTTCTAATTTTGATGACATCAGATGCTGCATCATTCCAAACTTCCTCGATTTTATTCTTCAGTTCTTCAACATTGTTGAAAGGTTTATTTAAAGCATCTTCATAAACCTTCGCTTTAACTTTGTCACAAAAGAAGTAATCTAAAGGGTTCAATCTGGATAAGATAGTGGCCACTCACTAGCTTTAACAAAACGATTTTTCGTACAAAAGTTGTTCACAAGATTTCAACGATGCAAAGGTGCACTGTCCTGAATAAAAATCCAAGCGTTACGTTTGATAAGTTATTGAACAGCTGGTAACAAATCTTTTTGTCAATGCTTTTGATATGATGCTACATTAACTTTTAACCCTATTCATACTGGGGTAATTTTGTCCATAAAAAAACCGGGCCGGGTAAAATCAACCCGCCTTTCATAAATCAGGAACCGCTTGAGCTAATGAATACAAATCCTTCATACTGTTAATACACCATAACTGGAGCTATTTTGAGCAAATATCAAACTATCAAATCCATTTCCTGGCTCTGATTAAGAGAATTAACATGGCGGGTAGGGCGAAAAAAGTACCTGGTATAAAATATGTCAAATTATCAATAAGAATTGTTTCGTCCTTCCTATGGGAAATACAAGAAACTTACATACAACAAGCAAACAAAAGTGTTTCGCACATTTCTAGTACTATTTTACACTTTTCTCGCAAGAATACAAATTAGAGCATTCGAGGCTGAATAAGTATGAAAAAAGTAAGCACATCTTTCCTTAACAACCTCGAACCACTTTTGAATAAACAGATGGCGGCGAAGAGACCCTGGGCTCGAGGTTGCCAGCCTCAGCTGAAATTTAGACGTGGTCATTTTCCCTATTGATTTGCTACATAAAGTCTCATAATGTCTGTGGTCAAACCATTACATCGTTACAAGTGCTTTATTTGGATTGGAAACAAAATATATTTTGATTTGAAAGAGCGACAAACTGGTACACTTGTTCAAGAACATATTTAAATCGTTCAGTTGTCTGTATTCTTTCATGTCTACTTTGTTATTAGTAACAAAATACTTCTCCAAAGTTTTTACTAGCTTCACTGTATCTCTTATATTTTATATTGACAACACAGAGTGTAAATATACTCTTAAAACATCCTTGATGTTGATAACACAGAGTGTAAACATGCTCTTAAAACAGGAATGGTTGAAGGGAAAATAAAACTTTTGTTTGTGAAAGTTGACCTTTCCTTTAAACGTTTTATATTGTCACGCATATTGAAATGAATATTTGAAAAAGAAATTGCTTTTACATATTAAAAGTTTCCACGACTGATATTTGTTGTTGTTGTTGTTGTTGTTGTTGTTGTTTTCTTTTGCTTGTCAAGAGATGACTGTGCCAATCTTCGTCGTTTCACTTGCACTTGTTGTCTGCTTTGCACGTGGTAAGTATTCATTGGTAATTTTAATTTTCTTGATATCTCCAATTTTTTTATTTTTATAAAACTTTTTATCTGATGGCTACAACAAACAGAATAAAGTAGAACTTTAGATGTTAAAAGTTGTACCGGTAGCGAATGAAGTTTTTTCTGGATTTTTTTTATCATTATTTATTGTTGTTGTTGTTATTGTTATTTGTTTTTTCACTCGTCAATTTTTAGTTATCATTGTGCTAGTCAAAGCATCGAGTTAAACCTGGTTAATCAGGGTTAATGATCATGTTGACGTTACGCCCAAAAATGTAAAATACATGATTAAGATAAAGTTCAAAGTTTTTAGTCTCCTCTAAGAAAACAGAAAACGGATTAAGCCTTTCTTCTATAGATCGTGTAAGTTATGATCATGGCGCTATTCTTTTATGATCATGGCGCTATTCTTTGTTATCTCGCCATAAGAAATGTAACAACTTCAACCTAAACGCCTTCTTTTGGTAACCAGTGGTAACCAGTGGGTGTACTTTTGTGACAATCGAGGATAAATGATCTTACGAATAATATTTTCAGGGATAGTATCACTATCGTGTGGTGATCCTGGTTCACTTCTTAACGGTAGCCGAGCTATTACAAATTTCTACAGTGGTGGTATAGTCAAATATGAATGTGACGAATGCTTTCGTCTCAGAGGTGCCAACATCATCCAGTGTACAGCATGGGGACATTGGACAGCTTCGCCACCAACTTGTGACCGTAAGTTAAAATGTTTTGGTCAAAAATAAAAATCATTTTGTGTGAATATATTCCTTACGACTTTCATAAGTTTTCATCAATTAATGTTATAGATCGTGTGTACGTACCACATATACCACACATAAGTGCTTTCTCATCCTTAGCCTTCTTTATAATTTTGAAGTAACCCGTGGTCACCTAAAGTCTTGTTATAATTATAAAGTAACTTATCGGCGCCATTTTGCGCCCGTCTAATTTAACGCCGGCACTTTTTACGTCGCTCGTTTTTGATGTTATTTTAACGCCGCGTCATTAAAATTAACGCCATTAAGGCAAAAGGCCCCATAACCTGAAGTAAGTGGTCACTTACTTATAAGTAAAAAAGCCACACCGATCGTTTTGAAAGGGAATAGAAGTCTCACTGAAAGATGTTACCTTTTCATCTTTGACCTTGTGACTCTTCAAAATTATATTTTTATATTTCAGTGCGAACCTGTCCACCAATTCAAATAAAGAATGGCCTTCTGCTAAAATCACGTCCTGTTGGTTATGTGTATACTTTTGTTTGTCATATGCCACTTGTGGTGAAAGGTTTTGAAACAACTGAGTGCTTATGTGACGGAAAGTGGAGTCATTTACCTCCCAAGTGTGTAGGTAAGATTTCATATAAAAGTTATCACCCGACGTGTGAAGACGTCTCGTCGTCTTCATATCAAAAAGAGACAAAGACCCTCAGTTTTAGGTTAAATAGCTTCCAATATCTTCAAATTCTCATATCACATAAATACCAAGTTCGTTCCAAGCCCTTCTTGCCTTTATGACGAAATATGGGCGCAGTCGAAGTTGCTATAGTGGCTTTCAGAGAGAAGGCGACACCAGGAAGGATCATTATCTTTTAAAATATTACTGAGTTTCTTATCACCTTCATACTGAAACTGTTGCTTTCTTGATAAATATCATGTTAAGTTTTCCTCTTCATTTCTTTCTTAAAGATCCTCCAACTAAACTTCCAACGACAGCTATACCAAGCACAGCAAGCATTACTATACTAAAAAAGGAATTCTGCCCGAAACCAGAAACCAAATTACATAACGGTTTCATATTTTTTATAAGAAGCAATACTGAAAAGCAGCGACCAGGTGATCGCGTATACTATGTATGTAAACGCAAGTACGGTATGGTTGGACCGAATGTTCGAGTGTGCCAGCCCAACTATAAGTGGTCAGGTTATCATCCAGCTTGTATGGGTAATTATATCCTTTTGTCTTGATGGTACTGATATATTACTTTTCTCGTAATTCTTTAGTTTCACCAGTTTAAAACGAAAGCATATAATATCTTAACCTATAAATATAGACCGTCTAACACTCGCTATGGTCTATACACTTTGGTCGATTTTTTTCATATTGGCTTGTTACAGGATCTGATAACACATTTTGCCCAATCATTCATAATTATCAACTCGCTTGTGTGGTTCCCAATCTCTTTTTGATAGCACGGTGATATGAAAAAATCGACCAAAGTGTATAGACCATGGCGAGTTAGCGACGGTCTATATTTATGTAGGCTAATAATATCTACTAATAACGTGAAAACAGTTGAAAATATGTTTATGAATTTTTACTTCATAAACGTCACAGTGGTGAAAAGTCTTAAAAGTGTTTGAAAGAACGAGGCACGACTTGACTCTAGCCTCACTAACCCAGACAAATTTTATAAGGTTTGCACCATTAACTTATGTGAGGCGAAATTGTCAGTTCAACTATGTAAAGATCCTGCTAGATGGTAAACTATTAGATAAATTATGCTCCATGCTTACATAAAATTGGATTAGTTTACAGAATAGTTAATCGTATATCTTACCTAAACTATTCAAAATATTAATCAATAGACATCTTCATAAATTACGTCATTACATCCATCGCCTCGTTTTCGCCCTAAAAATTAACTTGGGGTTACAAAGAGAAACGATACCGAAAATGTTTCACGTTGTTCTTTTATTACTGTTGAGTACGGAGTGATTATATATTTTTCAGTGATACGCGTATAGACCTTTCCCGAGTTTCTGTGGAAACGTCAATATTATATCAAACTATCACACTCTACCTCGTTTCGATGTGTTTTATTGTTTCTTGGTAATTACTTGATTAGAAACGAGGCGATGGATATTGTGACGTAATTATGAAAAGGTCTATTGACGTCAGTGAAGAAAATAATTCTATTATGAACAAAGTTTTCTAATTTGAGCATAATTTATCTAATAATTTATCTAATAATTTTATGAAAATATGTTCCATGTTCCATTTTATGTACATATTTTACGCATGATATTCAGTTAAAATATAGATTTAGTAGTAATAAAAGAATTTATCTAATAGTTTACCGTCTAATAGGACCTCATGGAAAATTCATTTAGTTACTAGATGTGCAAATTTGTCGCCACCAGTTAATGGAAGACTCGTCGGAGGGATTAAACTAGACGACGAAATGGAATTTTTTTGCGATCCTGGTTTTCGCTTGGAGGGAGTGCAACGTATTCGTTGCAATAGAAATGGACGATGGAGTCAGAGGCCACCAAAATGTGTTTGTAAGTTCTTCAATTGAGATTCCCTTGTGAGATAATGAGCTATTATGAAATTCGTTGATAAGGGGACTATGGACATGATATCACTACGGGCGGAAACGTATCGTAACTCTTGCATGTAATGTATTCTGTGTTCCTTATGGAAGTGACGATTTTTACCTTTGATCTATCTATTCAAGAACTCATAAGATATATGAATTATCAAATACCAGCTTTCCAAATCAAATGTAAGAACGCACAAAGGATTGCAGGTATTCGTAATAAGAAAAACTACATGACAATTCTAACAGTGTTCTATATGCTACTTCCATTAACTTCCTGTGAAACCAGCTTTTCTCCCGTAAGCAAAACAATGAACATCACCACTTATTTCTGTTGTGTTCTAACCAATTCTTGTTTCCTTTCTAGCTGCTTGTAAAGGTTTTGAGTGCCACATTGGTCGCATATGCAAGTATGATCCTGTTCTAATGAAACCATACTGTAACTGTGCCACAAATCTCGATTGTCCACCTGTTTATAAGCCCATTTGCGGTTCGGATGCTCAAACACACAACAATGAATGTATCATGAAAGCTACTAAATGCAGGTCAAACTCAACAATATCTAAAGTCGCTGATGGACATTGTGTACCCGGTTTGTTTATTGTTTATGAAGATGTTTTTTTATTTGTTTGTTTGTTTGTTTGTTTGTTTGTTTGTTTGTTTGTTTGTTTGATTGTTTCTGGTCACTGTTACTGCCACTTGATTGAGACTGGTTCTTCTGTGGTTTTGGATGGTTATAATTAACACAAAAACATCCCTTCATCACTGAAAACAGTTAATTCAACTCTTTAATCGCTCAACGTCATGTAAAGTGTTTTGGTGTGGGATCAAACGCATAATTTTGATTTTGTTAAGATAGGTGAGATTGTTTAAAACTGGAAGCACTTGGTATGAGAAAAATTAACTTCGTCTTCGTCATGATTCAGTCACCTGCTCTTTCAGACCTATGCTGAAATACTAAATACGTCCTTCAGAAGTGTATGTGTAGTTCTGAAACCAAAAACCCAAAAAGTAATATTTCAAGATGCCTTGATTAGTATTGTCTTGATTAGTATTGAATTGATTAGTATCGGGTATTCATCCAGTTTTATCGAAATTCTTCGTGCACGATTTTTTTTTTCATATTTGATAAGTGTTATAAAATATCTGTTATAGACGGCATTTGTCGCATAAATCCTATAAGCCGCTGTAAAGGAAAAATAACCGCCTTCTCGTATGACCGAAGTATGACAACTTGTAAATCCATGATTGTCGGTGGTTGTCATAGTAGCGGATGGAATGGTTTCGCAACCTTAGAAGAATGTAACACCAACTGTCAAGGTACATATCCCTGAGTACTACCTTACCGGGGAATAGAAAGTCAGGAGAAAAATAGCCGGAGAAAAATTTAGTCACTTGCAAAAATATTAGTCACTTTTCCCCGATAAGGTATGCATTTTATTTGCGGTTCATTTGTATCCAGTAGGTCATGCATAGCGCATTATGGCCTCCTCTCTTGCACTGTTCTTCCCACATTGTGAACGCTTCTTTCAGAAGCTGAGAAACTTTGAATATAATTCAAAACTAAAGAAAACATCCAAATAATCATGAATATTCGTTCGATAAACCCATATCAGCTTTGTAGAAAGAGTTTACATTGTATCAAGAAACAAAATACCTGATACTAAGTAAATCAAATTGTTATGACGTTGCAACGCTCGTGTTTGAATTTATTTGTTTGTTTGTTTGTTTTCTCTAAGATATGTGCATGAAACCAGTTGATCGAGGGCCTTGCAGCAGACCTCGTTTACGTTGGGCTTACATTGAAGATTTGGACGATTGCCGGCGATTTGTTTATGGTGGTTGCTTGGGAAACAGTAATAATTTCGAATCTTATAAACAATGTAAAGAGTATTGTGGGAACAACCAAATGTAGCAAAGGCGATGTTCGAGTTAATTGCAATGTTGTTTTTGATCTGTGATATACAAAATAGTACAATGGATGAAGATGATGGGTGGAATGGTGACGAGATAGTAGTTTAAATTACTACATAGATCTCACTCAGTAAAAAATAAAAAATTAAATTAAATTTTACTCGTTCGTTGCGGTTTTGACCACCTCACTCTGCCAGATGATTTCTAACTGCAAACACAAAGGAGCCAAAAAAAAAAAAAACCCGCCTTCCTCCATTTTGAATGTGCACCCATTTTTTTTAAAACGGCCCAAATTTAACACCTGCCCTTTCAACACTTGTATAACGCCATTTCGAACTCAAAGAGCGTGATATCCTGGGCAGTTCGGTATGTCTTTAAGGGCTAGCGCAAAAAAGTACCAATAAGGTATATATCGATCAAGTGCTCTATGTCCATTTCATTGAATTTTGAAAACAATGGATTTAAAAACAATGGAATAATGTGTTGAGATTGAGAAAAATGGATGGAGAAAAATAGACTATCCTTGAGATCGGTCTCAAAAGAACAAACTAACGGCAAATTGAAATAAAAAAATTTCATCGTTTTCACCATTAAACATTCCAACAGTAAAATTTTAAAATTTCCTTCCTTTTTCAAGTAAATTCTACAACATAACCATAGCACAAAAACATTATCGTGACTTTGAATTTTAGAAACATTTCTATTTTTCAGTTAGGTTTGTTTCCTAAGGCAAGACATACAAAGTAATAAAATAATAACAAAACTAAAAAAACATTATACCTACGGATAACTTCATTTACTTTATTCTTCATGTCCATTTACCGATTTTTTCAGCTTCCCTTCAAACGTTACCACTGTTTTTCTTCTGTCAAAATATATACTTGAAATGTTTTACGACGGTAAGCTTCTCTACGTTTGAGTAGTTTTACTAAATTTCACCCAACGCTATTCGCGCACAGCACGCTCTTCATTTATACTATTTTATTAAATCATTGACATTTAAGAAACGACAAAGTGTCATTGGAGGAAAGACGCTTACCTATTATTCAGGTGAACCAGGCCTACGCTACAGCTTGGTCTTGGTTTTATCACACACTAGAATGGTAGAGCGAGGGTCCCCGTTTTCTAACATGGGTCCCTGTTTGCACACAGTTTTGTGATTGTTGTGGTTCACAATGCATTCAATAAATAAAACGAAGGTTGTATGCTTTACACAACTATTGATTATCCTCTATCCTCCATTTTGCTAATTCGAGATTGGAAAACTTAATTTCACTTTCGAGTTACTAACTCGAGATGAGAAACACATAAATTCTTTTTCGAGTTAGGGATAGATTAAAGAAAACTGTTTCTCCTCTACATAACTACTGACCAGGCACACATGTCTGGTTTTTATTTCTGAAAAGCGTATTTTCTCTCCATGGAACTTATATCGCCTCTTTCTCCGCATTAATTAATGAAATAACAGGAACAGCATTGTGGTGGACATTTATTTGTTCAAAACATTTCGAACTTAGAGCAATGAAGTTGAAATCGAACAGACACGAAGCCATTGCATTGATTGAAAATGTCTCATAACTAAAAAAAGCAACCACTGAGAATAGTTAAGACATTTTTTTACATGAAGGCTTATTTCCAAAACTTATGTTAATTTCCTAACAAAAATTTTTGTTCGTAAGAAAATCGAACATAAGAGGGCTTATGGTATACATAAACATAGAGAATGAATGAACTTTCGGATCTATGTAAGGAAATACATAAATGTAAATGCGGCTTAAACCATACACCATTGGTGCACAACAAATGATGTCCGCTGCAAATCCAAGAGCAATGCTATGTGTATCTCCGGCAGTAAGTCAACTTCCTAGTTGCAAGTCGGCGGGTGGAAAATAAATCCGCGCGAAATTTTTAAAAATCCATCATCAGCGAAAATTAATCCACTTCTTATTAAAGCCGGTTTTCCACTAGACAGAATATTCAGCGCGGAGCGGCTATTGTTTTCTCAACGTGATCACTAATTGAACCATTTGATTGGCTTGCGGAATATTCCGCGGCGGAAAAGTTGAACTTGATCCGACTTTTCCGGGGACGCTTCTGGCGGGATTTATTAAAAAACAAAAGCCGCCAGCCTGCAAGCGGAATATTCCGCCTAGTGGAAAACCAGCTTAAGGTGCTCTGCAAATCGAAAACAATAGGTTATTAAGTAGTAAAAACTTTTTCCACCTGCCTTGGTTTTAAAACTTGACCTGTTGACTGGTGGAAGTTTAGAAATTAAGGACTTTATAAATAATAGTACGTAGAACAGCGACATTTTCTGTTATATTTATGTGAAGAAAACGCATGATGAAGATGCGTTGACAGATTTTGCTTTTTCTTACGAATGACAAAATAGTGTGTGTAAATAAATATAGAACATAGCACATTTTGCAGAATTTCAAATGTCCCCAAACCTGGCTTTCCCATTCTGAATTTTCCATACTATCCATAGAATTTTTCACAACTGCAGCGGATACCCATGTCAAAACACGTTTTTAAACAAACAGTACAGGTCAGGCGACGCATTGACAGACTAAAGCGGGATTTCCACTTCAAAAAATTATACGTGTATTGTGCATGCGCATTAATTGCAATTCGGAGATACGCGTATCAATTATTCTCTTCGCGTACCAAAAAATAAAGTTGAATACACCTTTCCCGAATTTCTGTTTAAACGCTGTTTTGGCGTACTTAGTACATCCAACCTTGTTTCAGATATCAAAATTGCCTCTAATCATCCTAATGAGAGATGGATAATTACTAAGTAATAAAGTTAAAACATTATTGGAACAATAAATTTCATAAAAACGAGGTTTGATGTACTAACAGGTCAAAACGCGGAGTTTAAACAGAAAATTCGGGAAAGGTGTATTGGATTCAACTTTTTTTTGCAATACGCGTATCACTGAAAATTTTTGCAACGTCGGCAGTTTTGCATGAATATTCAAAAAACGTACCGTATTTTGTGCTGATATATATTTGTATCAAAAAAGTGAAGTGGAAATCCCGCTTTATAAGAACCATTCATTCCGAAATAAGTACAGTAAACACAGAGAATAACAAATTAACTGCAAATCTACTTGTGATGTGAATATTATCTTTCTTTCAGTTTCTGACGAGGCTTACCAAGTAATATAAAGAGCAATTTTAAAATTCAAAGCAATCCTATTATAACACTGAATATAAAAAGATATCTCAACAAGCACAAGATGTCTCCTGGATAAGAAAGAACTAGGCTATCAATTTTTTTATTGCAAAGAGGATTTCGATAATAGCGGAATTACTAATCGCACCGCCAACTAGTGCTTCAAGAAGCGGCAGGGATTGGTTGGCACACACGTGTTCATCATACAAAAGAAGATTGAACGAACTAAAACAAAAACGCAACGAGATAATAGAGAGAAGTATTGAAACAACATAGGTTAAGATGATAAAATGAAGAGGTTTGATTCATGGTTAACTTTTATCACATAAAATAAAAAAGTTTAGAAGAAATCTGCGTCCATCAACTGATGAATAGAACTCCACTATGTACAAAGCACGCTCTAATTTAACAATGGGTGGTCTTGCGCACCCATCGTATTTCGTCCCTCTAAAATATTGAAAGCATTGGGAAAAGCCAGTAGCTAACAACAAAATCTTCTCAAACTACAATAGTAGATAACCAGTCTACACTGCAGCAATCCACCATGGCCATTAAACTAACCAACAATACCAAACATAGTAATTAAAAAATCTTCGAAGATTTTCATTGCTATTGTTGGTGTTGCGGCGGTTTGCCAAAACCACGGTTAGCGCCCCTTTCACCACCACGATATCCACCTCTCGATCCGCCTCGTTGTCCACGATTACCACCTCGTTGTCCACGATTTCCACCACGAAAATCGCCTCGATAGTTCCCATCCTAAAATATAATTATCGAAATTAGATTTTGAAAACTACTCAACAGGTACGTAACTTTATAGGGAATAGGGAATAGGCTCAAATTCTGCGGAAATTAGCATAAAAAGTGATATTTACTCCTTGACGCCCTCGAAAACCGCTTCCACCACGTCCTCGTCCTCTGCCTCCAAAACCACGACCACGACCACCACCTCGCCCTCTGAAACCACCACTATTTTGTTGGCTACCTTGATTCGAGTCTGGAACTAAATGTTAAGACAAATATAAATAATGCAATCCAGTAAAATCTCCAGAAATTAAAAAAAATAAATGAAAAACCTGTTTCAAGGTGCGTGGTAAAATACAAATATATATGAAATATCTTTATCAACGATAATCAACGAATAATCCGCGAATAAAATACGTAGGAAAAAAGGCATGGTTATATGTGCAAACCAACTAACCTGACTGCCAGCCAGCATCGTTCACATTGTTACTTTCAGTCCATTCCGGCTGTTGTGATGAATTGCTTTCACCCCAAGCTGATTCATCACTAGGCTGCAGATTGCGGGGAACAAATTCAGGACTAACAGGGTTTAATGAAGGAATATTTTGTTCTGCAGAACCTGATCCCAAAGAAAAGTTAACAAATTAGGATTAAATCAAGTTACAACTGGTGAAATTGTTATTTAAGCATGATTATTCTACCTGTTTGGATTTCAGATTCACCCATGAAGTCGATCCTTTCATCCTCTGGCGTTTCTTGCACTTCTGGGGGGAGGTCAACTCCATTTTCAGGATGGATAAGTGGTATATCAGTTGCCTCAGTGAACTGAGATGGAAATTCTTCTGCAGGACTCTGCTGTTCAGGTGTTTCGGGAGCTTCATCTGGAACCGGACTGTCATCAACAGGAGTTGGTAATTGTTCTACAGAGCCATTGCTCTCCTTATCAAAATATCCAGAATCTTGGATTCGATCTACTATTTCCAACAATGTCTTATAAGTTGTACTTTCAACAACTGCTTTATCCTTCCCTTGAACTAGATTTATAAGGTGTTCACTGGCTTCCTTTACACGGACAGATAACCTCTTTTCTCCTTCTTCTTCTTCTTCTGGTGGTGCAGTATTGACAAGCTCATAAAATGCATCCAACTGTTCAAGCTCATCTTCAGTCAGTTTGCAAGCACCATTTATTTCTGCGACAAAATCAGGTCTCACTTCTTCTGAGAGAGCACTAAGAATGCCCTGAACTTCAATAATCTTGATTGCTATCAGCTGAGTCTGGTTATCTGTTTGATCTTTCTTCTCTTGCTTTGCACGTTTTTGTTCTTTTTTAGCCTGCTTTGTGTACTATAATAGTTTTGAAGCAAATATTTAGTATATTTTTTTGTAGACAAACATTAATAAAATTGTATCTACCACCAACCTGTACCTTCCTGCAAATTTTTATCATAAATAAATAAAACACGAACTTAAGACAATACAATTTTTATTGTTACAGTCTTTGTTGGAATAAAATATTACACAGATCAGTAATTTTGATACCAATATACCTTATGGAGAGAAGTTATTTACTGGACAAATATTTGCAATTTTTGAGAATTTTGGCCAAATTCACGAAATTAAATCATCACGAAAAATCCCGATAATTGATTTGCGAAAATAAATCCATGCGAAATATATAAAACATTTTGTGCAACTCTAAGCAGACATCTAAAAGTTCTGTGACTCATGGACCATTAATTGAAAACCCCACCCTCTTTAGTGAATGGGTAAAAACAAAGAAATTGGCTGAAATGGGTTAAATGATAAAATCAAAATGAATAAAAAAAAAACATTCGCAAAAATATATCATCAGAGAGCAAATAATAAAATTACTAGCGAAAATGAATCCACGCGAAAATTTGTCTCTGTAAGGTATATTAAAATTCCATCTTAAAACTAACCTCCTGGTCTAAGGTTGCGATGTTCTTTTGGAGTTCTTTGACAAGCAAAAGGCTTTCATCAACCAAATTCACTTTCTCAAGGGCCTCCTAAAAATAAAAACAAAATAAAGTAATGATTTTAATTACTTTAATCACTTGAAAATTGCAGACAGAATGTTACAAACAACAACAATATTACATTACCTTCTGGTCTTGATTAATTTCACTACCAAGTTCAGACTTTTTCTTTATATCAACCAATTTCACCTGGAAAAAATGAATAAATCAATTAGAATCCTTACACTGAAAACCAACCAGAGCATTAGCAAACTCTATTCACCAGGGGCTTAGTCTGAAAATACGATAAAATGAGAGCTAATATTCACAACAGAAATGTTTAATTGACAACAATCTGAGAGCAAGCTGGTTTTAACATTATTTGAAGTTTCGCTTCCATTGCTTTTTTAATTATTTGTTCCTGTTTCAAGGTTTTTTAATCATTCAAAAGTTTTGTCTCGTATTTCTTATTACCACATTTCATTTTAATGAAGATTTGTATGCTTCCACCTGACTGTAGATTCTTTGAAGAAAAAAAGAAACTAGAGGTGGGTTCCTGGCTACCAAGGTGTTTAAGAAAGTCTCGATGATTCTTTCTCTTCAAATCTAATTCCATACAAATTGAGGTGAGTACAAACAAATCCAAGATATGTTACTATGGTAACAACCTTGAGTAATATATGTATCATCCAAGTGGTAACATGCCAGCAACATGGCCATGGAAAGTTGACTTAACTACATTAAGGGAAGAAATTTTGCTGATGAAGGTACCAAAAACTGCTAGAATTTACTTTCGAGGAACTGCCTCTGAACCTTAAAATTGGGAAATTAATTTTTGCGGATCTGCCCATTTATTTCAAACATTCCATTGGTTCTTGTTAACTGCCTCCGGTATGAATTTGTTTATCTAACTTGAAGCAGTTATGAAGTTGTGCACCTGAAAATTTACATTTAGTTGAGACTGTGTAGTAATCCCTCCTACATCTTTGTTATGTTGTGAATTTAAACTTCAAAGTTTCTGCAATGCTTTATTCTAGCTGAATCAAAAATTAGGCGAAATTATCATCACCAAAAAGACGATAACTTTAAACAATAACCACATCAGCAACACCAATGCTGAATACCTTGTACAAATTGCCTTCTTATTTTTGCAAAGCCATTTTTCTTTCCTAACATGACCCTGAAGCCAAGACAATAAAAAAGGTTTATCAATCAACTAATTTTTTGTGAGTTAAGTTGAAACCGATTTTTATTTCAGAACTTAATTTCATGGATTGGGCCAAAATCCACCAAAGTTGATTAATTCACCTAATGTAAATGGTGCCATGCTTCATTGGTCTACACAGAAAACAATCATTCTTACTTAAATCAAATCATTCTTAAATCAAAGCATCATATACTTTTTAATTTATTTAATTGTACAAAATGACACACACAAGTATATATTATTTTGTTGATTAGTGTCTAGAGATGTATTCCAGTCAACCATGTTATTAATTTAAATCAATTGCTTACCACGCATTAAAATTTAATTGCATTTTATTGAGTTTTCCTGTTGATTATTGAATTTACTGCAGATTATGAATGCATTCACCATACACATACACTAGAATACTATCAGCTAATTCAACAGTACTGTTACACACTCTAGATAATTTCATGTTTAACAGATAGCTAAACATCAAGCTTGTTCCATGTGTAAACAAAAACAAAACAGAAAATACAAATGCTTCTACACTCTTTTTGTTAGTAGCCTCATTTATTGTTATTCTTTGATCAATTTCCAGCCTCAATTATATCACTCACATAAGGGACCTGATTGGTTGATAAAATTTAATTCAATTACCTTATTCACACAAATTTTAGTGAGCAGAAAATTTGGCTAAATAGACGAATCTGTCAAAATTCATTAAATTAAAAACACACTTAAATTTAATATTGGTGGACATTCGCCAAATTAAAAAAAAAAAAAAAAATGAATTTGGCATTTGCAGATCGTGTTTAGAAATCTTTTCGCATGAAAGGGCATCTAGTTTTCAGTTAATATCCAGAACAACAAAATACAGTAAACCTGTGTAAGACAGCCATTTCTGGGACCAAATTATTCTGGCTGTTTAAGGGAGGTGGCTGTCATACGGAAAACCTGTATAACAGTCATTGTCTTCAAATTAACATATTGACTGTTTTCTGCAAATACAAACTTAATTAGATTATAAAAAGTATATCATTTTGTCGGAGAAAAAAATGAGAAATTTTAATGGATGTTATAAAAAGGGAAAAACAGCTATTGGGATATAGAAAATTGGCTGCTGGCGTTACGGAGGTGGCGGTCTTATAGATGTATATTTAGCCTAAAATATGTTTGGAAAATATACCACTTTGGCCAATTCTCAAATTAAACACACGCCACATTTTTTACGTATAAGGTAGCTGAAATTCTTTTTTCTTGCATGAAAATGTGCAGCAACCAATAATTTTTCGAAATTTTGCATATTCATACAAATTTTTCAGCTGTCTATAAAGTTGAACCCAGTTACTCACCTTATGAGTAGATGAGGTTGCTGACTACAAAAACACTAATTTTACAATAACGATGGTTATGATGAAGGGTGTAACTTGGCCAATTTGTATTTTTGCATCAGATTGAAAACAACATACAAAATAATTGCACTAACCATCGCCACTGGGTACTGGGTATTTGGCCATTTACCACACATGGAATGAAGGTTTTTAATCCTATCCAAATTGACACTTTCTGTTTATTATTATTTTTCACAGATAAGCAATTTAACACTTCCAAATATCATTCAGTGTTGTGAATAGTAGAACATTCATTTTATAGACTACAGGAGATAGCAGAGAAGAGGTGGTGTTTGTGTGTAACATCAGCAGTGTGGTGAGAGCAGTAGCTATCTAGATTATATATGTGCTGAACTGGAAACCAAACCTTACTTATTAGACCACATGAAATCTCGATATTATCACAAAAATGCCAAGAAGACCAGGAAAGTAATGTGATTGAGGACAAGAAGGGGATACCACCACACGCCTTACCTTACGCTTTTCTAAATTTCTCAGTTTCTTATCCAGCACTAAAATAGCATGCTTTAAAGGTTCTTGCATTAAATCACCGACAATGATAGCTCCCGCTGGTGGTTGAGAAGATTTTGTTGAAGCACTGGGCATTTTTCTACTTTCCCAATCCGAAACGCGTCTGACGACTGTGCTTTCGCAAACCGTACTTTTTCTAGAAGGAAGGACTCGCACATGAGGGTGATGACATCATGTTTCACGCTAAGTATTGTGGTCGTTCCCGCTTCTCCCCATTCTATATTTACGGAGTCCGACTTACATTGGGAAATCACAGGAGGAGAGATCGAGATATCAGCAAGACGGTGGTGTGCACTATTGGTTTGTTCTCATCTCCAAGAACTTAAAACTCAGCGGCGGATCTAGGGTATGTCAAAATTGTAGAGGAGCACATAAACCTAATTTCTGTTTTCAGTCTGTATCCACCAATGGGATTACTTGCACGTTTTTCTTTTATGGTTTAATAGCAAACGTTCTCTCCTCCACAAATTTCGACATACCCCCTCTAGATACACCTCTGAAACTACTAGTAGAAAATGTTACTAAAGTAATAATAAACTGTTACAGAAGCGAAGTTACTAGTTTAATTACGGAAGTGGCGAAGTTACTAGTTTAATTACGGAAGTGCATTAGTACCATGCAGTTTCGTCAGTTAAAATATATTCAAAATTTTCATTTTTCGTCACTTAATTTTAATTATGCGATGGAAATCTATAACATTTATCTTTCGTCACATGCTCAATAAAAAATCAAAATCAACAAATTTTGAAAGCTATTTTTACTAGGTAGAATTTAAATGGGGAAATATGATTTTAATTTTAATTTCCCATCAAATAAATTAACTTTGAGCAACACATTTTTATGACTTAATACTTACTGGATTCACTGAATGTCAATTCACTCGATGTTAAGCACAGAGACAAAATCAAGTATGGCGGAATGCAGTGGCGCAAAGAGCGCGACTGGTTCCAACTACGAGGTCAGTATTTTCCTTATTATTTTCTTAATAATTTTCTTTTTTATCCTTAATACATATTCACAGCCATCACTTGAGTCAACATCCCCTTTAGCTCAATATTGTGAAGAGTTCAAAGCACAAGTTAAAATTTTTCGTCACTTAATCGATTTAATTATGTGACGAAAAGTAATTTTCATCACTTAGGTGAATTTGTTAACTGAAAAAATAAACTTTTTAGTTTTCACTATTTAATGAATTTAGCTAAGAAATATTACTTTTTTTCTGTTTTAGTCACTCGTGATCGAACGGGGGATCCTCCGTACGCACATCATCAGTGTTGATCGTAGTAGCGATGGATTTTTGTTCTAACGAAGGTTATAGCTTGAAAAGTCATGTTTCTTTTCTCAGCCAATCTTTTCCGACAGACGTTTGTAGAATCTGTTGCATTCTCATCCCATACCATCATTTGTGCAAAATACCAACGAAATGAATGTTCCGTGCTTAACACTTCAAGCACTCAATAGTTGTAGCCGCGTTTCTTCTCTTCTTCTCTACTCCTCCGGCCGAAATAGCAGTTACCCCACGCTTTAGACTCTGCGAAATTCCCTTTACAAAACTATATAAATTGTATGAAAAAGCGCAGGCTAGGAATTTTCAAAAGCTTATCAAAACATTCAATAAGTATTATTTTTTATTTTTTTTGGTATTTTACTAGTCATTCACGAAAAAATGGATCTTATTCCCATGAAATACAAAAAGGAGAATTTCAGTTATTTCTAATGCGAAGTATATCACTTGAAATTAAGTATTATTTTGTTGCCGAGGCATCGGCTCACCTACAGTTCATGATGAGAAGCTTCATAAGAAGCAGTTCTTACTTTAACTCTATTAAACGACCTTATTATAACTATTCTTGTTTCTTATTTCAACGTTTTTGTTTACTTTCATTGACAAAGTTTAAAACCCAGTATTTGGATGCATTTTTCGTTTTTATTTATTATAATGTTTTTTTCGATGAAGACGTTTTTATTTTTGTTTCGTTTTTTTTTTCTTTTGGCTCTTATACATTTTTTTTTTTTAAAAAAAAATTTTAAAATAAGATAAGTATCCATGGTTACAGCTCACAAATGTATATTTCTTTTGTTTTAAGCAATGCTGTTTCTTTATTAAACCTTGTTTACACTTAATAAAGTTTAAACCTTGCTTACACTTAACAAAGTTTAAAAGTAAAACTCCGATGGTGAGTTTGTATATATTTTGTTCGTATTGTGACTTAGTTTTGAAAAGCTGCTACCGTTTTGCACCATATGGTTCTTGTTGTACTAGAAAACATGCAATTACTGGTAAGTATATTATTACTCTTGAAAAAATTATTTTCAAACGTACAAGTTCTTCCCACTTATAAGTCAACTTATAACTAGTATAACTTATAACATCTCATAGATTTCGCCGGAGAAAGTACGTGTCAGCTGGCCCTAATTTTCTCTGACATTTAGACGGTTATGACAAGCTAAAACCATTCGGCTTTGCGGTCCACGATGGTTTTAGCCGTAAGTTATTATGGTTGAATGTTGCAAGTTCAAATAGCGACCCGAAAATAATATCATATTACTATGTAACGTGCATCAAAGAATTACAATTCGCGCTGCGATGCATCGGGAGTGAAAGTTATCTTGTGTGGAACCCAACGTTTTTTACGTCGTAGCTTTGATGACAATGCCGCTGGTGAAAGAAAACTTCTTTTTGGCCCTTCAATGAGGAACCAAAGGATAGAATCTTGGTGGTCTATTCTTCGAAGAAGTCGGATGAACTGGTTGATCAATTTCTTTAAGGATATGTCCGATCAAAATTTGCTGGATCCAAGTATCGATTACCATGGCGACTGTTTAAGGTTTTGTTTTATGGGTTTGTTACAAAGTGAGACAAAAATGCGTTCAATATGGAACAGCCACAGAATACGGAAATTGAGAAATGCAGAAAGACTATCTAGACGACTTGCAACTGGTAGAAGAAACGAAAATGATTCCTAACCTATTCGGCTGTTCCGATGAAATAGTCAAGGGCTGCTAACATTTGTATGAAAGTATGTACCATCCCGACAGCCATCTATAACTTTGCCAAGTGATATCCAAATCCTCCCAATTGAATTGAATCTCAGAAAGTCTAAGTGGTTATTATTAAGTGTTTATAAACATCCAATACAAAAAGCGAATTATTTTTTTGACAAACTATCGGAATGTATTATGTATTTTAGCACTTTTGATTCCATCATTGTGCTTGGTGATATGAATCTTAAACCAGACTCTCCAGAAATGTCAAATTCAGTCCTATTCTTTATATAATCACATGAAAGAAAAAACCTGTTGGAAATCCCCGGAAGGTACATGTATTGATTTAATCCTCTCCAACAGGAAGCATTCTCTTCTTAATACTGGGACTCTAGAAACTGGTTTAAGCGATCACCATTCACTTGTGTATACTATGCTAAAAACAACTTTCCAAAAATTACCATCTCAGAAAATGTACTATCGAATATGGAAAAATTCTGATGTTGATCTTTTTAATATGGAGTTATCAGAAAATCTATTATATGCGGATGTGGATTTTTCTACGTTCAACAACATCTTTATCAAGCTTCTTGACAAATAGGTACCTATGAAAACTAAATCTCTCAGAGGAAATAACCAGTCCCATTTAACTAAAAACCTCAGAAAAGCTATTATGAAGCGATTCAAATTGAAAAACATCGCGAACAAGTCGAAGAATACTGAGGACTGGGCTGCTTATAAACGTCAGAAGAATTTAGTTGTCAAATTAAATCCGCAAGCAAAAAATTTTTTAGCTAGCAGCTTACCAAATTCGGAATCTTAAGCATCGTGTGCGCATTGGATCAAGTGTTAGTGAATTTCTGATAGGTGTGCCACAAGGTTCGGCGCTAGGTCCAATTTTGTTCAATATTCTTATCAATGATTTGTTGTTATCAATAACGGAATCTGATATCTGTAATTTTGCGGATGAGAACACTCTCCCTGTATGTAGCCCTACCATTGAAGGCGTAATTGATAGTGTAAAACGAGATCTTACCATCGTGATCAAATGGTTTGATGACAATGGCATGGTTACAAATCCGGCAAAGTTTCAGATATCGTTTCCGGGTATAGAACGTGTAATTCCTTAAACTTAGTTTCTTGCACTGTCGAGAGCTCAAAGCAGGTCAAGCTCCTTGGGGTCATTATCGATAGTCAACTTTCGTTTTGTCCTCATATTCAGGCTGTTTGCAGAACTGTTTTGTCTAAAACCAAAGCTTTAAGGAGGATTCGTTCTTTTCTCACGCAAGAACAGGCAGACGCGGTATACCATACCTGCTTCATGTCATACTTCAATCATTGTACTTTAGTGTGGATGTTCTCCAGTAAAATGGCACAAAATCTAATCAATACAACTCATCGTAGAGCATTATGTGCCAGACTAAATATATTCTCTGGAGACCATTCTGAACTTCTTGAATGAACTAATTCAATCTCGATCCACACAAAAAACCTTAGACTGATGATAATTGAAGTATACAAAAGTGTCAACCATTTGAATCCTGAAATTATGTGGGATACTTTTCATAAGAAAAATATCCCATACAAACTTAGACAAGGCCAGACACTCATCTCAACTCAAGTACTAAAGCGAGTACGACAAACACTTTTGATTTTCGCGCATCAATGGCCTGGAATGCATTACCTGGTCACATAAAAGAGCTGGAGAGTTTACCCAAATTCAAGTCTGCCTTACCTAAATTTGGGATTTATTGTAGATGCAAACATTGTGTTTGATTTTAATTTTTAGCTTTATATTTTAATAAATTGTACTTTTTAATTGTTACTGTTGGTCTAAATTAGTGAAAACTATGAACCATCCAAGATAAAAGAAAGAATAAAAAAAATAAATAAATAAAGTGTTATAGGAAACTATACATTTTGTAAATAAATACCCATTTTGGGTATGGAAGTCGCCGGTATGCTTCAACCGGTATGCTTCAACCGGTATGCTTCAACCGGTATGCTTCAATCGGTATGCTTCAATCGGGCAGCTAGACAACCCATTTAGTCATTATATACCGCTTGTTTTAGGTCGGTCAGGTTTTGAACCCTGACCTCCCGTTCTTGAGTCAACCATTCAGCTACTAGGCCACCACCAGACGGCTCACTACAAAAGTCGTCATCACGTGACCTTTGTCAATAAAATCAGGGTTAAACTACAAACGGTCCGGCGAGTTATAAGTCGACTTATAAGTGGTCCAACTAGTTATAAGTGGAAATGTGTTGGTAAGTTGTGGTAGAAGAGTTATTGTATAATTCGTACGTTTGAAAAGAAACGAAGGACTAAGTTCACCGTAAGTTCCAAAAGTCCCTAAGTGAAATCAGTTATTGGCATTATATATTTTTGCCCGTAAACGTCCGCGTTCTTTTTCGGTATGCAATACAATACGTCGCGCACCTCCCCACGCGATAACGTTTTGTCTAAAAAAGGTTTAGTGTCTCAAAACATTTTCAAACTTCAGAAATTTCTTGGATAGAAGAAAGAAATATTATGCATAATATGTGTGGGCTCCTCTTTCATCTCGCTTCGCTCGCCAAAATGTTGCTCAGCCAAATAATGATGATTAATTAATTAAACCATAGTCATTAGCAAAATTCCCTGGTCTGGAAGCCTATTGTCAAGTTCTATTGTCGGTGTTTTTAACTTGAACTATCTAACTGTAGATCCGTATATCTAAAAGGCAAGAGACCCTGGGTTCGAGGTTGTGTAGATCGTTGTGTCATCACTTTGATCACATGATGGTAAAAGAATTGAACTATTGGTTGTAATTTGTCATGTGATCAAAATAAGTACCCGATAAAATAGCCTATCGAAAAGATCAAAGAAAAAATGGACAAAAAGAAATCAGTTGGCATTCCGAAGCGATCCGAAGAGATATAAAGGAATGTTACGATAGGAGAAAAGCTGTCATCATATACATTGATTGGCATTTGACGAGTCAATCCATCTATGATTCCACATTAAAAAGTTGCGGGTTGGAATTATATAAGAACAAGGATAAGAAATTACGTTGCACTATTTAGGGTAGCACTTCATCTTCTCCATCTTCATTATCATGAGTCAATATTTACACTGGTCCCTGCTCTGTTTTATTTTCATACTTTGTTTTGTTTATTGTTATTGTTTTTTGGGTTTTTTTAAATAATTTCTTCGACATTTCTTATCTAAATTTAAGAATATTTTATCTTGCAATAATGATCCTTGATGCTTTGTTGGTAGGTACATCCATGGACGTATCAAACTATTTTCGGAACGGCTTAATGGTCCAAAGACAAATCCTAAATGAAATGGAATTGTTTTTACTTGGCAGCTTAAAAACACATTGGAAACTCCTGAAATCAATGAAGAAAACAGGAAATTATAAAATTCCCAATGTTTTAGATGTGCGCTATGCAAAATAGAACAGAGTTTTAAATCATACAATTAATTGAAGTATTTCAATTTTTACGACATTTCAAATAGTGTAAACAGGGAGTTCGATCGCTTTTTCTTTGTTCCGATCATTATTATCTCGGCTGTACAAAAGACGTTACAGCGTGGAAACCATTCGAGCTCAAGTTTTGACGGGTTTTTTTGTTGTTGTTGATAGAATAAATGCTCTACTTGAAAATCCAAATTTGACGCCGAAAGGGCGGCAGGAGCAGTCTGTGCAGCCACACAAACAATGAGATAAAGTTGAAAAATCTCTGGAAGAAGATTGAGGAATAAAGGGATAAAGCTTTCGCGCACCACCATGATCACAATAAGTTGTTTTTTTGTCAAATGTCACAATTATTATTAAGCATTAAAACACTTCCCTGTACTAAAACATTTGTGCTAACGTCCGTTTTTGATTCCAGCTGTAACTTTATTGCAATCATACACACCAGACATACGCAAAATAAAAAAAACACCATTAAATCAGAAATCTGTAGCATTGAACTGCATATTTTCATGAAAATTGAAGCACTTTCAAAATTTGGCCCAAAATTTTTCAATTTATCCAAATTTAACGTCATCGGTGATGGACAAGATTCTTTTTTCTTTATAGAGAATGAATATCAAGCTTACATTTAATCTAGAGTCATCCCCTTGATGAAACAATAATGTCTATACAGTGCCGTACCAGGCAGGGTGAAATTTGTTTTTAAAATGCGTAATTATTTCAATGGACAAGCTAATACCAACAACAGAATTTACTCTCAGGGTAGTAAAAGACAAGAGAGGTACTTTAAAGCAGTTTCCCTCTCCTCCCATAATTTTTGAAGATCGTGATTATATCAATTGGGAGAAGAAAATACAATAGGATTTGGCACGTGTGAAGATTTTTATCTGTGTTCAAAATTCATTCCTTCATTCAAACGATTCTTGATGAATGTGGCTTTTAAGCAATGAAAATAAGCAAAGCGCTCTACTTAAAATTGATCAAAAAGAACTCAGGGTAACATTGAAAAAAAATTTCTTTTCTGAAAACCATTTCTTATTTGTTCTGCCAAATTTTCCTTAACTTAACTTAACTGTGCCGCGGTCTCTATGTAAAACACAGCAGCCTTGGAAAGATTGAAAATCTATCTGCGATCAACCATGCACAATGACATGGCGGCTGAAGAATCTTATGATTCTTTATGCATGTACATAAGTATGACTGGTAATCTTGATCCTTACCAATAAAAAGCTATGTAGCATAGATACTTTTTGATTTCAATCGATGATTTCAATCGATGCTGATTTCTTGTGTTAATCGCCCCTTTAAATCATCACTATTGAGAAAGACTCGTTATTGCAGTTAATAAAATTTGTATCTTTCATATTAATGAAACTGGGAACTGGAAAAACACTTTTTTAGAGCAAAGAAAGATTTGAGTTATCTGGGTTTAATTGATCTGGGGTTTTTTCTGCAAATCAGTCAGCGATGTAAATATTAGGTATAACAAAAATAACATTCATGAAAATCATTTGATGCAGAGAAAAATAAACCAAAAATACATAAAAATCATTTATTTATATCTATTTATTTATTACTACTTATAAAATAAAATTCTACAAATTAACATATTTACACTTGATTTAACTACAAATAATCTCCTGCCAAATTTGAGGCGCAAGGCGTAATTTGAGGTGCAAGGCGTAATGTTATGAACTTTTGTTGTCCCACTCAATATTACTTTGTTCTTATAAGAAGCCTATTGTTTTGACCGTACTATGATATATAAATGTATTTTAACTGCACGAGTTAACATCACGTCATATGTTGTGAATTCATAATATACATCGATATAAACACAGCCTTCCGCTCTTAAATCTGACAGAAACGTCGTCAAAATTGTCGCGGCTTTCTGTTAAATGAAAAGCATGCCGTCGGTCAGTAAACTTGCGAATGGGTTAGACATTACATGAAAACAATATACCGTCCCGAATACATGACGTGTCACAACCTTTTTTGATGAGCAGTTGAGCCGCGTCAAAGTTTCCAAACGATACTGCGTATTCCAATGGCGTCTTCTTCTTGGCATCCAAAACATCAATTTCAGCGTTCCATTCTAGCAAAATGTTCATCAGTTCAATATTGCCATCAATTGAGGCTATGTGTAAAGGTGTTAGTCCGTTGTCAGAAAGTTTATTCACCTCCAATGGATGAATCCTTACAAGTTTGTGTAATAAATCTGTATTTCTGGTAGAAATAGCGTAGGTTATTAAAGATACAGGCGTAAGTAAAGATGGTTGAAAGTCGTTTATTCGTCTACTTTGAACGATAAACGAATCATAACTGCAGCTTCTTTTGTGATAGATTTCCGTGGAATCGTCGCAATGGTGGTTTGTGTAAACAGTCTCACGTTTGCTTTGTGCGAATAATCCTTTCGTTGAACTCAACACCATCTTTTCTCAGTGACAAAAACTAATTTTTATTCTCTCTCACTACAACCTCTTTATATAAGCAACAACCGAAAAATACATTTCGTTCCCAGGACGTTTAAGATTAACTTTTAGAAGATAAAACTTCCTTTATTTGGGCTAGGGATTAAGTCGAATAGTGAGCATGGCGACGAATTTATTATATCATTGATCTTTTTTGTATCACAATTTACCCTTTTTAGATAAAGTATACATTTGTCACAAAGTATTTCCGTATTTTCACAAGATAACCATCAATATTTCGAAACGGACAGTGATTTCATCTGATCACGATAGGATTATAAAAACCAGAACGCCCTCAGAAGTTTAAAGTTTAAAACGAAAGCTATTCAACAATAAACAGATCGTTTCTAAGTCATCTTTAGAATTTGGTTTTCTAACAATGGACAATAAACGATCTTTTAAAGTGGTTTCTTTAGTCACACGTCATACAGATACAACCTCGAACCCAGAGTCTCTTGCCTTTTGCCCGTATATATTGAAAAGGCAATAGACCCTGGGTTCGAGGGTGCAACAGATACTAATTGTTTTTGTACGTGTCGTAACGAAGTGGGAATCATAAAAGATGAGCACGTTCTAACGGTTTTGGTTGATTCATCACCATATAAAAAATTTGCCGAACCTTACATCATAAAATATAATAAAGCTCGTGCACACTTGTCAACATATTTTTATTGTTTAGGTATCGATGGAAAAGTATTATCGAGCACTTTAACATGCACTGAAAATTAAGTTTAAAAAGGAAAAACTGTAACTGAAAATTGAAAAAAATGAAAGTCGAAACAAAGGAGTTTCATCAATATGAAAGTTAAGCATATCATTTTTTATCAATGGAAACCTGCGCATGTTTTTATTAGCCGAAATAGATTCCTTATGTTAAGTTGGCTTACCATGCAAAAGTTCAGGTCATAAAGCTTTTTGGGTTCATTCGTTATTTGAGAAAGAAGTGAATATTTTTTGTACAAAATATTAAATATCTAATACGAATTTCTAACTGATAAACACGTTATTATACCGACTTAAAAAAATTGGATTACGGGATGTTCATATGGATAAAAATTACCTCGGTAAGCGGGGAAACATTTCTACACTCTACTAGGCGAAGATCTCGCCCCTCTTCAGAAATGCTATAAACAATTACATTGCGTTTGCCGGGCTGGCCACTTTCTCATGTAAACACTTAACAAGCGGGCCAGCCCGCCAAATGGTTATTCGTAGAGATTTTAAACGCTGTTTAATGAAAAAACGAGCCAAAAAGCTCGAGATCTCACCAAGCAGAGCAGCCCGGCAAACGGGATAGCCTGTTTCTCATATAAACAGCCCCTTAGAAACAAAAATTATTTAATATTTTAAACTGTGAAATGTTTACATGTTTTCTTAGCTCGTATCTCGTATCTCAAAAGCCAGTGCATATTTGTGGGATAATATGAAATATAATCATTAAGTTATGTTTGCAACAGATATCGGACAGATAAATCTTCGTATATATCAAAATCACGTCACGTCTGTACTTTTGTACGTTGTTGCTGGAGTCCATATTTTGCACGATAATAAAAATGGTAGCATGCTAATATAAACATTTCATGACATGGAGTGAATGGAGTAAATTTGGCTTGCAAAGTGTTGGTATTTTTTTATGTGAAATAAAAGCTTTATATCGTATTATGAACTTTGACAGCAAAAACTTATCTTTTTTTTTTTTTGTATTTTTTTTCCAGTACCCAAATAGGTAGCCCAATTTGGGATCCCTGCGTTTTCACATGACCCCACCGTATGTATGAAATATTTTACGTAAGTTTTCGATCATAAAATTGAGAAAATGAAATATTTTATGAACTTTTAAGGAGCTACGACATGAATCACGTGATCTTAAGAATTATGGTGCAGCACCAAAATTCGATTTGAGGCGAGGAGAAATGAACATTTTTCATAACAAATTGGCTATATTGAAATAATAATACAAATTTATACTCATCTTAACATAGAAATCATCAACCACATGCCATGTTATAGAAATATTTCTCTAATGTTTTGAAAAATCTTGATCATTCATTTTCTTGTGGTCTAAAACACAATCTTTCAAAAAACTTCTGTACTTTTATTTCATCTTGCTTGTTAAAAACAAGACTAAATGAGCCCTTGGAGCTACGAAAAGTTATCTGTAACAGGCGTTTTCCAAAACGACCGACGACCGACCAACCGACGACCGACCATTAAAGACACGACGCAGTGAATTTTTTTATTTATTTGAAAATTAAGAAATTTATAGAAATTAAAAGGGCGTATTGATCATCATGGCGCACCATAAATTTAATATGTAAATGTCGACATGCATGCGATACAATTAAGAATATACAATAAAGATACAGTAAAGAATATCTTAAAATTTTATCTGGAAAGATTATTTCTGTTTAGGGAAATTCGGATTTTCATAGTCAAAATAGTGAGTAGTTCGGTATGTCTTTAATGTCAAAATCATGAGTAATATGTTTTAATATCCACGTACCTTATTTGACGTTCTTTATTATAAAGCAAATCCAAATGAAGCGCAAATCAATATCGTATATTCCTATTCCGTTGTCCTAAACTCCGTTCCAGTCTAAATCCAAGTTAAGCAAAAGATGTAAAAAAGATGTTCGGAGAAAATTACATAAGCACATGTTGTTGACGATGATTCTGAATATGTCAGTTTTCTTCGTTTCTAACATTATTTTCAATCAAGCGCCCGCCATCGCAAAGAGAAAGCCACGTGGAGGATAGCACATGTATTGCAAAACAATCAAGGTGCAAAGCAAAAGATTGAATGAAACATACAAGTGCGCATGTTTTTTAGCCAAAGTTCTAATTCTTTAACAACTCCCACGCAAATCAAAAATCAAACACAAACTTTATTTCAAAGCTTCTTCTCACACACAGTTCTGCAAAAATGAAACATGTTCCATGTAGAAATTTTAAGAGTCGATCGTCGATGAGGTATTCAATGTAAGCCTGTTATTTCCATAACTTACGGAATAGCTTGTAATGTCTCTCTTCCTTAGAGCCATAGAACAAAATTATTTATTTTGTTATTTACTAACAATCCCCCTAAATTTGAATAATAAAAGTGATGTACGTTGTTATTTGTCATGCAGGATTCCCTTACATTTGCATATCTTATGCGACTATCTTGACAAAATTGATGGTCTCGAATAATGTTGCATTTAATGGATAAAAATGAAATTTATTTCGTTTTTTCATTAAGCCCAATTAGTCACGGCACATGCCTTTATTTTTTCAAAAAAAAAAATTCACCGCGTTGCGCCTTTAATCATCGGTTGGTCAGTGGTAAGTGGTCGGTGGCCGGTCGGTTGTTTAGGAAAACGCCACCTGCAGCACGAGCATTAAAACAACGCCACTTCTACTTCAAAACGATCATTGAGCAAAGGTAAACTTATTTATTTTTTTTGCTTTATATTGATTTTTTTAGTAAATTAACCTTTATTAACTTACTCACAAGCACGTTCAATGTGGTTTCTCCAGCTGGTCTGTAGATTCGATGACTTTTTTTAAATGGGATAACACTACTGCGTCCATGAAAAAGTAAACAAACACATAAATCACGTTATCGCCGTGTTGTAGCCCCTTTAATATTCAGAAGCAACACACGTTTATTGTTCGTGTTGTTTTATACTCTTGTTCTTAGTTAGAACTTGAGCCTCAGGCTGTTTTTAGGTTGTTCTTGTCTTTCAGTCATATTTGAGCCTCGTGTAAAATTGTTCTTCTAAAAAAGAGTGTATTTGTTTAAATCTTCTTATCGTCTTAAATTTTACTCAAGCGAAAACACCAGACAACGCCAGTGCAGACAGATAAATTTACGTCACCACGAAAACAGTTTGACGTTCCCGTCACAGAATTCGTATTGCTCAAGTTAAAAATTGGCTGAATGGCAAACAATCATGAAAAGTGTGCACGTAGTCTTAAAACGTATTTTAGTGAAGTATCCCACGGAGGGGGCCATCGCTAGATTTAGTTTATCAAATATGTTAAGAAGGCCAGTTACAAATGGCTGCTTGCTGTGGCCGTTTATCTCCATCCCACGTTCCGCCCTGTCCTTCTGCTATTCTCCCGATCCGGAACTGAGCAAATCGGATCGTGCAATTATGACACTGTCCATGATGGTACCAGACGCAACATTAAGTAATAAAATTAGTACAACATTACACTATCTTCATTAGGGGTTACTCCGGACCTAATTTTCTCAGATCCCTGGCAGTTAGTCTCGCTACGGATAAAATTTATTGTTTAATTTCTGTTTCATCTTTAATCAGACTTCTTTAATCGATGTGTTGTTCAGTTAATGCGGGCAATCAAGGCGAGTGTAAATATTGGCGAAGAAGAATGGCTGTTCATATCTTTTTTGTAAGGTTATGGACAAATCTTAAATGAATCGTATCAAAGTATATAGTGAAAGAGAAAATCCCAAACCTTTTCACCCAAGAAGAAATTGAAGAACTACTATTTTTTTATATTTAAAGATATTTTTTGTGCCGGTGTGAAAAGCATTTTCTTTCACTTCACCTCCCTTCACTTTCAAGCTATTTTTTGCAAACAAATGTAACTAAAGTTTGACTTACAAACACTTTTATTATATTTCTTCGTTTATAACTGTATATCTTTCTTTTGTATATTTATGTGAGTTGACACTTGATTATAATAATTTTTTGATCGATAGAGCTTTTTATTTTCGAGTACATGCCGAGTTAAACACATGCACCCAGGGTACATATTGCTGATGCGCCATATTTGTTATGATTTCAAATAGAAAAGAAATGTAATGAACACGTGATTAAAATATTATCATTTTATCCGTAGCAAGTCTTTTTAAATACGTTATAATGGTACAATCTAGAGGTGTAATTGGTGAAAAGATTTTCCCATGAACCACTGTGATCAAAGCTTTCCCTCTTATCGGTGCATAAACGTTATAAAGAGTAATCTAACATTTTTATGTCATTTCTTCGAAATGCTTTATATAAATACAGATTTGACTCCATTTGGTAAATACATTGTAAATACAACTACTGCTGGAAAGGTTACTCTTTCATATTCCAAACTAAAGAAAATATTATTATAAAGAAAACTGAATTCACGAAAAAGACAGGAGCTACTGCGTTGGTACCAGAATGGAAGCTGCATGGATCTCTCAGTATTTATACTCTGTAAAATCAAAAGGCTCATTCCTTTTAAATGTGCATAAGCAACTATATGAATTCCTGGTTTTATCGAAATTTGATCATTGCAGCCATTATTTTGACAAGGCGCCTGCACAGAGCTCCAAATACTACTGTGTTCAATCGTTTTTTGTACTACAAATGACGTCATCAAGTTTTAGCAATAACCAAATGAAAGAACTTCAAAACTCTCCGTATCGAAGTGCAACGAATGTTAATTTTGATCCTTGCCATATGGAAGAATCCAAATCAACAAAATGCTGACTTTGAATATGTGTATGCACATGCAATACCAGATGGTAGAAACTGCCATGACCCAACTGTCGAAATGCGATCGATTCGATAAATTTAGGAGGTCGAAGCAAACTTCTTCTATATATGGTCTCTTCAATGATGCGTTTCTGTAAATTTATTCGTTAGAAACACTTTGGTCGATCGAGAATGTCTCTTGTTAAAAAACTGAGATTCCAAAAACAAATCCACACTCTTGTTGCATAAAGAGGTACTCGTGGCGGGCCTCAATAAGTGTAGATTTAATTGAAAGACGTGACGTACTCCAGCCTTCAAAATCATGTTTGATATTTTTGCTCACTATCCATTAATTATGACTGTTATCTTTGCGCTTCTTTTCAAAAGAACAATAGCACTCAAGAACGAATGACTATAAGCACAGAATATTAAGTAATCTCCCAACGGGCCATCTGCTCCTACTGGTAATGAAGTAAACAGACGAATCCAATGGAGTGGGGAGTACTAGCTAGGAACAAACACAAAAACATTAGAGCTGCTGTTATGGTCATTCTTCTCGCATAATCCAATTCTGAATGTCTATTGGAAGACATTATTTTAGATTTTGTATTGACATATGCAACCAAATAGATTTGTAATGCTGCAGCTACAAGAGTCTAAATGAATAACACAAAAAATGCGCTATTCCAAACAAAGTCATTGCATTGTTTGTTTCAGCTTTGTTGATTCTTTTTAAATCGTTATAACTCCCCCATCCTGAAAATGCAAGTTACTAAGAAAGCAGCATTTATTGCCAGGATGATGGATCATGTCATCCAATTCTGTCTATCGAAGATCGGTTTTATGATTGGTACGCAAACGAAATGAGAATGGTAAAACACCAGGAAAACGCATATGGGAAATATAAAAAAAAAGTATTTATGGAATATATCAAGCAATGCTTTTCCTTCATACGTGACTGACGCATCAATAAAGAGGGACATGTGAACATGCCGCCACCAAGATCAGATATACTTAGCAGAATAAAGAACTTGTCCACTCGATTTGACCTCACTTTCAAGACGTGTACCATTTTTATGTTTAACGTTATGGTTGTAACAGAGGCTGCTAAACACATAAATGCAAACCAAATCTCCTCCCATTAATGAGAATGAAACAATTCTTTGAAATTCAAGTCTCGTTGCCAACATGGACACTTGTGGAGTTTATCGTATGGTTGTTGCTTCCATTCATCTTCCTAATGATGTTTTCAAGTATTTTTTTAGCTGACTTAAAGTTGTCTTGCAAAGTTCTCTAATAAAAACGCTGAATTCTTAATAGATAATTTGTTATAATTAATTTAGAGAATCTAAAGACTTGCAGGTGATAAAACCTTTCGACATTAATAGTTTCTTTACAGTTGCTCCTTTAACAAAATAGTAACGATTACTTACAGATTAGAGGAAAAGAAGGTCTCTTTTTCAACAGTGTTAGTTTTCAATCTCATGCAATGTTTTGGAACGACACTATACAGCGTTTAGATTAGAGCAAATTCTTACGGAATCAAGTTACTAAAAATAGAAAATATTACGGATAACGTCTCTACATTAGAATTCTGGGATTTATACGGTTTCGAGATGAAAACAGATAAAAATAAAAACGTAGTAGTTTCCGTAACAATTTTTTACCGTTTTCCTTTCCTACGGTTTGTTGTGAATTCCTAAAGGCGGCCATCCACTTACAGATATCTTGATAAAGAAATCTTGCGAAATAGAAATTTCTTGTTAAAGAATAGGCGGGTTCCATCGTTTCGTACGTGTTTTTAAATTTTTATAATCCATCCATTCTAACTAAATGCATGTTTTGTTGGATGCACTGAAAACAAATGTTCAGAAATTAATCGATAATAAAGAGTTGTCAAACGTTCTTTTTAAAAAAACCTTTTAAATCATTAAATATTACCAATCTACATTAAATCTACATTAAAATGTCACATTAACTTCCATTGTTTCGAAGGGGTAAAAAAATCGCCCGCCGTGACATTTTCCGTTGAAGTTCTTTACTGTACACAGTTTAGCATGTTTTTGTAAAGCTAAAGGTTTTCGTTGATCTTTTTAACGCTTTAGACACAAACTCAATTTCGTAGATGTAATTTTATACATCTAAATGCACTTAAATTCATAAATGCATTTTTCTGTGGATAACCTTGTTAATAAGAAAGGTAGCTAAAGAAAAATTTGGTAAAGTGTTGATTTTTTCCTTCTGTAAGTTTCCATAGTTAATTTTAGAGAAATCAAGTGGCTAACACATGTTCGAAACTAGCTGGATTCTTCGTCAGATTGATGGCATTTCGTCAGATTGATGGCATTTCGGTTAAAAAAACAACAATATAAATGTAAACATTTCCGGTTAACATCGATATAGTTGCACAAATGATAATGCATAAAATCTCAACAGAACATTTCAAGAAATAACTTTTGCATATGCAGGAAAAAAGGGTTTCTCCATTTCTCCCTTAGTACTTCCTAGAATACAATGGTTTTTTTTTTTAATTAATTCAATTTATATAATAACATATTTTCATTCAAATGTTTTTGTTGTTTTTAAAATAAAGTAAGGAGAGTAAACAAGTCTAAAAGTTAAAACACAAGAAACTCCCGGACACCAAGACACCCAACAATTTTAAAAGTACAGAAACTGCACCACAACAGGGATAGTCTCTCTACTCCATTATGTGTGAAGTGAAGTTATATAGCTAAGAGAACGCTATAGAGCTACCTGTTTTTAGACACCCGGGAAATATTTTGTGTTTGTATTTTCATACATCAACAGAGGGAATTTGTGAAATTTTAAGTGGCACACTACTATATATAAAGGCCACAAAAAAGGGGAGAGGAGGGAGACAGAAGAGGAGGGAATAAAAATCGAAAGTGGGGTCGAATAGTTTCTCACAAAAAATCAATGTCATTATAAAATGCAGTTAGAATTTTCTAACCTTGAGTGCTGGAGATTAATATAATTCAGTTCACTGTGTCGGTAGTTCTCTGGAACACAAATTAGGATTGCACGTTTTCTGCATTTTAGGCCACACTCACAATAATTAAAGTACTTTATATAACTTGTAGTGTACTATTCATACATTAAACACGGTTTGTAGACAGCCTCTATTCCAATGTTTTGCGGAATCAGCCTACAACTGTGGACAAAAAATTTTGGAATTACGGACGGACGGACGGACAAACGCTAATGAAAGATCAGCTGCGTTCCGTGCTGTCTAAAAAGAGTAAACTTCTGTCTTCCTACGTAGATGGTAAACAAGCACCAATTGCGCCTGTCATTGAGAACTTAAGCAACTCTTACTACCATAAAAGTCATACCATGATCTCATGCTAGTTATACCATAAAGCGACGTTTAGAGTGAAAAAAGTCAGGGAAAAGTGACCAAAGTTTTGCAAAATGACGAAAATTTTCCACGACAAATAATATCTACCGGTTTAAAATTTAAGGAATTCGATTAATTTAAAGCGATGTTGATTTCTAAGACAAGTCTCCTAATTGCTTATTATAAAGGTGATAAAAGGCTCTTTGTTCATCTTTAGACACACCGTGGAGGAGGAGGAAAACAATTTTTTCCGAGATATTAATGTTATATTTCCGTATAATAGTCTTTGCATGATATCATATCATGCTCTGAACTTACAATTTCTAAATATATGCTCACATAAATAAAAAACGTTCATAGTATATAAACAAATAAAAATTGGCTGACCGAATGGAAAAATCTTGATGATACGGATTTTAGAATTGAAAATCTTTCGAGATATTACAGTACAGTTGGAAAGAAACTTTACGTTTCCGGGTAAGATAATTTAGCTTCCATGAAGAGTCTCCATCTTTACAAGTTAACAGTCTTTCGATTATCTAAGGTATGATTTAAAAAAAAATCGCGTTGAAAACATAATGACTTCATGTAACAGATAAAGCTTTACACGAAAACCTTTTGTGTTTTCATGTTAAAATTCATACCTTCGCGTAGAGTTTCTTTTGGGCTACTGTATTATTTCTCTTTGTTAGATTAAACTAACTAAAACAAGCGAAGGGCACAAAAACTCATTATGATAAATATACATTTTGATACATATGTACAATATTAACAAAATATATCCACAATTTTTTTATTCTAATGAGGTGTAGTAACCAAAATCTGCCACATCACAACATGAAGATCCGTTTCTATTTTTACTCGTTAATGAGGAATAACAACCACCTCCACCGTCGAGTCTTTTTCTTACTTCTTTGGATTGAAGTGGAATATCTGCTGGTATCATGCCACAGAACATATCAATCAAATTTCTGCTTTTCCATTCCAACACAACATCGTATGCAGTTTTCCCGTTCATGTTCATGATCGTCACATCAACACCTTGTTCAAGGAGTATTTGGACTGTTGCTTTTCCGACAGATTTTTCCCCGTACTTATCCACAGCTATATGCAGTATGGACCTGCCTTTTTTCGGGTCCCTCTTGTTCAAATCAACTTCTTGCTCAACAAACATGCGGAATATGTCATAGATGACCTTTTTCCTTGATTTTTTGGCGTTTCTTTTACACTTATCAGTCAATAGTACCAGCATCAGTGCTGTGTAGCCATCATTATTCGTTTGATTCACATCAGCATGACATTTTAACAGCTGCCTGATCATCTGAGTGTCATGCATTAAACATGCAAGTTGCAAAGCTGTGTTACCATTTTGATCCCTCATGTCAACTTCGATTGGGAAGGAAAGTAACTGGACTAACTGTTCCAAATCTTTTTTGCATACAGCTTCGTGGAGAGCCATCTTTCTTCTAATCGTCTGTGCTGTTGAGAAAATCTTTATAACGCCTGCAATTCACGAGGTTTTCCCCTACATCGGGCTGTCCCATATATTGCACTCATTACCCATAATCTGAATTGTTTAAATATCTAGACTCCATTAATTTTTTCTAATATACTATTTAACGGGTAACCAGGTATCCATGAACAATTAAAGGAATACCGAACTACCCAGGGTATCACGGATTTTGATTTCGAACACTCGGGGCATGTCACAGCGTGCATCATGCTCATGAATTATGCGGACCAGAAAATAATATTTTTTTATTAATCGCGCCTTTCATTAATTTGCTGACCGTGGAAAGTTAGCTGGTCTGTACTATTTCAACAATTCTTCATCGTTTTCAAATCAAAACAATATGGAGAGAAATTAAAAGAAGAATCACGATCAATGCACAGACACAGTTTAGTGCAGTGAAGATAATAAAAATGTATTCTTAAATATTTCTAGTTATGTTTTGTGTAATTCTACAGAACTTCTCTTGGTTCTATTTATCTTTTTTGAGCAACCTCAAAGACACTCTGGTCAACTTTTACTAGAACTTTCTCATAAAAATCATATTTTTTTGATAAATGGTTAGCCATAACAGCCGTTATTGTATAATATAAGCGTTATTATGGTGTTTTTGAAGAAAATTTACACTTAAATACTAAATTTTTGGTGAAAACAGCTTAGTTTTTTCTGTTTGTATATTCTTTGGCTTAAATTTTAATTTCGTGGAACCCACTAAATTAAAATAGACCCTGGGTAGTTCAGCATGCTTTAAGTTCATGAAAAATTTCCCTATGTTTGCTTAGTCGAAAAATAATTTTAATTAGAATGTTAAAAAAAATTCCCTTTTTGTGATTGATGTGATTTTTGTGATATTGGATTATTAATGGTACATTAATAATCCAATTTCCGGAAGTGTTCATATTCCATTTGATACTTGTTCATTTTAAAGACCAGATATGTCGAAATCTACTACCAAAATATTCGGCCGAACGTTTAAATTAGAAAATAAACCATTTTGTCCAAATCCGCCACGGTAATCTATCTATCTTTCTTTGTAACAATTTTTGCTGTCTTCGGGTCGTTTGTTTATAATGTAATGATAAACAGCAGACTCGAAAATCTGTGTATAGTTGGATAATAGTAACAAAAAGTGGCTTTTTAAAGTAGATTTCAAAAAAAGAGAGTAAAAAATGTTATCTTTCTTATTGAATTGTGTAATTCATATTTTTAAAACGAAGATTTAATCCTTTTAAAACTTGACAAACAAAGTCAGCAAAATATGACTAGCTATACACCATGCGGAAAGTTTTCCACACCGATTTTTTGTTGTTGTCTTCTTGTCGAATGTATTAGCTGAAGTAGAAGAAGAAGAAAAAGAAGCATTTTAACTTTTTGCAGCCGCATCTCCTGTAAATACGTAGTAATGTTATCTTAATGTAATCATAAAGATGATCTTTTTGCTCGAAGAAATATTACTCTTTTTGGAATCAAAGCAAGAAAAGAACATTTATGTGACGTAAAGCCCAAACAGAAGCAGTTTGTGTCCAAGATGCATACAAAAACCGTATTCTTAGTCCTAAAGAATAACTCATGGACATGATACTCTTAATCATCTTTAGTGAAAGTGGAATTATACGGCATCCACGTCAATTCGTAGAGTATATTTAATTATGCACATGCGTCATATTAGAGCCGTTATTTAAAGATGGCGCATGATCGTGGAAGCACGTTTCTAAGTTCGGGATTTAAAGTACTCTGTAAAATATACGGTTTTATGCAAGTTTTACAAATATTATTACTCCGCTGACCGCATCAAGTCGAGATGATGATTTTTCTCACCTTAGCAAAAAATAATTTTTTTTTAATACATTTGTTTTTTTTGTTTTTTTTTTTCATACGAAATAAACATGGCTGCACTTTTAAACTTCCTTTCTCACCTTAATATTTCTATAAATATAAATTTTATAAATCTTATAATTTTGTCTGTTGTAACAACGATCATTAGGTGAACAATGAACTTCATTTATTTTTTGATAAATTTTCCCTTTGAGTATTGTTGAAGCATTCATAGTATATTGTATTTTCCCCTGTAGATATAAGTCAAGTCATATGACTTTCGGACTTAAATTACTTGAAATATTTTTGACCCTATTGTACTTAAAGACGTTGGGAAATATATTTGTATATACATATTAGTTTTCATTAGTTTATGTATATATATATGATACCATCTTGATAAACTGTAAAGTGAATCAACCTTGATTGTCATTGCGCCTCTCTTCTTGTTATTTCCCTAACTTACTACCACTGTATAACCTAACTCTTATCTGCCCTGGAACTTCAAGCTTATAGATATGAGGTTCAGTCATGACCAGTAGTGGCTTGAAAACTACGTTACAAATGAAAACTACTCTACAAACTATTACTACATTCAACCTGAAAAAGCACCATCATTCTCTCTCCCTCTACCCCAAGATATTTGGAGGACTTTTATCCAGAATACTTTTGCAGTTATCTGCATATATTTGTATTGTAAAAGATCTAAAAATTATTGTTCGGTAGTCTGATTTGCTTAATTTCCTCGCAATTTTCGACTGATTAAGTTCTGCGTGAATCGAATTACAAGATTAGCATCAAAATAACTGATAATTAAGTAAGAAGTACGAATTTTGCCGGATTCTTGCCGAAAGATGTACATTTTACGTGTATCATTTCGTTATCAATAACAATATCCCGTTCACTTTTCAAAATATATGTCAATATTGCGAAAATAAATTCTTCGAAATTCACATTTTTTTTACCTTCCAACCACGTAAATTTCTGTCCTAAGGTATTTTGAATTTCATCAATTTTGACGCATTCTTGATTTTCGCTGGCGAACTGGGTGATTCACACACCCACTCCGCAACCTGAAAACAAAACTTATGTTGTGTACCTCTGGATCCACCGCTGGAACGTTTACACTTCAGAATTCTTCCGAAAATCTGTAAATCTAGATGATTAAAGTTCTTAAGACCATGGCTAGAAAGTACATCTTAACCTTTGTTTTACTGATTGTCAGACGAAAATAATAATTATCATAATCATGAACCTGTATATATGAGTTGTCATACGATAAGCGGTGAGAAGTGAATGGAGAAAACAAATCGGAGAGTAGTCACTTGACTTTATAAGATATACTAGTTCTATAATAATAAAAAACGATATAATAATATATAGAAATATATATATATTAAAAATTTGAAATAAAAAAAAAAAAAAAAAAAAAAAAAAATAGAAATAAATATAGAAAACTCTCAAACTAATTATCGTATAGTAGCCATGATGAGAAAATTTCAAGAAATCCTTTCTTCTTCACATGCTTTGTCAAAATAATAAAAATATGCAAAACTACAAACAATCAACACCTCCTGTTAGCTGAACTTCAAGTGACAAACACAGGACTAACACTACGTCTCCTATTAAGCGTTAATTTCTCGTATTTAGCAATGCCTACAGTCCGTTGAATCGAAGTTACGTCACAGTACAGACAGTACAGGTGTACGTATTCTTCCGAATTGTAGATCTATATAAAACAGTTATAACCGAATCGGATACTATCAATCGTCTCATGCTTTATACTGACGTTTATAATAGGTAAATCTGTTAAATCCATGTCCGTGTTTATATAGAGAACAACCTTTCCAGGTGCATTGGGATTGGCCTAGAATAGATAAAAACGTCACAATGCATTTGAGGAGAATTCCACTAAAAAACAAAAAACGGAACAGTCATACATTACACAATAAAATACTTACCTGTTCACAGGAATTCGATATAAGATGAACTCGATTCCGATCGTCCGCGTTGAATGGTTTATTATTCCAACCGAACAGAGTAATGTTGTCTAGATAGTATAATTGTGTTGAACAATGGAGTGTGATAATTTGATGAGTCTTGTAACTAAGAAGTCGAACAAAATTCAACTGCGGTCTTCGCAATCCATAATTGACCTAAAAGTTCATTATGAAGAATAATATGATTTTTCCTGACATCTGAGTCGAAGAATTTTACACATTTTGTTTATCTTAACAGAAAACTAAAAATCACACACACACAAAAACAAAACAAAGAAAGAGAATTTGAATCGTTTCTATTTGGAACGACGTTCTGTAGAAAATTCATCAAACTTCCTTGATGAGAACATACTTACGTTTAGGTAACCGGTGAGAGAAACTTGTTCTGTGACTGGATCTGGGTCAATGCTTCGTAAATCTACCTATAACCAAAAATCCATTACTTTTGCTAGAGAAATTCTTCGACAGGAGAAAGACGTCCTAATGTAGCTGTAAATTTTTATTTACCGTTGAGGTATTTGACTTTAAGCAGGTCTCTCCTCCTGCGCTGAAATTACAGAACACTTCCACAGCATCCCAAGCACAACCACGATTAGGATCAACCCAGTAAAAACCTACAGAAAATATGGTTAACAAATCAGAAAGGAAGATAATGAAGTTTCTTGTAATATCAAAACTCGATAATTCATTGATACGGGCAAACATCGTCAAAAATATATGTTTATGTCGAGGGAAAATAAGCATAGTCTAGAGTTTCTTTTCCATTAACATAACACAACACAAAGGCTCCATCATGCAGATTATTAACGTTACTGGTAATTACGTATTTATATAGCCAGGATAGCTTACCATCAGCTTTTGTTTTGTCGTTATCAAATAATTCTCGACAGTTGGTGGCGGGATTTTCTCGCGAACCTGACGGATATTTTATTCCCTCTATTCCATTGTTAATATACGTCAAAAAATCATCAGTTACAGCGCGCTAAATACAACAAAATATCATGACAAGCCTCAAATAAATACGCGAGTAAAGCTGAGTTTCTATTAGCAACCTAGAAAACTCGATCGAAGTCTCCATTCGCACTATTCGATATGTAGTGAAAGGTCAAAATCGGTTCAATTAATCCAGTAATGTAAAACCCACTTAAGGTCAGTTTCCATTCAGCGGTTTCGCCCGCTCACCCGCTGACGTCAGAGGATGCGCAATGGAGCTGGAATTATTTTCGAACCGGCAGATGCTCAAGGCTTGTGCACATCTAAAATTTTTGATCTCATTTTTTTCCACCTGTCTATATCAACCAATCACATTTTAATTATTAATGCACGCGCTTTTAAAATTGAATGAAAATTTAAATATACGCACGATTGATGCACGATCGGTGACAAACGGTCGCTCGCTGGGACGATATCGGTGAATGGAAATGACCTTTAACATCATCATATTGGGACTAAATCTACCGTAGCAAAGGTAAAGCAGTTTCCCAATCGCTATAAATCATTAAACATCTTCCCTTAAATTAAAACGATTGAGCAATCTTACACGACCGTGACTTTTTCCATAGGCAAATCATGCTGTTTTCTCTAACCATTATTTGACCATATATTTTTTCACGAAAACACACATTTTGGTAAGATAAACAAAACAAAACAAAACAAAATTAAGAAATCTTACATAAAAGCTGTTGGGGTCGATTCGAGACTGTTCTTTCCAATAACCATTAGGCTAGGTGTAACATAGTATATATTTTCAAATCATATTTGCAAGCAATCTCATAATCTGCTAGCTTTCATCATGATGAAAGTGTCAGAACATAAGTGCATACCAATAAACTTACAACTAAACTTTCGAGAGGGGGTGCACCACTTGGTCCCTGTACATAGAAAAGGAAGACATAGAAGGGGAACACAAAAAATTGCGTTCCAGATAAAAGGAAGTCAGGATTGTGTGGGTATATGTCGATTTTTAATCATGTGTTTTTCTCACCATTAAACCTGGTGGACCTGGTTCTCCTCTTTCTCCCTAAAATATCAAAGTAAAATATGTATTTAAAATGTAGGTGAGTGTGATCAAGCAATGCAGAAAAGTGCAAATTAAAGAAATAAAAGAGGAAAGGAATAAAACCAACCAGAAATCCTTTGTCACCCTAATAAAAAATTGATAATACTTGATTAAGAATTTGATACCAAAATTACAAAAAAGATTGCAGCGATCTGACAAAATAATTCTTACAAAACTTTTCCAATTTCACACTTACCATATTTCCACGATTACCCTGAAGCGTAAAAAATTAAATGGTATATATTATATAGAATAGAAATAAATATATATATATATATATATATGTGAACAAAACAGGAAAACAGGAATAACCAACAAAGTTTGATTAAAGAGAGTTAAAACAATATTTATTAAAATACGTAAATTTTCGTGAGTTATAAGCTCACTTTATCAAACAAATTCTCTACTAAATATATATATAGAGAGAGAGAGATAGAGACAGAAATCCGAATCATCAAATAACAAAATAAACTTACATCATCTCCTCTGTAGCCCTAAAGAATGAAGGGAATATCAGAGACCAGGAAGAAATTCGTTCTTTGCCAACTACAGGTCTACAGTACAGCACCACTTATTTCATTATAAAACATTAAAGGAAATTCACACCTTAGATCCTGTTCGACCAGGATAACCAGGGAATCCAGATCTTCCTTTTTCACCCTACAAAAGAAGTGTTAGGTATAACTTGTATGGAATTTACTAAATGAGGAACAATAAAACAATGGCCGGTCGGTAGTCGTACCAGTACTCCAACTGCACCCACTCGACCTGGTCTTCCAAACTCTCCTCCAACACCCTGTATAAAAAGATCATTGTGGTACTCAAAAAATGTCAAAATAGCCAAAACTACGATGGACTTTTTTCCAGCTATCATTTTACCTTCGTTCCTTTCGGTCCGACAAATCCTTTTAAACCAGGTGGTCCAATATCTCCCTTAAAAAATCACAGATAGATAAGAATTAAAAACAAGACACTCATGAAAAGATAATACACACATTCTAGCAGTTCGTGTTACCAGTTTTCCTTTCACTCCAATTTCACCAGATTTCCCAAAAGCGCCAGCTGGACCCTAAAACAAAAAACTAAAACATTAACAAAATAAGCAAACACAAAATCGAAAGGAAACAACAACAACAACAACAACAACAACAACAACAACAATAGCTTGTTACAGGAGAGTCAACAACTTACATTTGGTCCACGTTTCCCTTGTGGCCCAGGTAGTGTGCCGATGGGACCAGGATCTCCCTGAAAGACGAAACGCGAAAATCATGAACATGGTAAACATATCATTTCTTCAGACAAATTTCATAAAGGTTTTAAGTTTAGCACTGGTTAGGGTTAGTTGGGTGATACTCATGGGATACAACAACTGCAGAGTAAACAAAACATGGTTTTGGTTTAACCGAGTATCATTGCCACTTACATATATAAGTAAGCAATGTTTAACAAAAAAAACATTCTCTGACATTTTTAACATTACCCAGTGATGGGTATCGAAACTTTAACATTGGAAATTCAAACACGGACAATCAGACGCTAAATGGCAGTCTCTCTATTCATTAAGACATCCAGGGAAGAATGGATGGATTGTTCACGGGACTTCCTTTTCATCATGCCAAAAAAGGGAAGTGACATGCTGCTATTTTGAAAAATTACTACATGCTGCCATTGTAATAAAGTACATACCGTCTCACCAATAGCCCCTGTTGGACCTCTTGGACCACCTGGCCCAACCATTCCCTAAAATGGATTACAGAGAGATTTTATATTTAAATATTAAAAAAAATATAACATGTTAGATAAAAATAAAATGTTATTACCTTCATTCCTTGTGGACCACTATTACCACTGGTTCCTGGTGAACCCATTTCCCCAGGATCACCGGTCTTTCCTTTACTTCCCACACCACCCATTACACCTCTTTCACCCTATATCACATAAGAAGTAACATACTAAAAATCATACGATTATATTGTCAGGCATTGTATTAGTAAAGCACTTACAGGAAAACCGACAGGACCATATTTTCCTTTACCTCCTTTTACTCCAGTAACACCCTTAACATGGAAGGAAGACATTATTTTGGTGGCGTAAGAAAGAGAGTAATCATTCTGGCTGAAAAGGGGCATCACTCCTTTATCTGAAAAAACTCCTGAATAAAAGCATCTTACAGGATCTCCAGTAGTGCCATCCATGCCACCTTGACCTTTTTCACCACTTGCACCCTAGCAAGATAACCAATCAACACTACACATGCGGCCATATTGAAAGGATGCACAGGAATTAAAGGTTATTGCAATATTCATAAATTTGTAACGATTTTAAATTTTAAAACCATAGAAAGGATAGTAATGAGCTTACCGCGTCACCCTTTCTTCCATTTCGGCCGTTTTTTCCAGGTGATCCAGGAATTCCCTAAATGATCGTTAGTACACACAGGGTTTTACATCACATCAAAAATTGACAGAAAGGCTATCCAATTAAATTTGAAGCTTCATTGGAAGTCTTTGGAACACCAATGCTGAAACCGTTGTTTTGAAGCCTGGTCACAACTATTTCTTTGTCGTTGTGTATTAAATATATTTTTTATAATGTTATATTCTGTGTTTAGTACCTCCCAGGTAGTGTTTTCTACCAGAAGGCGTCAAGTGTTTTGTATCTGTCTTTTTTCAGTTGTTGTAATGCTGAAATACTGAGAAAGCATTTTCTTTTCTTAAATATATGGTGTCAGGTACTATAGTGCATCTTCAATTCAAAAACCTTTTTGAAAATTAGAAACGAGAGCAAGACTAAAAGTTACTTAAAGTTTAAAGAAAGCTTTATAGGCTTCTACTTACAAATGGACCTCTTCCACCATCTATTCCAGTGTCTCCCTGTTTTCCACGTTCACCCTTAATTATAGACACAGAATAAATATTGGCTGTTGTTTTCTTGCAACTTACTCCTTCTTTTATTGATGCAGAAAATGGTCTCAGGTTAGCATGCAGCCCTAAGACATCCTCTGAGTAGACAGAAAGCTCATCAATCAATCAATGGTCCTTAGAAATCAATCAACAAATAATGATAATCAGACTTACGATGAAGCCTTGATCACCCATTTCGCCAGATACTCCTTCTGTGCCTTTAATACCCTGACAAAGAAAAGGTTATCAACATCACAGAATATGCAAAACAGGATTTCTCATTTCTTCTTCTTATAATACTACCTGCACTCCTTGCTCGCCTCTTTTACCAGTTACTCCTTGTTTTCCCTTCTCACCCTTCAAACAAAATACAACCAAAATATTAGTCAAAGGGATCATTATGCTTTGATGACTTGTTATTCACTGGCAAAGGTTACCACAAAGCATGAGATACAATTTCCCTATCAAAATATTGAAATTTGATGTTGAAAGCAGCTAGTAGATCTGAAAAATGCATTTACATTTTAAGATCTTTGTTTAAACAAAAAAACTTGAATGCTATTTAAAAATTTGAAACTACCTTTATTCCAGGTGTACCAGGAATTCCTTGGACACCGGGCTGACCCTGCGGTCCCTAAAAGTCATTAAACACCAATGAAATTGAATATTTGATACAAAAATAAACAACTGATTCCTTATAAATTTCGCATTAAAAAATAATTCGTACTTTTTCACCGCGTGGGCCAATCATACCATGAGATCCAATTATTCCTTTTACACCCTGACAGGAGGAAAATCAATATTAATCATCTATAGATCACTTGCTAATGTTTACATCGTCACTATGTACACTATACTCTCTTGATTGGTATTTTCAAGATTATATAATTATATTTGCTACTATTATATCACATTAAATGCCTCAATGATCATAAAAAAAATGTAATTTATTATATTTACATGATGTTAATATATTTATGTAATATATTAACAGATTGTCTCAAATCGCTTATTAATTAACACAGATGGACCATTATTGAAAATCTGGGTCACAAGGTAATTAAATACAAAACACGCTGTTAAGCAACTCATCCATAGAAAATTAATATATTAAATTGAAGTAAACAATAAATAATAAAAAAAAAGTTTTCCATAAATTCAAGGATTTTGGCTTTTTCCAAATGAAGGAAAACTTCCATGAGAATGTCAGTGTTAAGTGTTATGGTACAAAATTAAACTCTATAAACGCATGTTCATCCACAATTGAGCTATCAAAAAAACCCTAAAACTTTAAAATGTATTTACACTTACCCTTTTACCTGGTTCTCCAGGTGATCCAGCTCTTCCATAGGGACCTGGAGCTCCCTAAAACCATAGATCAACTTGACAGAAAAGCAAGCTAAGTATCTTAGAGAACATTATAATACAGGATCGAAATATCAGTTTGGACTCGTTATTTTGCTAGTTATGAGGCAATATTGTCTAAATTGTTCAGAAACATTTTCTTTCAAAACCTTTATGGTGGACTAATTCTGTGACGCTGCAGATTTAAAAAAAAAAAATTGAGTTCGAACGGCTGACATTCTGGGCTTTGCAACTATTTTTAGCGAACCAATTTATTTATTAAAATATGGGAATGAAATTACCTGTACTCCATCAATGCCTATGATACCTGGAGGTCCTTGCACACCTATTACTCCCTGGTAATAAAAAACAAACCATTGTAATTATGAAAAAATATAATTTAAACTCAGGAAAAAGCATTTCAATACCTTATCTCCAACTGGCCCAACATATCCTTTCTTTCCCAAAGCTCCTTTTATACCCTTGAAATTTTTTTAAAATGTTTAAAATAAAAACCAGAAAAATAAAGCTGCTTTAGAGAATAAGATTACCTTCTGTTGGTCTACTAACCTCAACACCGGGTATACCAATCACACCAGCATCTCCAACTTTCCCTTGCCTACCCTATTTGAAAGATTAGGTAATCTTAAGGTATATATTTTTGTATAAGAGAACTTCACAATTCACTCACATTGTTTCTTTGAAATGTTAGAAAATGACAATGATTCAAACAAATTTTCAGACATTAACGATATCTTATCACTTACCTCGCCACCTGGTTCTCCGTTGTATCCTGGAAGTCCTACTTCTCCTTCTAGTCCCTGATATCATTAAAAAGACAAAACAAATGAAACATTTGTTCCCAAATCCTATAGAAAACTTAAGCTTTTGCAATTAAACACTTAAAGATGGATAGACACATACTTTTTGGCCTTGTTTTCCTTGTTGCCCTTTTGCTCCTTGCAGCCCGTATGAACCCTAACCGCAAATAAAATATGAAATCTGTTTATATCTGCAGAATTCAGTAAACATTTCTTTTGCATCTGTTTTCATGAATATGAATGAAACTATTTTCATGTTTTACCTACCCTAGCACCTGGCTTTCCTGGTCGTCCTTGTATTCCATTATTACCTTTATCTCCCTGAAAAGCAGAAGGTTTATAATGAAAACAAAACTGTCTTCTGTCAGTTAACTTTGTTTTGACTCCAAAAACATTTGTTTATGATCGAACTTACTGTTATTCCTATCTCTCCAACATTTCCTTTTTCTCCAGGTTGGCCAGGTAAACCCTGATGCATAGAAGCAACATTGAGTACAAATTCTTAAACAGGAATAAATTTCGGACAACTTGTGACAAAAGAACCTACTAAACTCCCATCTGGACCTCTTGGACCAATATCTCCAGATTTTCCGGTAAGACCCTGAAATCCAATAACGAATTATGTTCAAGTATTTCCAATACAACCACTTAAACTAATTGCTCATCTAAGTTGAAGACACCTTACCACTGCACCAATTGGACCAGTATCACCAGGCCTACCCACAGCACCAGGTGAACCCTAGAAAAATTATTGCATGCTATTTTTCAACAATTCACAGAAACATTAATGACATAAGTAAGGCCTGGAATAATAACAGTAATAATCCATACTTGATCTCCAGGCATACCCTGATCACCTTCATCACCTTTCATACCCTGAAACAAACAAGCAAAAAGAAGAGTAAAACAATAAAACAGCTTCGATTAAATAGTTCAAATCGAGAATATTAACCATGCACCTTTGTACCAAAACCTCCAGTATTACCAAGATCTCCCATAGCACCCTTAAATAAACAGATCAAGCCAACAGGTTTCATTTCCATGATAATTGGTGTATCCGTGTAATAAACAATTAACCTTTTTTACCTTTCTTCCACGTTTTCCAACATTGCCTGGTGCACCATTTTCCCCTTTGATGCCCTTAATAATGGAAAGAGTAAATGAAGATGATGAGAATTTGACAATGTATTTGATAGTTTATGGCTAGTTTTCAAGTAGAACATAATGATGGACAATAATAACTTTCGAAGAATGTTGTGAACTGGACAACAAAGTGAACTTACATTGAAACCAGGAAGACCTTCACCACCATCTTCACCGGTAGGTCCTTTTATGCCCTTAAAAACAACAAATCTCAAAAAAGCTACCTATCATAAAAGGAAACATTAACTTTTCTGCACTTAATCTGTATGCTTACCTGTAGACCATAGAAGCCAGGCTCACCAAATTCTCCAGGTCTTCCAGGATAGCCCTAATGATATTTAGTAATGATAGATTTTCATTGTAATCTATGTCTTAACATGTTCTCTATAGAGCTGAAATATGGCATATGAGCTAGGTTTGTACACATGCATACCAATGACATGGAAATGTAAGTTTGAAATACCATTTTAGTATTTTTTGAAAGTGTGAACATGTCTACTCTTTCTATGTGCTAGAATAGAGACTTCCTTTTCTACTACAGGAAACGATTAAACTCGAGTCAGCTTCACCGAATTCCATAAAGGGTTAAGGATAACCTTAACGTTATTTCCGATTAAAAAGACACACACAAAAAAACCCCTAATAAGCACAAAGTAAAATCCGAAAATGCACTGACAGAAATTTCTGAAGAAGTATTATAAGTCAAATTATTTTGCAATCTGAATTTTGATTGGAGGGAAATACAACAGAAGTCAATAAGAGAACTTGAGGAGTAAACTTTTCCTCAGTACTTTTCCCAAGCAGAATGCATATACTCATCTGTAATAGTGAACATGCAAAGAACATTTTTCTTTTCAGTTTTTTGTAAATATACAATTAAAATGAAAAATTTTTAAAAATAGTTTGTACTTACTTCTTCTCCTTTGGCGCCGATTTCACCAATTGGACCAACTTGACCTCTGCCTCCCTTAAAAAAGAATAACAAACTCAGTTATGACATTTTTTCTGTTACGAATCAGTTACTAAGAGTAATATTTCTTTTTTACTTGGTTCTTAAAGTTCTGACAAATAATGTTTGTAATTACCTTTCTTCCTTTTTGACCTCTTATACCAGATATACCAGTTTTTCCTCTTGGTCCCTAAAAAAATCATTTCATTTATTAAGTGTGAAAATACTTTTAAAACATTAAAAAATAAAAGAATGTGTTCTGATGATAAAATTTGATGGTGGCTTGAAGTTTTATAGATAAATTTCAAATTACTTTCAAACCCGTTTCGCCTGGCGCACCAGGACCACCGCGCATTCCCTACAAAAAATAATACACAACTGAATATCATGGAGTGACCTTAGAAAATCTTTAAAATAGAGCTTTCAAGGAAAATCTACCTTTTCACCATCAATTGCATTATTGCCTTTTCCTCCTGGAATGCCAACAGGCCCCTAAAAGGATAACATGTTAATTATAAACTTTGCATAAATAAATATTTTGATCGATTAAATTGGAGATGATAGTAGAGTGCTTGGAAAAAAATAAAATAAAATAGGTATGTTTAATATTTTTAATCACTTGAATTTTACCTCTGGACCCATTTGACCTTCTAATCCTGCTGCACCAGGGGATCCCTGCAAAAATAACCACAGTAAGAGTAGTTCTAGATAAAAATAAATAATAACAACAATCATTCAGAGGGAAATAAAAGTAGTACCTTATCTGCTTTGAAACCACGACTACCTTTCATACCAACTATACCAACATCACCCTAACATGAAAAGAATTATTTTACCCTAATAAGAGGAAAAGGAATTTAATAGCACTGTTGAGGTTTGTGCAGCTAGTTGCCAAGTCAAATACAGGGAAGCAGGAGAAACAACGAGTACGAAATGGAACTACATTTCTCAGAATTAATCACGTGCTTATACTCACGAAAATTAAAATTAAAGAATTGAAAGCAGTTGTAGAGTTTCATTATGTTGTAGAGCTTGAAAAGCTGATCAAAAAAATGTAGGGCATCACAGGCCTACAAGGAACCATTACCAAAATATTGTTGATCAAAGAATTTGCTGATGTGTGACATCCCAGTACCCAATATTTTGCCACACCCCTCGTGGCCAATTAGAACCCCAAATAACGTTAGTTATTGCCATTGATCAAGATATTTTCCCTTAAACATTGCATCCTTTTATGTACGCAATGCAGTGGTTTCACTTTGTGCCTGCTGACGTCGCACAATGTATTCGGATTAAAACAGCTCAAAAACAGGACCAAATTATATCAGGGTTTTGAATATGGAAGCAATGAGGCAATCAAAGAGTCACAGATTTGTGATATCAAAAGCAGTGCAAATTTAGCATAAAAAACGTTAAATTTATAAAAAACTGCCCTTGCTATATATAAATTTCTATGACCTATATATATATATATATATATATATATATATATATATATGATCTTGCCAAATGAGCACCAGCTGCAAAGCAACTTCCCATGCTTGGTCTTTTTTTTTGTTTCACAAAAAGTCAAATAAAAATACAGTAGATAATGTTAATCGCTTTATTACCTTCTTCCCTATTCTTCCTGGAGGACCATGATCACCAACAGTTCCAGGTATGCCCTAAAGAACATCATGACACTTGATGTGAAAAAATTATTTTCTTCATTACCATGATCATGGTTCTATATTTTTTGTTCATTTTATCTCAATCAAAAATCAAAGTTATACAGTTCTTGTAAAAGATTTGAGCTTTCAAGAGAATTTCATTTCTATATTCCCACCATGTACACTAATAAATAGTTTCTCACAAACTTTCTCGACAGGTTAACAAAAATTTACTTTGTAACCATTGAACCCAACATATCCTTTTTCTCCTTTGGCTCCTTTCAAACCCTACAAAGTATAGAATAATTTCAAATGATAATTTGCACGTTTATAAAGGACAGAAATATTCTTTTAAAACCTGTTGAAAGACTAAAACATTCTAAAGATAATAGTTACTAAATCATACTCAAACGGGGGTGAAACATGATATTCCATATTTTCATTTCCCTTTAAACTTAATGCAAAGTTTTGAACTAAATATTTTTTATTGGTGGAGTCAATGATAAAAGTGAAAGAATAAGAGGTGCTATGTGACCCCTGTAGAGGTGCCTCGGAGCAGTCCGTTTTTGCACACCTAAAAGGGTGTCACATTTTCGAGAACCCTTAGGGCACCTATGATTTGACACCTCAAAGGTTGACTTTCAAGAACCTCTGGGTGCTAAGGGCATTGTATAGGGTGTTTCTTTTTGCACGAGTATGGATTAGTCAAAAGTGTTTTAAAAAAGAACATTATCCATCATATCACAATATATTTTCAAAAACATATACAAAAATTATGTTTGTGACATGTTTCTTTTTATTATTGCATAATTGAAGAATTATAAGGAAAACATTGAAAAATAAAAATTATATTAGTTGGATGTTATTTTAAATATCACATAAGTTCGGAAATATTTTGGAACAGCAAAGTGCTTCAGTTTAGTTAAAATTGAAAGAAAATACCCAACATTATATAGGCATATCGCTACATTCTCTGTGATAATCAAGTGGGCTTCTAAATAACATATAACAAACACATAGAGTTGCGAAGCAAAAAATATTGCTTGCGTATATCAGAAAAATTAAGTTTAATTTGAAGTCGTCCGTGTGAAGTAAAAAAATATTCTAATTACTGTGAAAGGGTAAAAGAACAAAACAAATGAAAAACCGATTTATGAAAAATGTGTTTAATGAAAGGACATAAAATACAAGAATTAAAACAACAAATAAATGTTAAGTAAATTCCCATTGTTATCGAGATATTTGTCCTAAAATATTGCATTCTATTTAGGGTGCAATGCAATATGCCATCTGACGTCCCGCTACTCCTATAATACTAATCGTTATTAAACTTGCAACTCAGTTACCCACCATCTAAAATTTCACCATTTAATTTTCCATACAAAAACTTTGTTCCCAGTCCTTTTACTCACATTGACCAAACTAAAAATGTTATGCACAACTCCTATTAGTAATAAGATAATATACCCAGATGAAGGCTTGACGCTGAAATATATCGTCAAGTCGTTCATGTTGTATATCTTGTGATATTCATTGGATTGAGCCATAAAGTTAAGAGTTGATCATGTTTTCATAGTTCTTTCATTCATACACTTTGAGACTTTTTACCAGAGAACACTCTTACACGTGTCTTGTTGTCTTATGTTAATCGACCATCCATATTATTCTTAAAATGAAACAACACCATTTAGAATTTGACAATCTGTCCACAAACATGTATTTGTGTTGTATATCTTCCACTGCACTACAACAAAATCAAAGGGAGTATTACCATCTAAGAGAGAAAAAAAACGCTGAATAAGTTTGTGTTTTGTTATCCTTAATTTTCAATTTATGAAGAATACTTTGCTTAAACCACATTTCCTGTCTCACGAACTTTAAAAAAAAGGTTAACATGTGAACTTGCATCAAAAGGAGTAAAAACTGTCAGTAACAACTAATACTGTTGACGATGCCCATTTCGAATATACATATTTTCTAAAAAAATTAAAAGATGTGCTTACGTTTCTAATGTTACATTGTTTCTTTCATATACTTTCATTTCATAACTTTTCTTGAAAAATAAAAATAACGAGTCAACGTATCAACATTTACTGAAAAAGTGATTACTGAAAGAATAGCATTCAAAAAGAACACATTGTGTCCCATGGGTGTTCTATAAATATGTTTTCCCATTGAAATTGAATCAGAGCTGGATGACGATTCTTTAATATTATACAGGTGTCAATTACTTCAGTTTAACCCTATCATTAAAGTAAGAAATGATTTAATTCTGTGACAAAAATCATTTTATTATTTAAAAATAAAACATATTTTTTGTTGTTGCCATTTTAATGTTTAAGAAAAGAAGAAACACATAAAAATAATTGTTGAATTTATTAAATCACCCCCCTAATTTGTTTTTTCTTGATGTTGGGATGCACATTTTTTAATTTCTAAAGCCGTGTTCACATGTATGTTCATACTTTGATGTTTTTCCAAACAAACTCTTAAAGGTTTGGGAAGAAATTTTTTTGAGGTAATTACGAGAAATTCCAAGAAATATCCAAGAAATATCTCAAAATGATCATTGTATACGTGCGAAGTATTCTTTCTTATAAACTTGGTTCTTTTAAAAAGTATGTAAACCTACCAATACCAAAAGTTTGAGAATATTTTATAAAAGGTTCAAGTAACATTGAGAATAAACCAGAGGTTAGCACGAAGCATTGTATGTATGTTATTAAGTATAACAGCGATTTCATCACACACACACACACACACACACACACACACACACACACACACACACACACACACACACACGATCTTTCAGCACACACTGATCCTCTAACACTTGTACAGTTACAGTATACAGCATATCACAATGAAAATGACATCATTACTGTGATATCATCTAAATGTCAACGTTATGTCACATTCATAGTAACAGTTCTTATAACATTAAAAAAATAGTGTGCGCACAACAACGAGAACCTTTTGCATGCGATTAAATCTTTATGCGTACAACTAAATCTTTCTGCAACAAATGACACCCTTAAGAAACAAGTTAACTATACCGGCACCCTGAAACGACCAGAAAAACACCTTCTGGCTGTAAAAATAGAATCATGGTTCAAAATAAATATGTAGCAACCTTAAAATTACCTAAAACACCCCCTTAGGTGCTGTGTGGCACAGATAAGGTGCTCCCTGAAATGGCACTCTTATAGGAGTCAAAATAGCACCTCAAATTCTTTCAGTGAAACAATATAACCAGTAAACCAGCAAAATCATGTAAAAAGTTTTCATGTATCATTACGTTGAATTATGCAGTTATCAAATCTTACTACAGTGACATAGAGACAAATACATTTTCACATATTTTACTTTGTTATTTGAGAAATATTTTTTCAGATATTACTTACTCTCTTACCCTGTGGTCCCTTTTCACCAATTCCTCCTCTGCTTCCTGGTGCGCCCTGCATAAAAGCGCAGAAAAACTCAACAATTTCTTTAATGAATTTGTTTAATTTCTGTTGGCAACAGCATAACAACAGTAAAATCAATGATAATAACAAAATTCAATGACAAGGAAAACTAATTGCTTACCCTACTACCTTTTTTCCCTATCACTCCAACAGGGCCATTTAAGCCACTGGAAGCCTATTGAAAACGTAAATTATAAATAGGGAACACAAGTATTTCAAAAATCAACATTTTGTTGAGGAATAACTAATGCAATAAAATGGCAACCTTGATTCCTTTTGGACCAATGATACCTGGATCTCCCAAATCACCCTAATGCAGAAAAAAGTCTTTGAGAAAAAAAGAATTACTGGAGATGATTTAATGGACAAAATATCTTTTTACCAAAATGATAATTAATATAAAGTCCTTTTCCTTACTTCTTGACCTTGGCTTCCGAATGGACCAGGAAGACCTGGATATCCTTGATCACCCTTGAAAACAGAATAGAATAAATTGTAACCATCTCAAATGTCTTAAATTGGCATCAACAACAAAAAATACTAACTGCTACTCCTCTTGGTCCAGTTGGTCCTTGTTTTCCGTTCGGCCCCTGATTATGATATATATAATTATAACAAAAAAGAATGTTTCACAAACTCCAAATTTCTACTATAAAAGACCACAAAGACATACTATTGATCCATCAGTACCAGCGATTCCCATTCTTCCAACTGCACCAGGGTAACCCTAATGTTATGTACGATTAAAATGATCGATCTTATTCAAATGTAATAACAATGAAAATACTCATATAAGCAGAATTGGGATTGGACTTGGATATAATATTATTATCAGTAGATCTAGGTCATTTGCTGAACACAAGGAGAGTATAAAATGTCCTTTAATCTTCTTAAGGGCCTGCACTTTGAGAATTCCAGTAGAGATAGAGTTTTAAATTTTTGCAAATCTCACCAAGTCAACATCAAGTTTTGAATATAGTTTTCATGTTCATAAAACAAACAAAAAATAGGCTTGAAAAGACAAACAGGTGCCTACCTTCATTCCTGGAACTCCGTTTTCACCGGGTTCACCTCGGGCACCCTAATAATTCATCAAAATGTCAAATGAATTAAAACTAGAAATCAGTGATACTCAACTCTGACTGAAACATAAAAATCCTTCCAAAAATTACCCGTGGTCCCATTTTTCCAGATGTTCCGGCCGGCCCTCTCTTTCCTTTGAGTCCCTGTAAAATTATGAAGAATTTTAACAGAACTATTCACATTACTTTTATCAATCTTTATGTAACTTTTTTTACCTGTGGTCCAATCCTTCCTAAAGCACCTTTTTCACCTGGAATACCCTAAAGGAATAAAAACCAACGACTTAACTATGAGACAATAAAAAACGGGAAGTAAAATTAAAAATACATAAAAATAATAATTACTCTTTCTCCCGGAGCTCCAAAAGACCCTCTATCTCCACGACTGCCCTGTTAAAAAAAATACCATCAAGTGATCAAAATGCCAGAATATTTAAAAGGCATTTGCGAAATAAAAATTTGAAATAAAACATACAACTTGTCCATGATTTCCATTTGGGCCATCATCGCCCTGTTGGCCTTTGTAACCCTACAATTAAATTATGGTTTCACTTGCATACAACAACATAGTTCTCTGAATAGGTGAAGGCTGCTAGATAGGCAGAAGACAAAATAATAGCAAGCGTTTCTCTTTGCTTACTTTAAATCCATATGAACCTCTTGGACCATCATCTCCTTGTAAACCATAATCACCCTTAAAATAGAAAGAAATGTCAGAGGAATTTGTTGTTGCAAATGTGTCATAACATAAGTTCAGTTACTGATTATCACCATTTGGTTTATTTTGAGAGGTTCAAAAATTTATGTATTTTCAAATTTCTGAAAAGTGATTATCAAAGGGGCTGAATGCATTTTTATCAAGCGTAATAAAGAAAATTGCTGGAAAGACTTATTTTCCAGGTTATTCCCGTTTTTCAGGATTCTTTTTTCGCAAGATGAGAATGATCATTCGGTTGTTGAACGAACGAACGACGAATGAGTGCAGTTAAATATGCAATGAACAAAATGGTATTTGTAGACATTTTAAACAACATTTTGTTTTGAAAAGACACTGATTTACATTAATGAGTTTCTGATGCTATAAGACATTGTTGTTGAAACAATACAATTTTTTGTTTACACATCTCATTGACAGATTAGAAAAGATTGAGATGCATAAATTAATTAAATTAGTAACATTTATCAGTTAGAAATTAGTTCAAGAAACTTATTGTCAAAAAGTGTTTAAAAATCTCAATGATACTGAGTTGGCCTAACAAAGAATAATGGTATTAACTTCAAAATGATTTACATACACGTTCCCCTTTCGGACCAATTCTCAGGCCAGGTCTTCCATCAATTCCTCGCAAACCCTACATAAAAAAATCAAAAATGATATACCTGAATAACAAATTATCGGCAATGAATCGATTTACTACAAAACATGCAAACAATTTAAACACACTTCAGCTACCTCTAATGCCTTTCAAAAACAGTTGTCTAATGAACATGTTAACATCGTGATATTGTAAAAACTACCAATGAAAGATAGATCTAATGGAAATAATCCAATGAATGTAATTACCCTTTCTCCTTTTACACCTTGTTCACCTACATCACCAGGTTCACCAATCATACCCTAAAGAAAATTGATACTGAACTGCATAACGTTAGTTTGATTATATATTTTTTTATGCATTTTATCAGTTAATACATACCATATTTCCTTTAGAGCCTTGAACACCAGGTGGGCCTGGGTTACCTGTTGGACCCTAAAACATTTCACAGAATAATACATGATGGGTCTGACATAATTATTAAAAAATAGAAGGGTAGTAACCTGAAACAAATGAAAAAATAGATATACCAAGTCGCCATGTCCACCTTCAATCCCTTTTGGACCAATAGCCCCCCTCACATATTTAAAAATTGTTCCATCCTGAAATACATTGCTATACAGTACAGAATAAATTGCAAATTTGAAACTATCATTCATAATTAACAGCAGTTGACATTATTTTTCATGAGAAATGTACTAAATTTTGCAAATAATTGAGGCTTGCTGTTTGCTTATGATTAGACAAAACTCAAAAACGTATTCAAAAAGAGAACTTATTGGGAAGAAATCATTTTGATTTTCAAATGCTCAAACTTTCAAATTCCCATTTGAAGGTAAAGTGTTACTATGGAGACGAGTTTTCCTGTTTACATCAAGAATGATTATAAAAGTGAGAAAATTGCATAATAACTTCCTTTAAAAGACGAATATAGATTAAGATTCAGTCAACAAACATAATATGTTTATCCAGGAAAAAAACTAAGTTGTTTCCTTTCTAAAAAAACAACAGAAATCCAAATGAAAACATAACTAGCTTACAATAGGAGGTAATGTTTTAAATCCTACACCATCATTATTCTCCTGTTTTATATTGCTGTTCACATCTGTAAAAACTTTCCCTGTAATGAACAGAACACAAACAAGGAATTTTATCATGTCTTTTCAATCAATGATAATTCATGACTGAATTATAGCTTTTGAATGTTCACCATAAAAGTGTCATTAAAATCCACATCTTGAATTTCTCCTTATAATAATAATAATTTTAGAAATAGTAGAATAAACAATGACGACAGTATTAAGTTCTTAATGTCACAGCTAGCTGACATCCTGTTGTATAATGTTTCTCAAATAAACACGAGTGATGATGTTAAAATCAATCAAAAATCAATAATAACAATGTACCATTAATTCGGTTCTTCGGATCAGTGGACTAAATATGAACATTATAACAAAATTATTAATCACTACGGAGGCATAAATGTATTTCTAGATGAAAACTTTGCAATACGTCATGAATATTTTTTGTGATTTTGTTTATACAAGGAAACAATATATTTGTTTACGTTCAGAAGTTCATCTGTACAAACAAAATATACACAATCAAAGTTTACAGTTTGTTTTATTTGGAAAGATTTCTTCTTCGATTGTAAACACTGGCATCGCTCCAAATAACTTGCTGAAAAGATGAGACCAAACATAGTAGATTGAGTTATTTTCATGACAAGGAAATACAAAAAGATAAGATTAAGGTATGTTGTTATGCTGTCTTTAAAATGCTATTTGACTTCCTTATTATAATCATATAATATTCTTTTATGTTGTCAAGAAGGTTATTGCTAAGTAATATTTATTTATATTTATTTATATAATATAATATTTATTTTTACTGTATTTATAATACTACTAATTTATTGGCTAATAATAATTTGCTTTAAAAAATCATGTTCATAAATTGGAAGGTTACTGTTAAATGTCGTGACATTATTCCACTTTTATATCAAACATAGGTAAAGGTTTTGAAAATAGTGTTTGTCATTTTAAGGAATAATGATTTTCTAATCAATAGTATTGCATTCATTCGTTGAAATGATCATTTGTGTTAGTTCAATAAACATGTCATACTAGATTCTGGCATGTCTCTCTGCAATACACAAATATAATACCCTTTATTTCCTTTATTGCAACTTTCATTCTTTCAACAGAAACTAAGTACGAAACTCTTTATAAAGGCCCTACTGTAGTCAGTCATTTTAATTGAAACTTACGAGAGGTTCATCAATTTCTACAGCATCAATCCTAACGTCCAACAATGCATTTTGTTTTCTATCCTGGGGATCATTCATACGCTTCACCTAAATAATTATAATAGTAAATATAACATAATGAATAATATAATAAAGAATACAACCCTCCTTAGAGATACTCAAATACGAACCTGGTCACACATATTTTCACATCTTAATCTCTTGATAGTTGGATGGAGTGATGCAGAACAAAGGTTAATCTATAAACAACAATAACCACATCAGTTACAAAGTACAAACTAACAAATGATAAGCCTTCTCGGTATGCACAGACATCTCTATTTCCCCAACTGCACCTCATTCTTATCTTTCGTGCTGGGGTATTTAGTACTCATGTCTCTTCCTGTATATTAAAATAACTATCCTCCCACCTGCTGGTATCCCTTTAAGATTTATTTAATAATGGTGGGGTCAAATGAATGATAAAGGTAATGACAAAAACACATTATTATTCAACACTTTTACTAGTTATAATTAATTATTAAAAACAAAAGGATGGTCACTAAAAAATATTCTTGATTCCTAATGGAGTGACAATTACAAACAATTAACCTTATGCCTACCACTAAAAGAAAGCAACTAATTACACTAATTTTAGGCAATATTTAGAACCGTTTAGTACCGGATAATTAGAAAATATTAAAGTATTAATATAGATAGGAAAAATATAAATCGGTTTTGAAATTTTTTTTCTCCCAATGTGTAATTCATATTTGTATGATAGAGATAAGATTCATAATGATACAAACAACAGCAGAAACTTACATAGCGTTGAAAATACGTCACACTTTTCAGGTGCTCTTTAAAATCATTTGAAACATATTTTGCAGATGAACTAATTTCCAACACCTTTTGGCAATTGATATAAGTTACAACATCAGTAAAATAACGTATGACTTGTAGCTGTAGAAAATCATTAATTTCATACTTCAAAGGTATTTTGTATCCCCTTTCGTTCCATGTAAATAACAGTATATCTTTTTGAATTTGCAATGCAAGAATGATTTTATTGTCAGTGTGTATAGAAATTAAGTTAAGTTCTTCATCTGGCAACTCTTTTACAACAAAATTCACCACCAGTGTAAACCCGTCTATGTTGATATACTTTGCGAACTTTGGAATAGCTTCATTTTGATTCAATAAATCCACTTTTTCATCAAATTAAGCATTAAGATAAATAAAAATAAACTAATCAGAGAAACTTGGAAAACTGAAGAATTTTCGCAAGACAAACTTTTGTGAATGGACATTTTGAAACAGTTTTGTGAGTCAAACACGAATTCACACAAGTTTCTCTCGTGAACAGTCTTTAATTTTTCCAATTCAAAATGTTAACCCCAAAAAAAGGATGATACTAAAACAATTCACCTGATTCCATAATTTTTGGATTTGCTTTAACATAGATCATTACAGAAATGATCAACAGAAGAAATATGTTCATTTTGTTTCATTTCTATGATAAAGTGAAAATTGTACATTGAGTTGGTGTTTCATGATTATGACTTTCTGGGTTTCCTTGAGAATTACCTGGTCAGTTTTCTGGAATTTAGAATTCAATTTAACATTCATTGCATTTATGTGGAGGACATTAATTTTGACCAAAACCTTTAGGCAAGTACCTTTATATTATTTTTGCGGGAAGAAATTTTTGCGGATGAAGGTCACAAAAACTGCTTTATTTTTGCCGATCTGTCTCTTGACCTTAAATTTGGCGAATTATTTTTTTCTGATTTGCCAATTAATTTCTTGAGTGTGACGCACATGGCTCTTTTTATTTGACTTTGATATTTTTAAAAAATATGTTTGTTGACTTCTACATATAAAAACAATTATCAATGAAACTTGCAGTATACAATATTAAAACGCGCTTTTAAATCCAAATTTCATTGTTCTCTTTCAATTAGAAAGAAGTATAAAAATGGAAGACAACAAAGATAACGGAGATGTTGATGTACCCCAAGAAAAAAGTTTGGAAATCAAGCATTTTAACTGTTTGATTTGTGGAAAAGGGGAATGAATGAATGAACAAGGACTAGTTACATTTTTATTGAAGCTCTGAATTTTAGAGTATAGCATTTTAAAAAAAAGTTTAAAACAAATAGTAATCAAAGTTATTTAAATCCTTTACATTGACTAAAAGGGGTTAACTGAAAACTGAAATTGCCCTTAGATCAAATTAATCAAATTACTTACATAGAAATCTTGGTCAAGCATTCAAATTATTTATGGTGGAGGAGATTCTAGGAAACTGACCAGGTAATCCTCAATTATGACAAAAAGATCTATAATCGTGGAAGAAGGACTGACAATCGTCTGACAATATAATAATAAGTCCAAAAAGTGGATAAAAAGTGCATGTAATATAATTAAAGGAGAACTAACGTCAAGAAAAAAACTGTCAACAAAATGCTTGAATTTCATTGAGAATGTTTTGTCATTTACAAAAATTAATTTTAAGTCCTAAATAAGCTTAAATTCAAGGTTTTATAAAGTCACCTCATATCAATCGTCAGTATAGCGTATATTATGATTTTCTTGAAGTTCAGTATAATTTTAAGGAGTTACTAGTGAAATTTCATTTGAAGAAGGGTCTGATGAGAGTGACAACAATTAAATCTAATGCAATTACAATTTGAAAATGCATTGGTCATAGCTGTAAAATAAAAAGCTGGTAAGTAATGGTGTAAAAACCAGTTGAAAGTCAAACCCCAGTGCACATTACATTGCTTGTATATTGAAACTATGTGCATAAAGACAGATCTTATAAATATGTATAACAATGTAAACCACACCTTTTAAATCAGAACAAGAGAGAAAAAACATTGTATGTAAACATCATTATAAACATTATTATATAAAACCATGAACAGCTGAAAAAATCATCCTGCCACGAATCACTTAGTTTGTAAAACTTCAAAACCTAATATCTTCTAAATTATTTCACTAAAATAAATAAAATCTGGTAGGTAATCATGCTTTCATAGAAGAATCGATTTATGCAAAGAAGTTTTAATGTGATACAATGATATTTATAAGAATAATTTTTAAAAGAGTCCTAGGTTCACAATAACCAAAAAATAAGAATAAAGAATCATGCTCAAATTGAAAAAAATGTAGCTATGAGTTATCTAGTTCTGCTTAGTTTACATTATGATAAGGTGTTTATATTATATATGTGTTCGTCCAGTAGATTATATGTTAATCATCAAATAAACCCTTTTAGAACCCCTGTAGGTTGTCATCGTTAACAATAATTTAGAATCATTTTGAAAAACCAAAAATTATTATGAAAGAATCAACACCTCTAGATCAATAATAATCTTGAGGCCTCACTGAAATTTTGGGATTCTTATAAAAGATGAGTGTACTGTTCAGCAATTCTTTTCAATACTTTTCTGTCACTTCCTTATATGGTCTTTAAATTGTGTCAATAGTGTGAATTATGGGCTGGAACAAAATCCTGTAAAAAGTGCAAAACACAAAAACAATAACATAGAAGTTGTATTGCAAGGCTGAAATGTCAAAATTGGCTATATTATAGTTTTTAACAACTGTTAGTAACAGATGAACTTGCAGAAAAGTTATATATTCAGAGTATATATACATATATTTATCCAATTGAATCACAGTGGGTTGAGATATGTTTGAGAATGGTATTAAGAAGATCGGGAAATGTAGAAGACATAAAATGTCCTTTATCGGAGAATATCCTAAAATCAGAATTTAGTTTATAAGCAACTTCTTTTTGTTCCTTCCATGGAAGAAAGGGGTCGTCTGTAGAACCAAACTGGCATATCCATGAAGCATTTACTTTAATAGATTCCCATTCCCATGGACGGTCAAAATAGCCACTTTCTTTTTCAAGTGGCTCCTCTAAATCAGACATGTAAGCACTAACCAAGACAATACCATGAATGTTAAACTTCTCTGCATAACGCATTGCAGCACATGCCCCACTACTATGGCCAATGATAATAGTATTCTCGTCTACTTTCAGGTTCTTTTGCATAAAAGGCAACCAACTTGACTCCTTAGCTGTTATTGGGTCTGGCATATTTTCAAGTACACAAGAGAAACTTTGAATTTCATTTAGCTTTCGATTTAACCATCCATACCAGTTTGCATGGTGTACATCACCTCCACCATTCCCTGGAATAATCACTGCTTTCAAATCACTCATTATATTATGATGATGATGGTGTGACAAAATATTCCTAAAATCAAAAGAAAATCGACACGACAATGTGTTATAGTTCTTCTAATAGCGTTAATTGTTAAAAATGGCAACAAACTATAATATTTTTATGTCCATTAATGACGAAGTTCTTTTGTTATTTTTTATGTGCATTTTGTGCATTATTTTGATGAATGACTTCATTGTTTTTGTCATGGTCACCACACATGATTATTTGTCTTTAAACTGATGGTAAGCAATTGAGGCAGTTGGTTTTGCTAATTGCAATTGATGGAAACTTAAAAATTTCACGAACAGCTGGCGGCCAAAGGTATTAAAAATACTTACAGCAGACGGACTTTAGGCGATTATCCGCAAACTACTTTACCACGTGAGATTTTGTTCCACTAATATGTAAACAAAACTTTTTTTCCGACAATCCCGATTTTTAGTATTTTAACGGGCGACCGTATTTTTTAATTCATAATGGCAACAAAGCGTTGTAATTTTCAGTTTCCGCATTCTAATATTTTATTTGGGTTGATCATTTCATTTCTTCCGCACTAAATATTACAGATGTTGATAACTACAGCAACTGTTGATAAGTTCTTCACCACAGTTCCGTATATTGAGCGTAGAATGAGCTTCTGTTCTCAGTTCTTCGTATTTGTGATAAAATCAGTTTTAGACACTTTTTTTGTTGTGGTGGTGGTGTGGCACCACACACACCACGGGGACGCGCGACAAGTGAGTTTTAAGGCACCCAAACTCTGCTTAGCCAAAGGTTGTCCATGTCCATGACATTTAACACAGTTTGCATGAAGTGGAAAACCTGCATCCTCTATATAAACTATATAAAACGGCGCTATTTCCTTTCCGCACCCCCCCCCCCATTTTCTTCACTCCAATCCATCCCAAACGTTACAAGGAACATTAGTATAGGAAAAAAGTCATTTGAAGTAAAACGCGGTATCTGCGTCCGTTCTGTTGGATTTGTTTATGCACTCTCCGTCATCGAGCTTAAGCGTTTTGCTGCGCCAGGCATTGTTGTTTCGTCGTCGGGCCGCAATCCCAAAGGTCCATCGGTGTGATGCAACTTTATCTTAGAAAAACGTTGTTTTTTTAAACCACATACAGTAGAATCCCGTTTAGTCGTACCCCGGATAACTCGTACATTCGCTAAGTCGGACGGATTTCTTTTCCCCCTTCGATTTCATCCGAGTTATCGAGACTTCGGATAACTCGGACATTCGCTTAGTCGGACGAATTTCCTGTCTCCCCCGAGGGTCAGAGCTAACGGGATTCTACTGTATCTTTAAAAAGCATGTATTTGGTCTGCATATTGAAATCGGGTCGTTCCCATGAAATATTTTTATAGCCGAAAGTCGTTTTTGTTTCCTAGTTCCCCGTGATGGAGAGTTAACTTAAAAAAATATGGCGGATTATACGTTTCGTGAAGTGGGGAATGTAGTAAGGGATTTCACCGATTCCTCAACTGTTAAATTAAAATCTTTATTCTTAATAATCGTTCTCTGTTTTTTTCCGAGAAATACCTTGTTATCATACTTTTTTCCTCTATACTAATGTTCCTTGTAACGTTTGAGATGGATTGGATTGAAAAAAATAGGGGGGTGTGGAAAGGAAATAGCGTCTATAAAACTATATAAACTGATTCACTCTCATTTTAATTTTTGACATCAAAAAGGGTGAAAAATAAAAAGAGTTTTTTTTAAAATACCGTTAATGTTCCTAATTCCGAAGGACCTTCCTATCCTAACGTTTTGGTTATATATGTTGTCAGTCAGGAGGGAAAACAATAGAACGCATTTTGTCATTTTGGACCAATTTTTTGTGTCTCCTTCAGCCTTCACAATTTGCCTCGTCAATTGGCAATTACCGATGAAATTTTTATTTATGTCGGCAATGTTTTGCTGAGGCACTCTTTAACGTAAAAAAAGTTTAAAGAATTTTTTGTGAAATTAATCTGACATCTATTATAAAGTTAGTTGTTCTATTGAAATCAACCTCATGGTGAAATCAGCGTGAACAAGAAATGTTAGGGAAAAAACCTCTTCTGAAAGTCTTCTGAAAATCTTAAATTTCCTTTTTTTTGTGCACTCACCCAAATTTCAAGATAATTTCATAGTGTCTCCTTCTAAGAAGGGCCTGGAGGTAACTACAGAAATAAATAAGTAAAAAAGAGTCTGAGCAGTTATCAGAATTTTTATTAATAAATTTGACAGTTTTGGAGAATTAAATAACAAGTCATTTATTGTGATAACAATTTTGCAATATTGCAAGGGTTTTGAGATATAGTGATAAATCAATGTTGCGTTTTGGGGATATATTTATTCCTTGTTGTTAGCATTTTGCGATTAGCTTTCAATTAGCGCAGTCACCCGATTAAGGAGAGATTGTGGGTTCAATTCCCACTTGATCCTTAACCTTTGCAGTGAAACAACACACACATTAGATTTAATGTTTAATAAATTTGAAGCAGAAACGTTGCAACGTTTTTGTAAATGGTAATTTGCGGTTATCCAGTGCAATTTGGATATATAAGAAGGGATACCTCGATTAAGTATTATATCCCTCAATTAAGGGATCATTTCGTTATAATTTACCTAACAAATTTTGCAGAAATACATATTTAACATACATCTATAAGGCAGCCACCATTTTTCTACCTCCCCATAGCTCCCCTGCCCCCACCACCCTTTGTATAATGGTCACTAAAATAAACTTCAATTGTTTTTTACTTAGAGAAATCCGAGCAGTTGTAATCATTTCTAATTTTTTTCTTCATCAATGAAAAGAACCATTATTTTTATATTGTAATAGAATAATAAATAAGAAGTTTGTCTAAAAAAAAATCTTCATAAAATCTCCACGTTTTCATACAAAACACTGTAAACTTTTGACGATATTGTGATGTTGTATAAAACGCTTCATGAAAAATGGAAGTTTTACAAATTTTTGGTTCTTGGGAACAAGAAATTGATTCGCGAATCACGAACCTTCAATTCCAACCAAAAAAAGTTTTACATTCAAAAAACCATGTGATTAAGGTATACTTTCTGTTGTTTTATAGGAGACTATAAAAATGGATGTATTACCAGATTTCCCAGCTATTTTGCTTGGTCAAGAAGCTGTGAAGAATCTCAGTAAGTTGTTTCAAGTTCTCTTGGACTATTATTGTGGCAAATACTTCATGTTCCACCATTTTAAAGAACGAACCTGACATCTCTAAGAAAGCTAGATCATCAATGACCCTGGTCTTTTTCATGGATAGTGATACATAAAGTACTTACCATTATTGTTTGTATCATCCCTTTTGAAAAAATATGAAGAGCAAAGGCTGAATTTTATTTTCTGATTTGAAAAACATTGTGGTCACTACAAACCTCTGAACAGTCAGCATAAGATAATTAGCTTTTCCAAAGAGTCACCATCTTTAGAAGGTAACAGTCTTTTGTTTATCTAATGCAAGATTTCAAAAATACTGTGTTGAAAACATAATAACTTCATGTAACAGATAAAACTTTTTCATGTAAAATTTATTCCTACACGGATACGTAAAGTTTCTTTCAGGCTGTAACTGAAGGCTAATGAAGCCAATCAACCCTCCTTATTCCTCAATGAAAATGTAAAACATGTTCATATTTATGTTTTGGAATGCTTATGGGAGAATTTTGAATCATGTTTGATTGAAGGTTTAATGATGATGATTTCAACCAGGGGAAATCAATTTTAGTCTGTAAATGAGTTCTCTACAAACATTTTATTTTTTAATAGATATGCTGTTATCCCCACCTAATCCACTTGAAAGGGATGTACGCTCGCTCTCTGGAGCTCTCGGTTTTTCGCGCGATGAGGTATTATATATAAATCAAAAATCGTACCCTTTTGTGTACATGCTGGATCAATGGCTTAAACGTGAAAATGAAAGTGCAACACTAAAGGTTATTCACAAGAACTTACTGGAGCTACGGCGAATGGACGCAGCAGAAATTGTGGAAAATGTTGTAAAGCGTATGGATAAGTCATTGTTTTATGATAATTATTTTAAAAAAGTTTTAAACATTTCTATTTGTAACATGGAAATTCTATTTTCTTAAATAGAATTATCCGACCGTGATCCGAAAGAAATAAAACAAATATTGGAACAACACAAGCATCAGTTAAAGCGTTCTTCTTCAACTACAACATTATGTACTGCTCCAAACTCCTCATCGTTTCCAATTAAATATGAATGCAAACAGCAAAACTCTGAAAGATTTCATGGTTTGTATAAAAAACTGTTTACCATAACATCTTTAATATCTTGATTTTCTTTGTGTTTAGAAAAAATTTCTATGTTTGTTTTCCTTTATTGGATCTAGATAAAATTGGTGTTACTACTGTCAGTTTTAGTTTGTGTTTTGTGAAATTATTGAATTGTGTTCCTATAATGTCTTGTTACACAAATCTTAGCCCCTGGCAGTGTGATTGATGTTAATGGCTATGGTCGTGATTGGCGTAAGGTACCTAGTGATGCTCCGAACGTTTTTACTGTATATTTTCCGGAGAATGAAAAACATTTACGTAACATACGACGATTTATCAAGCAGTTGCGAAAAAATGGAATAGATGCCACAGCTGACATGTTTGAATCGACAGAATCATCTGCAGACCGTGGTTTTTATATCTATTCGAAATTAATTCAAGCAGAATATGTTTTTGTAGTATGTAGTCGAATGTTTGCACTGTATGAACATGAAAAGGATCATGTAAATCAAGAAACATCGGGTATGTTTTTGATATTGCATTGGAAGCTTCAGAGGCATATCATCCAAGCTACAAATGTCCACTGTAACCTAATGAATTTATTTTAAGAATTATTTTACTTCAAATTAATTTACAATGAAACAGGCAGACATAATTGCAGGCAATTTCACCTTTTCATTTATGTCCATGCTTTTTGTTTCTACATTTTCAGATCTGAAAATCTACAATCTTCATCCTTTAAAAAAATTTACAGAACTGAAGTACCTCATTTAAAGTTAACACCTATTTCGAAGTACTAATAATTCTTCAAAATTCTTTTTTAGAGAGAGTAAAAGAAATATCGTTCATAATGAAATTAATTCTGGATGACATATTCGATAAAGGTGGTGTGAATGCAAAATATATTCCAGTATTACTTCCCAAAAGTACTGAGGAACATGTTCCATTCATCTTAAAAGGCTCCACTCTTTACAACATGCCAAGTGATTATGATGATCTGAAGAGAAGAGTTTTTAAAATTGAAAAATATAAACTGGAACCAATGCCTAAAAATAGACCAGAGTTAACACCAATTCGAATTGGAAATGGACTGAATTTGCTTAAAATGTCTTTGACTAAATAACATTATGAGTGGACTTTGCTGTAGGCCTTATGAGTTAAATTTTTTTAATTTTTTTATACTCCATATATAAATATTTTTTTCATTTTATTTTCAACCTGTATAGTTTAGCAATGCAATGCACCAGTGTTTGTTTGTTATTATACTAAACAATGATAAGAAAGAAAGAACCTTAAATGTCTTAGTAAGATAATAAGCCTTCACGGGGAATCACCATTTAACAGTATTTATCTAAGGTGAAATTTCATAAAAATCACTTGGCAAACATAAAGACTTTATGTAACAGATTCATCGTTCATCAAAACTGATATTTTGAGTCTTCTTTTTTTTTTGAATTACTGGATTTTATCTGATGTGCGAGTTTTCCAAGGAAGCATATTCTAGAGAGCCTCAAAACTCAATAAACGTTGCATATTTTATGAAATACTTGCAAAAGATCTATTGTAATCTATTGTAAAAGTGTTCTGTCATAAAATTTCATCTTCAATTTATTATCCAGTTTTTTAAATGAAGATGAAGCTGCATACAAACTATACTACACTGCTTGTTGTGTCCAATATTCCCCATACATTTTCGAAAACTACATTATTATAATATCTATCCTATTTCAGTTTGTATTTTAATGAAAATGTACATCAGCATTTTTTGTATATAATACGTTAGCGAGTCTATGATGCATATACATTATCTTACCTCCACATTTTGAACAAACTTTTTTCTTGTTAAGCAATGTTATTTGTTATTTGTCAGAATCTGGAAGCCAACCTAAATGTTGGTATCTTTTGAATTCTTACTACAGATTGTGATTTGCTTTTTTTGGCCAACCAGTGCAAATATTGACGAACAATGGCCAAAAAGTGCCAAGTATCTTTGTCACACTTATTCAACTAATGGAGACCATGCCATAAGTTGGTAACTTGCTTAATTACATCATAATTATTAAATTTTTTTGTTTATTTATTATCAAATTAATATTGTACGTGCATCAATAGCCTTTTTTAGTTTTATATGATTATATTGATATCTGGCAACAACATGTATTACTAATAGAATGAACAACCCAAAAGCTAAGAAATCTAACCTGATTCCCTACCCTGAACTAAACTGACGACCGTGGTCTTAATGGTCTTAATAGTAGTAATACACGAAGATGTTACTTTTACCTCCAAGTTGTTGTTGTTGTTGTTTTGTTGTTGTTATTGATGTTGTTGTTGTTATTGATGTTGTTGTTGTTGTTGTTGTTGTTGTGGTTTATTATTATTTCCTCAAAAGGTTATTTATAGAATATAAATAACAACAGATATACCAGATATGGATCCTATACCAGCTGGATTAATACCAAAACATTTTCTAGATGAACTTGGTAAGAGTTGGTTACAGTTTTGACTTTACACATGAAATTAGTTCGTTATGTTTTGACCTTACTAATAATTTTTGTTATTACAGTGTTGTTACTTTCGCCAGACAATCCCTTAAATCGTGATGTGAGAGATTTAGCTGGACTGTTAGATTTTAGCAATGATGAAATAAGGTACATTTGCAACAGGCCATGTCCTTTTGCGTATATGTTGGACCAGTGGTGTAAACGTGAAGGTGGTAGAGCCACACTTGAAAATTTAATGGTCATGTTAGATGAGTTAAAGCGACCTGATGCCAAAACTTTAGTAGAAGCTGCCATTAAAGGTAAATTTGAAAATGTGATATTTTCTTTTAGAAATTTAGAATTTAGGGAGAACCCTTTAATCTACACAGCTAGAAATAAGAAAGTTCATTTATTTGTGTTCAAGTCTGAGATCTACCCAATAAACAATTAAGAATTTAGATTTAAAGTTTGAGCAGAGTAAATGTCACTTCATGTTATGACTTTTCTGACCGTTTCCATGTGTTATCATGTGTTTCCATGTGTGTTACCATGTGTTTCCATGTGTTTCTTTATAGAAATTCAGAGTGCAAGCTTTGAAAAATTACAAAAACTTGTGAAAGTTAAAAATGAACGTATGGACGAGGTAAATGAAACAGGGTTTGTAAATCTACAACATACAAGCACAGGTATGTTTTTAAAAAGGTTTTCAATGTTTTTTCTAAATGTTATAACCTGATGTTGCCATAAGTTATACAAAAGTTCAGGTGATGATAACAATTATATGATTACTAGTGTGATTACTAGTGTAGCGTGTAACATTTTACAGTTTTTCTCCATAAATTGATTTTTACACGCAATACTGCCATGATAAGTCTGTGTATATACAAAAATTGTTGTGTTTCTCCATATTGGAATTATATCATATTTAACACAAATATTTTGGATCGATCATTCAAAGAATGCTATTATCCCTATTTTTCAGTGCTATTTGGCCTATTTAGAGATTCCTAAAGTTGTACAGTTGAACTAAAAGCTAAAATTCCAATATTCAGAGATTTAGAAAAGAGACAATACAACATATACTCCTACCTAACCAATGGATACTCCTACCATACCACGATAAAACTTCTGATATATAAGAAGATACCTTCAAATTTCCCTATTAACTAAAGCTAACAAAAACCATTGCCTTCTCCTCCGGACGGCTTTATGTCTTCCTTAAGGTACAACACTCCATGAAGTAATAAAAACCCGTAAGATTATTATTATTATTATTATTATTATTATTATTATTATTATTATTATTATTATTATTATTATTATTATTATTATTATTATTATTATTATTATTATTATTATTATTATTATTATTATTATTATTAAACCCAGGATAGCCTCTTCAGTTCTGATAGAACTGTTATCAATGAGGGTCCTGCGAAGGAGGTCCCAGAGCATTTAAAGCCCCCATTTGGGCTACGGAAGCCGCAAGTATGCTTCAACCGCTCAACTAGACAACCCCCTTAGATATCAATCCCGCTCTCAAGCTGAGTGCTAAGCTGAGTGGATCGATTCACACTGTTATAGTCGCTGGCATGACTCGGCCAGGATTTGAACCCTGACCTCCCGCACTGAAGGCGAGCACTCTACCACAAGGCCACCAGTCGGAGCTAGAGATTCTCCTAATGGGAGATTCTCCCTATACTAATATGGAAAAACAAACATCCATTGACAAACTTCCCAAGAAATTTTACCTAACGTTCTTTCTTTAACAGTTAGGTAAGAAGAAAAGCAAGATTGCGTATTAGTATAAGAAGATGACTATCATTTTGGTCAGATAAAAAATACGATGGCATCAATGATAATGGAAACGTAGTTAAAAACATTATCTAAGTGCCACTACATTTAATATGATAAAATTTAGATCTTTTAATGTGCACTGAGGTTGTATCGGATGTGTTATGCTGAACTCAACCTGCAGGTATATGGAAAGAAGCAAAGTAATGATAACGTTTTAATATGTTTATGTGGATTTATTTTCCCGAATCAACCACGCAAGGATTACAGTGTTCGCATCAAAGGTGACCCTTATGGGGTCAAGGGGCACTGGCTTTTTTGATGTTATGAAAGGCTGAGAATAGCTTAATATTAATTCAAAATTGCCACAAAAAATAAAACGAAGTTGTAGAAAAAATACCATATTGAAATCACATGATTTCTGAATAATGGCACGAAAATATCATTCATTGGAACTGAATAAAAAAACGTTTTCTTTTCACTAATTTTAAAGAAAATTGTAAAGAAAGAAAATAAACGATATGTCCATTCATTTTCAAGAGTAGAGTGGATTTTGGTAATGTCTGACACAGTAACATCTTCCTGCAGGAAATGATACCAGAGACATAATTCCATTTTATTTTGTAGCCCTGCACACTCCAAAATGGCAGATAGCTGCAAGGAAATTATCGTAGCGAGGAAAAAAACCAGTGTAGCGGCCTCCACGCTAAAACATCCTAGTTAGAACACTGATTTAGTTTCGTGAAAATCGTGAAAATTTGTCCAGCAAATAATTTCTCTCCTTAAGATACATTGCATTACAGCTAAAAAGAAGTAATATTAATCTGGTAGAGCCAAACCAATCTATCATTTGAAAAATGAATGAAAATGCTATATAACATTATTTTCTTCATGTCTAACATGTGTCGCACACAAACTGTATTTTTACATCAAACTCAAGTTTATCGAAGGAGTGCAGAATGACTGATATTTCATTTGATACACTGTGCAACGTCGATCTGAGTAAATTTATGATAGGTTTGGCACAGGAACTGAAACATACGTAAAACTTGCAGTCAATTACTTGACTAGAGAGGAAAGGAAAGGTTTATTAAAATAATGATAATCCTATCCAAAAAAACTTATCAAAGATATTGAATAGTTACATACTCATTTAAAGTTATTACTTTCAGGTTTTTTTATCAATTTAGATACCTTGGTTGATAGGAGTGGTGATAGTAAACCCTTCCACGTAACAAACAATACAGAGCCAGTAACAGCATTCATTCTTTACTTTCCCGAAAATGAGAGCCACATGAACAATCTACAAGAGTTGATAAAATACTTACGGAGTTGTGCAATCGATATAAAATTTGATAAACACGAATCTTTACTGGCGGCACAGAGTAAACAGTTATATGTACTTTCAAACATTCAAAAATGTGATTACGTATTGTTGATATGTAGTTCAGCAGTATACTTAGCAGAGGAGCTGGTAAATAGCCAAAAGACACCAAAAATATCAGGTAGGAAATTGTTTTGTAGACCACAACAATATAAGTGCAGTAATTTTAGATTTGTTTTAGTAAAAAAGAAGTTGTAAGGAAAATGTGAACTAATCATAGGGAAGTATTTATTGAGAAATGTGGTGGACAGGCTGACTCAGCATAGAATGATGTAATATATAACAGTGCTTTATAAGAAGGAACTATTTACTATTCAGTTTTTCTTCTTATAAGTTTGATAATGAATGTTAGAATGAAGAACTATCAAGTCTCCAAATGACTATTGAGATTTCTGTCAATACTTAGTTTGCCCGTTTTGTTTTAACACATTCCTGGTTTTTGGGGAAACTCTGGATTAAGGAATACATGGAATTTTAAAATTTAGAAGAACGTTTAAACTGGAAATCTATTTGTAAAATTTAGTTTTTTGTTTTTAGAAAAATTGAAGGAACTTGCATTTGCAATGAACCAAATTGTAAGTGATTTATTTCGAAAGAAACAGATGCGCAAATACATTCCAGTTCTCCTTCCAGATTGTAATGCTTCACATGTACCAAGGTTTTTGAAAACAGCCAAAAGATATCATATACCCAAAGACAATGAAGAGTTAATTAGGAGAATTTATCGTGTTGAAAAATATGAAATCTGTCCAAACAAACATCAATTCAAACCCAGCCAAATTTACGTAACGTAATTATAGCAACTATGTGGCAATTTCTATTATTGTAGAGATTTTTAGTTATTTGTTTTTCTAATTGTTACCACTCAGGGTGTTAGCTACAGCTAGCAGAGGATGTTCCCAATTGACTTTGTTAAGAAAGTTTGATTATTACATGGAAAGGACACTTTATTTACTTTCTGTGAAGTCGCTTCCAAAGTGGACTAGTAAATCTGAGGGAATCAAATTGTTCTGTTTGACATTCTATCTACTTTAAATATGTATGCAGTATAGGAACTCATATTATGTATAACTGTAAAAGGTGTTATTTATTACAAAATAAGGTTAGTGTTTATTCATGTTAAAATTTCTTTGACGTTTCCGGTAACTGTAACTTTCCCTTTATCGTATCAGTCAAAATTCAATTCTAGCTAACACCCTGTCTCTGTACAAACCATTCATACTTATCTGGGGCTAACATGTTATTTTATGTTATTATCACCTTCTGTAAATATAATTGTATCAAAATGAGAATTACAAGATAATAAAAATATTGGTTACTGAATTTTCATTCTATTTATTTTATATATATGTTTATCACTTTTTTGTTGAAGATCATGATTCCATTGTAATCTGAAAAAGTGAAAACACGTTATTTATTTCAAGCTTTTTTCAATATTTTTCATCATGGGTATCTGAAACATGCCAATTCTTTTCCATTGCCACGCTTTCAAGTGGTAAAAAGTTGAGTAATGGTTGATGATATAAAAACATAGCCATTAACTGATTTGATTAATCTTGTAGAAATTCTTAAATGGTTTAACTAAATGAAGCTCATTTGAATTATCAAGTAATTCAAAACAAGATGGCTGCCAAAGTGAGTGAATGGGATTATCAACATGACTGAATTCATAAGCAACAAGAAACTATGTTTCTTATTTTGTTTGTTAACCAATTAATATTTTAAACTATTGATTCAGCAATAAATTCCTGTCCTTATTTTAGGCAGAAGCTTTGGCTATTGTGATTGACGTTAGTCCTTCGATGACAGATGGATTGCCTAACATGAAAACACCTTTAGAAAACTGTATTTTGGCTGCAAACATGATTGTTCAAAGGAAGGTAGAAGAACAGCTTTCAACTTTGGATAGACTCTGTGAAGATGCTGTGTAATGACATGTTACAATTTCATAGCTTTAAATTAGCAATGTGGAAATGGAAGAAGGGGCAGTGATGATGAGTAGATGAAAAAGAAAAATTTTCCCTCTCACATCTTCATGAAAGTTAAAAAGAAAATTTTCCCTCTCACATCTTCATGAAAGTTAAAAAAAAGTGTGTGAGAATAAAAGAGTGTGCAATAAATTAGGGTCAAAATTTTTACATCAGGTGGAATTAATTCAAAGTTTGCGGATTTAATTTGTGCATTTTCTTGATGGTTCTTACAATTAAAATCCTAAATTAAAATCCTAAATCCTTGGTCCGTCACATTGTGCGCAATCTATTAGTGCAAATTGCCAATTTTTGGGTGTTTGAGCAGAATTGATTAGTGCGAATTTTACCCAATTTGCACAAATAAGTTTGGCTCTTATTTATTCCACACCCTTTTATTCTCACGATTTTTTATTCCCTTAAGTTAATCCATGCACTGCTCATTTTTAGATATTTGCTGATACCAAATCAAAAAAAGACGAAGCTGCGTTGATATTATTTGGAACTGATGGTAATTCTTTTTGCACTTGCTTCCCAATAATTTTTATTTGCCACTAAGTGTTTTATCGGGAAGATAATAGCCATTTCCATTTAGGAACTTCGAATTCGCTCAATGAACAAAGTGGTGAAGGTTACGAACATGTCACTGTTGCAAAAGAACTTGGAATTATGGATTTACAACTATTAAAATTCATTAATGAACATATTGTAGCAGGTACGTGAAAATACACTCACATTATTATATATGTCCATCAAAATGGTGTCTTCCCGAATTTTTGTTTTACTTTTAAATCAAGTTTAAAAAGAAAAGCGGTCAGTTTTCTTTTTGTCCAACTTCATTCTTTGAAATATGGAAGGTAAACCTCGCCTTGCAACTTCTATACATTTTTCTACTTTTTACAATCTAAAGAAATGTTCTCATGTTCAAGATTTCACTATGATCAATGAAAATAATAAGAACTATTTTCAAGTTGTGTTGTCAATGTACGAAGCTCGACCTTTTATTTATTTTTTTCTCTATTATTCAAGGTACTGGACAAGCTGATTGTATCTTTTCAAAAATGTCACCATTATTAACAATTCTAGTGAAGTATTGATGTTGCCCACTCATTATTTTATCGGGTTTGATTTCTTAACTTTAATGTGAATCAGTTCTCGATGCGTTGGTTGTTGCATTGGATCACTTACGAAACAAATGCATGTAAGTGACATTTATATATTCATCATATTGTTATGTCCGAAACAGAAATTTCAAACATTGCAAGTTTTTAACAGAGGGATAAACATGAGATAAATGGTTGGTTTTTATTTACTTTTAGGGGCCGAAATATGGAGAAAAAAATTGTTTTGTTTTCTAATATGCATTGTGGATTTACATCAGATGAATTAGATGGTATTATTAATGGTATAAAGAGCTTGGATATCAATCTGATATTTGTGTAAGTTGTTAGTGTAACCGTACCCTTAAGATTTGGTAAAAATAAGGCATTTTTTAAAGGATGGAATACACTTGCATTGTAATTTTAGCATCTTTTTCTGCATCCTAAGCAAAATAGGAAAGAGTAAATATTAGTAGAGATTATAGATTTAAGCTCTTAAAACTTCCAAAGATCTAATTGTTGCATATGGTCTCCATTTTTATTTAAGTGGTCCTGAAGTTGATGAAAATAATGAACCCCATGGCAACGGTGATGAATCAAGGAATAATGAAAATCACCAACATAACCAGAAGCCATTAACACAGCAGCAAGTAAGACTCTTTCTTGAAATGCAGCTCTTCCAAACCTAAATTATTTATTTATTCATAATGCTTGAGGTATGAACGCAATCCAATTAACTTTCCTTCGTTATCATATCAAAGGGATAAAAAAAAGTGAAGTACCATTTCTCACTAATGCATTTCATTATAATAGAGACAAGGTCTGAAGTGTATGCGGCATATCTTGGAACAGGTTGATGGCGAAGGAATATCTATAAGGTAAATCTCATGGGTTTTGGTAAAGCTTCAAAATGCCATACCTAATAGCTATAAATTCATTTTTCGCTACTCGGCGTTTCACATGAGAAATAACAACATCGTTTGCCAACCTAAATTCTTGTGTTTGTATTTTAGTGAGCTCCTTCCTTTGTTAAGTTTTTTTGAAAAACGTCGAAGAAAACAAGTTACTACATTTCGAGGTCCTATCGAAATAGGTTCTACTCTGAAAATTAATAGTTATGCATATACAAAGGTAAACTCTTGTTTTCAACCGACATTTTTAACGATTATCATTTCGAGATCTTCTTCGTGTGGTCCTGGTTTTGGGAAAATACCAAAGAGGATACCATACGGAGCAATATCGTTTATACGCGGTGAAATACGGTATTTCCATTAATACCAACGTCTTGCTAGGTGTCGGAAGAAAGACCGTCATCTTGGAAGAAACTGTCGGCATTAGCTGAAGCTTCAGGCAGTGGTGGTACAATGAGTGTCGAAATGAAACGCACATACCATTTGAATGACGAAGATCAAAGTGAAGTGGAACAGGAGTATACAGCTCAAGGTTGATACCATTTCCCTGCTCCCCATGCTTTCTTTTAGTTTGGAAATTGTTTATGTGCTAACGTCCTGTTTAAGGGAAAACTATTAGATAAATTATGCTCAAAGTGAATAGAAACTTTTTTCATGATTTTTTTTTCTTCATTGACGTCACTTGATTAATTTTTTGAATACTTTAGGTAAGATACACGATGAACTATTCCGTAAACTAATCTATTTTAAGTAAGTTTCGAGCAAACTTTATCTAATAGTTTACCTTAAAACATTTCCTATGATAGCTTACCGTTATGGAAAGACATTAGTTCCTATGACAACTGATGATCAAAAATCTCTCAAACTGCAAACTACAAAAGGTTGTAAGGTGGTTGGCTTCACATCCAAAACCAATGTGAGTTTTCGATTCTTTTTACCAATTTAAATTGCTTATTTGTACTACCTTACCGGGGGGGAAAATCGAGGAAAAGTGACTAAATGTTTCCCCAACTTTTCCTTTCTTTTAGATTGAGAGACATATGTGCAGTAGAAATGGTTGTCATATATTCGTAGCACAACCTGACGATGAGGTATGAAAAAATGTGAATATAAAAATGATGTTGTTATGATCAGGTGGTGTTTCCTTGTAAATATGAACATAAGTGTTTTTTTTAGCCTTTACGCGTTTCTCTTTAGCATGCGGCTATTGCATTTTCGGCGTTATGCCATGCATTGGTAGAAAAAAACATGGTTGCAATAGTGCGTTATGTTTCACGAGCAGGTAATGATCCTAAAATTGGATTTCTGACACCACATATCAAGAGTTTGTATGAGGTAATACAATTCTCACCTTTATTGAGCATCACTTCCTTTACACAAGTAAAATGGGATTTCTTTGTTACGTTTTGTTGGGTTAATTTTTATTCTTTTCATGTCGCCGATAGAGCTTAATATTTGTCGCTCTACCTTATCGAGAAGACGTACGTCAATATTTTTTCGCGCCGTTAGAAAGTAATACGTCCAAGGAACCATCAGGTAAACGTTTAATGAATTAAATGGCGGACATCTTTTAAATGATCTGAACATAAAAATGAACCTTGAACTATTTTCTCTTTGTTTATTCTCAGAGGAGCAATTGGCAGCTGTTGACGGTCTTATAGATACCATGAATTTGGTTCGGAAGGAAATGTATGTTAAGATTACATCTATTCACGACATCATCATCTCCATAGGAGCACTGTAAATGTTACATCCATTCACGACATCATCATCTCCATAGGAGCACTGTAAATGAAGAAAACCCTATGTTTTTTATTATAGAGTTGAAGACGAAGAAATTGAAGTGGAACTCTATAAACCGATTAAAACATTGAACCCGGTTACACAGAGGCAATGCCAGGTGTGATGATGATGTACTTCCACCTATGGCTATTTGATGTTATGTTATCATCTTCATGATCCTAACACCTATTATTTATGAAATCTATTAAGTCAGCTTTCTTTTTTTGGCAGTGTATTCAAAGTCGTGCATTAAATCCTGATGAAAGTCGTTTACCTGAAATCGAAGATCACATAGCAAGGTAAGGAGTAGCATCAGTATCTTCTGTTTGAAGTCACGAATTGTCATCCTAATTCTGTTCCTTATGTAACTATCTTAGAAAGAGAAAATTTTATTTTATTATCTTCTTTTGTAGATCAATAAAAGTCCTTCCTGAAATAGCTGTGAATTGTCAAGCATCAATAGAAAAGATTAAGGTAAAAAGGTTGATTACACTAATGTCATTAATTTTTTACCAGTGACAACGCAAAACACAGTCACTACTAAAATTAGCATGATTGGAAAAGTGATGACAACGAGCAAGGGTAATTGTAGATATGACTTGGTCAAAAATAATATCTTTTTCTTGTCTCTGTAAAGGAAAAATTCGTGTTGAAACGTGTGGAAGAGAAGAAACCAAAAAATGCATCATACATATTTGCAAACGGGTATAATATTGTTTCAGCCATGCCATCATACATCCCTCCCTTTTTCTCCCATGAATATGAAAGTTCCCTACTTTCCTATACAGTGCTGCCAACGATGAGCCAGACGCGAAAAAACCAAAAGAAGATGATGACGATGGCGAAGATGGTTTCAGTTTGTCTTCACTATCGAAAAATCGAGTATCAGAGGTTGTGATTTTATTACTCATGAATGATATACAAGGTTTTCATAAGGGATGCGATAGGATAAATTTGTTGATGTAAACCGGTTATATCAGATGGCCTGGATATTTTTTCTTTCACTTATATCACATCTTCAGAATGGAACATCTTTAAAGATATCCAATTTGAGATCATCAAACTTTTTTTTGAAAAGTTTTATAAAAGCGTTTGAAAGAACGAGGCATAACGTGACCACATGCTCGCTAACCCAAACAAATTTAACAAGGTTTACACCATGAAGTTTTGATGGTCTCGAATTGGCAGATAAACTGTATGTCAATGTCTATTAAATATTCATTAAATATTTTTGTGACGGATTTAAATAATGTTTATCATTAGCTGTAAAACCACAGGCAATGCGTATTGCTCTTATCAGTGCAATATTACGTTTTTAAAATGGCGCAATATCAAGGAAACCTTTTGAAAATGACAACATAGTGGTCACGTGTATGATTTAGCCAATCATGTTATTTATTTTATTTATCCATTATTTTACGTTGGTGTAATAGTTTTGAAACTAATTGAGACCAATAGATGCTAAAAATATAAAATAATAATGACTAATGACTATAATATTTTATTACAGAAAGTAATTGAAATATTTATGGACAATATTTACATAAGTGAGTAAAATCATATTCAAGTGCACATGTCAACCTCAAACCCAAGGCTTCTTCTCTCTCATATCGAACATTTACGCAGAGAGAAAGAAAGCTGTGGCACTTGCTTCATAAAGAAAATGGCAAGCAACGAAAACAAGCGTTTATTTAATACCTACCATCAAAACTAAAGAAAATTTGGATGGTTAACAACAATTGCTTCTGTGTCTCTTTAAAGAAACTTATTTTGGCTACACTATATACATTCAAATCTACACAGAGAATTTGTTTTGATTTGGTCATTTGCAAGAAGATTTCGTAATTTGTACAAATTTTGGTGCGAATAACTATCTCATGAACACTGGTTCAAATTTGAAATAGATTTAAAAAGTTCACACAAAAGATATCGTAAGCGGAATTCATGAATGGTTGGAATTTCGATATTTGGCAGCAAATCATCTATTTGATCATTGTACTTTGAAACCACGTTTGAAACCCCTAAAGAAAAAAAAAACTAACAGTTTGAAAACCCTGTTCGAACGTTTTTATGAAAAATCGAAACTAATAAGATAAAAAAATATTCTTCGATATTTTCCAGGCTAACGACTGTCGTATGATAGTGAAATGTTAATCTAGCTGCATCGAAAGTGTGAAATAATCACTTTCAGCGCAAATGTTTATAACGGTTTCATGATATTTATTAGGTTGGTTCAGTGGATCCAATCAATGACTTCAAGGTTCTTACCGAAGGTGCCTCACCAGAAATCTTTATTCAAGGTAAGCTTCATCACTTTTGTATATTGCAAAAAGGTTATGTTTATTTTAGGGAAGAATCTATCATTCCCTTTATGTTCTTAGTTTGCAATCAAATGAGTTCTCGTATAATACGGTTGGTGATGGATTCATTTCTGGATCAATATTACTCTAAAGCATTAGAGTGTTTAAAAGTTTTCAAAGAACAGTGTGTGAAGGTATATAGCTTTATAATCTTTTGAGTGGCTTTACAGGCAACCTTTTACTGTCTTCCGAATAAGCAGACTAAATAGAGACTTTTTTTCTCGGAAATCGTTACAGGAAAAAACCTCTGAAATATTCAATACGTTACTACTTAAATTGAAGGAAGAGACATTTGGAAAAAGGAGAAATGAATTCTGGATGTTGATGGGTACAGGTATGTGTGAAAGTATATTAGCGTGTGTAGATGTTTAAACTAAGATCAGAAAAAAGATGCACGAGTACAAACTGGAGTTCTTTCACTTTCTCAGAATAATTCATGTTTTGCAGAGAGAATTACACCCATCAGCAAATCGGACGATCCTCACAGTAAGTTTGACCACGACGAAGCAGAAAAGGTAAGTTCCTGTTTTTTCGCAACTGATATCGAAACGATTCTTAGTTAGTCGACACTAACAGGGATTCTGAACTTCTTCACTGCACAAAACAATTATAAATTAGAACACAGTTCTCGATTAGTCATATGGTGTCATATGTAACAGGATTTCTAGCTTTTTAGATATATGCCTCGTTTCGTTGCATTAAGTTAATGATAAGAATAAGCGTTCATCCTATCCTCTCGAATGATTTTATTCAGTTTTATACGAATTCCAACGAGGAAACAGACGCGGTTGTTGAGCAACCAGTACTTGAAGATGCTGAGGACTTGGTAAGCTTATAAATCTTTTCGTCTGGTGGTGTACTTCATCCGTTCAAACAATGATATGGATCTCTTTTTCTTCTTAGATCGACATGTTATAACGTTATTATCGTTATTATCGACATGTTATAACGTGGAAAGGGAATCTTACTTTTGTAAATACTTCTTGAAAATATTGGATAATAACAGATACCGAAACTTTTTAACCTCGCCTTTTGTATTTCTGCAAACCTCCTCTTCGTTTAATTTCTTTCAATAAAGTTCGTTAACAATAGAATGAATGTGTCTACCAATTCAAACCAGCTAACTCATGCCATGGACGTAAAAAAACGTTCCATGGCCTTGACTATTTTTGTTCTAACAGACGTTTTTACTTTATCAAACAAAAGTGCCAATTTTTGTCCTATTCAAAGCTTACTGTGAACACATACCATTGTGCGATCACAAAATTTTCGGTTGAAACTCTCCTTTTTTATATGAATGGGTGCGACGGGTGCAATTATGAAGTTTTGAAAGTTGAAGTTTTTGTTTATCTGATGAAGAAAATTGTTTACAAGGCGCCAACCACTAAAGGCCGACCCCAAGTTTCACACGCACGAACGACTGCTCTGTAGGCATAATCAGAACACATTTGGTTCGCACGTAATCAAACACGCACCACCAGAAGTCTATAGACCTTTACCGAATTTCTGTTTAAATACTGTATCATGGCCTAGTTACCATGATCCGCTTCGTTTTCAATATCCAAATTGTATTTTAAACTGCACTGCGGGAAATTGGAATAATAAAGACCATTACTAGAGTCAAGAAATCAGTTAAACAATGAATTGCATCAAAACGAGGCAGAACATGTTGATTATTAGGCAATAATACGGTGTTTGAACAGAAATTCGGGAAAGGTCTATTGCCAAACGACAGCGCATGTTCGCAGGTATAAATGGCATGCAATCTTCATTTAGGTTTTATACAACCGCGCGTACGAGAATTGCTGTGAATAGCTTTCGAAAAGCTGTTTACTGCCGAAGTGCTGTATTAAAAAGGCGCTATATACAAGCTTAGTCACATGAGATGACGATATGATACAAGACAACTTGAACGTTCTGTTCAGTATGATCTTCTCGAAGAGAAGTGTCAGGGTGTCCAGCAGTTCAATAGTAAAAAATCCAGCCTTTCTAGTGAGCATATTTTTCCCCAACCCTACAGGTCCAAAAACGGATATTTCTTCCAACTCTGTTCCAACTCTTGTACGTCTTTTTATTTAGTTGCATATTTATGATTAAACCATCACTTCATTCAGTTTATTTTCTCTCAAGCGAAATTGAAAGAAAAGCACGAAGCACCTCTAACAACTTTGATTGAAGATAACAAAAGTATGAAGATGAAATTAAACGTGAAATATCAACCATGAACAGTTGTGATCTTAATAAATTAGATGAGATAGGAACAGAATTTTTACTTAAAGAAATCGAGGAAAAATTGCGTGAGGAAATAAATCAGAAAAATATTTTGATCAACCGCTTCTGACGACGGAAACAATTATCCGTGAAGAGCAAAATCTGAAAGAGCACCTCAAACCATGGCCAAACCGGTTGATCCTACACTGTAGCACTTACGATTTAGGGAATGATGAATCTTCCGATTGAGTACGTTCTTCTTGTTTACGAAGTCTTAAATTGCTTAGATCTGCTCACAGAAAAAATATTCCTATATCCTATATCAACATCAACTCAATCAGGTATAAAGTAAACGATCTTTCAACTTTAGTTTTTCCATTTATTGATTTAATTTGCGTCTCTGAAACCAAGTTAGACTCCTCTTTTCCAGAAGCCTAGTTTATTGTATCAGGATTTAAGAAGCGCTTTGATGTTACGGCAAATAGGGTGGTCTCCTTCTTTATATAAAAGGATCTATTCCATCTAGACTCCTAACTCACAAATTACCTAGCGACATTCAGTGTTTACCTGTTGAGTTGGATCTAAGGAAACAAAAATGGTTAGTATTAGCTATACAGACCTCCATCACAGAAATTAGGATATTTTACAGAATATATCACTATTTGGATTTATATTTGGAAAGTAATGATGTGGTTATCATAGGCGATCTTAATGCTCCTGTTTCTGATGCTGAGATTTCCTCTTTAATGGCTAATTTGGACCTACATTCTCTCATATCAAAACCAACATGTTTTAAATCGGTTGATGGTAGATGTATTGATTCGATTCTCTCTAATAGGAGATACAGCTTTAAAAATGAAACTGGGACTATCATCATCTTCATGCATCTATAACTGATCTTTTTTGGAGGGAGATGAGATGGTATAGCCATGTTAAAAACCACCATGCTCATGAAATATTTCTCTGTTGATAATTTCCATACTGATCTTATTGATAATGTTGGAGAAGCAGCAACTGGTGATTTAACATCACTATATGAATCAATTATTCGTACAGTGGATTAGCACGCTCCAATAAAACTCGTGTTGTTCGTGGAAACAAGCCACGTGTTACCAAAGCATTACGTAGAGCCATGAGAAGAACTCAGTTAAAGAACAAAGCAAACAGAACCAAACTCCTAGCATATATCAGCTTTATAAAAAACCCGAAACTTTGTAACCAATTTAAACAAAAAGCAAGACTAAGATTTGGTACTACAAAGACTGGTGACGATATTTCTCTAAGGGTTGCACTAATGAAAAGATATTTTTGCTTGAAGGAAATGATATTTTCAACGCTGAAATTGAGGTAGCAAATATTTTTAACGATTACTTTGTGAATATTGTTAGGGATTTCCCTATAACTCCCTGATGTTCACAGAATCGTGATGCTCGTGCTCCATTATTTCCTGATGAAAAAGAGGAGATTATTCACAAATTTCGTGACAACTCTAGATAGTCGATATAAGATTTTTCTTTTAAACACATCTCTCCTCTGGAAATTTATCAGGTGATAATTGCTCTGGAACAAAATAAAAGCACCAATGGTCCTCTCTCAACTAAGCTCTTGAATGGCAGCTAAAGTCATTTGTGTTCCTCTTACAGACTGCCTCAACACGGGAACAGTCTTAATAGACTTGTTTTTAAATTGAAGAAATGAATCTTGCACTTCCTCACAATACACAAACTACTGCAACAAATCTCAAAACGGATACATTCAGTGGCACTACGGAAATAAAATTTCTTTCAAATATAAACAAATGGAATATAATACAAACACTAGTAAATAAACAATTGTGTTTCATCATGCCAAAAACTTTAAGTAAATCGAGCCAAAACATGATGTCATGAAATACGTGACCAGTGTCCACCACGTCACGTAAGAACAGATACCGTTCACCATTTTAACAGAAAACAAACTGCGTAGAAGTTTGGCATATTCCTTTTTTTGCTCAGTCACTGCTTCATCTGATAACGTCACGTGACTAGCAGGAATATTCTCTACCATCCTGAAAGTTAGTGACCGGACCATCATAGAGAGGAATAACATGAGAATTATAGGAGCCATGTATTGTATCGCGGCAGCTGATAAATAATAGAACACTCGCGCAACAGTTCGCTGCACCTCCAAATTAGATATTCGACCAGTTTCTTTCCTGAGCTTAGCTACTTTTTGACAAGCCGAATTCAAATGAGATTGTAATAAACGTCGGGCTATGAAAAGCCGGAGAACACAAACACAGATAAATAGATGAACACGAATGTATTCATACGTCTCGTCCGATACCAACATGATGACTGGATCACCTTTCTTTGGTCCTTTCGTGTACAATAAATCTTTTGATAGTGGCAAAATCCACAAGAGAAATAGGAAGATGGGACTAAAAAACATGGAGTGAAGCATACACTCGTATAGCCTGCGGCCTTTATAGTAAAATGCCGAGTCTAGGTGCATGTTAGCATATCTTATCCCAGGAAAGCCGATGATAGCCCCGATAAATGCCGAAAATATGGCTAAGAATACTTTGAACGTCCAGATAGACGGTGCTTTTTTTATACGGAAATGTAACTTCTCATAGACAACTTCCAAGTTGCCAGCGAAGTCTTCGTAACCCTTTTGTAAACCAAAGTCTAATACACTTTCATCAATGAGAAGTATTCCCATTGACATGACGAAAAAGAAGAATCCGAAGGATATTGTCATAGCTCGTTCACCTCCATCTTCACTCCCCCAGTATGCAGTTGTCAGCAGAACCAATTCTTTTACAGCGAAATAAACAACTAGCAGACACCAAACAAAACCAATGTTAAACTCTTCTGTATAAATCTGTGGACGCCACATCGCTGCTAGTTCAATGCACAAGTAAACGATGATCGCGGCAACAGAGAAATCCGTCAGCCATTTGTAATCCTGGTATTTATATTGCATATATAGATCGATCTCCTCCACAGCGACTGAATCTAATGTTATATCCATACTGCAAGGAACAGTAAATACTTCTAACTGCGAACTGGCTTCCGTCTGCTTATCCACTGTTTTCCGTTTTTTACCTAGAGGTAATAGAATACTAATAGTAAATTTCACAAAATTCATAATACATTCAATATCCTTTCCTAAATTAGTGTCTCCAAGAATTCAAGTTTCAATTCTAGAATTCAATTCTAGTTTTTGATGAATCGCTTTGAGTTTAAATTTCCGAACAAACATAACGTATTATTCTTTGGACTTCAGTTTTCTTTTTATAAGGAACCTTAGTTATTGATTTCAGCCTGAATTTCTTTTTAATAGTATTAGTCTTATTACGTTTGAGTGTGAATTATCAGTGAGTTTGGTGAGTTTCAAAATTTACCGGCGATGAACTTACGGTTTATGCAGGATCGGTAAATCGGTTTTGAATCAGGTTAAAACAAGTAAGTAGGCACGAACATACCGATTATTTATGGAAATAGAAATGAGACAAAGAAAGATAGACATTATTAAAGGTCTCTCTTTTCCAGACTTTTTTCTAATTAGTAGGTTGGCCCTTAGAAATTTAATGATAGCTGGAACAAAAATTAATTTTACACGACATTAAAGGCAGAATGTATGACATCGGCATGACTATTAAGGAATGAACATGTTGTGCGTATCAAGTGGAAGATGTTACGAAGGCTTTTAATAATTAGGCTGCTGAAAAAAATCAGTATATGATTTTATATGATGATAAAAAACGAAAACAAAATAAGTGATCGCTCTGACAAGCTTTGCTGAGTGTGCTTTTTCAATGGATGACCTGAGTTTTTAGTCTCCCTTAATCTGCAGCATAATTTCCCGATTCTCTCTGCAACCGGTTAAAAATACACTCACCAACTCACCGATTACTATCACTCATTACTATCTATCAGTGTGTTTCTTTTCGTGCATTTCATGGCACCAACTTTCTTCTGTAATTTTTATTTTCAGCGTACTGTTTCGTAATTGACTTTCTTAACAACAATTCCAACAATTCCATCCTCAAGTTCCTTATAAGAAAGGTTATTCAATAAAGATAAAAATTATCCTTCTCTTCCGGTCCTAGGTCCTCACAGTGTAAACGATTAGATAAATTATGCTCAAAGTAGAAACTTTTTTCATAATAGAAATTGATTTTTTTCTTCACTGATTAATTTTTTGAATAATTTAGGTAAGAACACGATAAACTATTCTGTAAACTAATCAAGTTTCAAACATAGCTTATCTAATAGTTTACGAATACGAAACGAACTATTCTTTTTGAGTATTAATTAACAAAACACAATAATGTTTTTTAGAAATATAAAGATCTTCATAAAAACCTTTGGGAATTCCATTGTTTTTTCCTGCAAGCGCTTTCAGCTGGTCATTTGAAGGATGCAGATAACGAAACAACTTGCCACACATAATCCACCTTGCCAATGAATAATATGGAGAGAGCTTTTGAAGAAACAAAGCAATTATTAACGTAATGACAAACTGAAAACCAAGCAGGACCATAGCGACCTAAAACATAAAAGAACGGAAGCAATAAAATGTGGTTCAACTTCAGTTCAGATCAATTTGCAACTATAGTGAATGGCCAGAGATATCTTGAAAACTTGATATCTCATGCATTGGTTTTTAGGGCCTGTTATTGGTCAAATGGAAACTTCAAATTGTAGCATTGCATGGAGAGGGCCACATAAAACATTAAGTAAACACCAGTCTGTGAGACCTTCTCTTTGCTTTACTAAAGGCACTTTTGCTAGCTAACAAAGGCAACAACTTATTCCAACCACTTTTAATCCAATGATAAAAACAAAATGATAAAAATGTAATGATAGCTATTTCTAAAAGAAAACTTTACTAAAAGCCAAATAACATGATATATTATATAATATAATTTTTTTATCAAACTCAATTTATAATTTTTCAGAATTGCTATTGCCTAAAGATAAACTATTGCCTAAAAATAAACTTCTCCAGAGTTTTTCTACTGCTCATGGCTGAAAGGTGCACTGAAAACAAATTGCTTTGAGGAAAAAGAAAGATTATAATATAACACTGTATCACATTAGTGCCATGATTTATGGCGGATGAAAGATAAGCTTCTGAAACTGGGGCTATGTTGGGTGTGCTGTGCCTCTCCAGTAGTTTTACAGTCATCCACAAAGTTAGCAGGATAGTTGGAAGTTGAGCTCCATTTGTGCATTAATTTGAGGACATTCATCCACTGGTTTCACAGGATTTAGGTCCAATTCACCATCAATTTTCTTTTTTTGCGGCATGGCACCGTGTACAGTATTGTCATATATATATATATTCTTTTCGCCTTCCACTTCAGGCCTGGCTCTAAGTCACAAGCAATTGCGTACAGTTCCTTAGCGTGAGATATTGGTCACTAAAAATAAGTTTTTTCCCCTTTTTCCAACCTTCATCTGGGACTGCTCTCAGCTAGCAATAATTTAAAATGGTTGATAAATATTTTGATTTCGCCTATACAATTTACAGAATCATAAGCTAAGTAATATTTATAAATCTGTGGCTAAAACACTGCTGGAAATTGATTTAGAAGCCCATTCAGAGCTTCTAAAGTGGAACGTTTTCTGTATCGCCCAACCATGGGATGCGAAAGGGGTGTTTATGGAGCATATATGGCGAACAAAACTGTGGAGAGAATTCGCAATGATTTTCTAGAATTAGGAAGGCTGTTCGGAAGTAGGCAGTCTGACGATAATGATATATCATTAGAAAGAGCTTTAAAAATGCAATCCTTCTAACTCCAACCCAATCAAAAGTTATTGAAATTTAAAACACCAAAAAATTGACTAATTTGGGGAATTATTCATTAAGGAGCTATTAGAAAGAAAATGGCACCAAATTGAATATTTTATATTAACTTTTTATACTAAATTAACAATAACTTTTGATTAGATGTACAAAATTCAATGAAATTTTCAGATTAAAAGTATATTTTGGTCCGAGAAATTTGTTTCCGATGTTTTAAAGTTCAAAATTCAAATTCAACTTTCATGAGTGTCTTCCAAAGTTATGGAGCAGAACTTTTAACATGGTGAGTGTTAGATATCTACCGATTTCTAACCAGATAAATTTCTCTGTTAAAAGCTTATTGAAATCGTCTGAAAGAACGAGGCATAGCATGAACCTTACCCACACTGACCCCAAAAAAATTAACCAATCCCTTAATTAGGAAGTTCATCTGTTCTTATTTGAGCTATTTCAAATGAAAGTAGCGCTGTAGCAGAAAATTGCTGCAATCAACTCTTTTGCGATTTTTGTTCTCTTACAATTTCTGGCCTTGTTTAATGGGTTATCATAGCTTTAGACTGATGCAATTTTGCTTCTAGTGAGCATAAGAAGAGATTGAAATAAAATTTTGAGCCTAAATAGCTTATAAGAGCCACCTGCATCCAAATTTAAGATGTATATAACACAGATCACCTACTTACTCTTACTTAAGTTGTGTATAGCTTCATTAAGCTGTTATAGCTTAATTAAGAGTTGTACTTGACTGATCGTCCTCCTATTATATCAGGAGGTAGATGGCTTAATTAAGCTATTTAGGCTTTCAATAGCTATTGAAAAAACAAATTGCAGCAGCCACAACAGCAGCAGCAGCAGCAGCAGCGGCGGCGCAGTTCTCCAACCTTGAAATTCTCAAAAGTTTCATCCACAAAAATTATGATACTGCCATGGAGTTTCTATTGAATTTTGTCGTAGCGAATCGAAGAATATTTACCTCCAATTAAAGAATTTTCAAAAGGTGAATAGTGAAGAATATGTTGTTGTAGAAATTTCAGATTGGTTTTCACTTGCACAGGGTCCCAGATGCTGTTGTGATCTTGAAGTATGGAATTAAGATAATGCTTACTAAACTGCAAAATAGCACTGAGCAAAGGGAACTATATAGTAATAAGAAGAAAAGGAAAAGAAAAAATCAAGTTTATTTACTAGTATTTCATATCTTCATTATAAATAAATATATAATGAGTCCTGTTTTCCCACTATACTATTTGATTCAACGAAGAATAAGGAGTTTTACCGCGGCGATAATTTAGTGAATCTAGAAAATGACTCTCAAGTTTCAAAAATGGCGCGGAATGTGCTTTTAGCGGACAGTGGGTTGTTTGAGGAGGCATCCGGTCTGGAATATCAATATTATGTATATCAGTTAAGCCGCCCTTTCACGGTCATATTTTATACGATATATGATCATATGAAACAGCTTATCATAGTCATGACGTTCAGTGCTCTTACACGATCATATATTTTCCAATGCTTTTATTATCATATACATTTTTCTCTTTTTGTGCGGCACCGCTTTCTTTTTTAAAAAAAATGAGTGACGACGAACTTGTTGCTGCTGCTGTAATAATTGCAGTTATCTCATAAAAAAACAGCAAAAAAAAGAAAGAAATGAAAACATTTGGTTAAACCATATTTGCGAATGTCAACAGAAAATTTTGACGAAATTCACGTGTTTGTAGAGAGAGGGAGAAATAACGATAAATAAAAGTTACTTTCTCTCTATCTTCGGCATGGCTGGGAAACATTTTTTTGATTGGTTAATTTTTATCAATTTCGTAGTAACAATAGGTTTATATGATCATATGCATATGAAGAAAAAAAGCATGTCTTACTTTCAAAAAGTTGGATCATATACAAATTTTCATAGGATCAATATATTCTCGCTTCCGGGCTGATCGCAAAATCGGAGTAAATCGGAACCCACAGTACGCATGCGCGATCTTCTGCAGTGAAAACAAACCGTTTCACTGCAGTGAATTTTTGAAGAAGACGTGTGCCGTCCTGGTATTCTTGTATTTCCTTTGCTTTTATCTTCTTGGATTTTGTGATTATGTCTTCTTACAACAGCAACAATCTACCTCCTGAAGGTGAATCTATTTCTGACATCACATTTTACGATTCGTCACTAAAAACATCATCCTTGTCAACCCGTCATATAAAACCTCAACCACCAACTGAAGATGAAAAACAAAATCTTCTTTTATCCTTGTCAAAATTAAATCCACCACCTGTTGTCCTCCATTGTTTTTCTGACCATTTTTATACATTTGTTCCAAAATACGTGCCACCTCAGCGTGCTAAATTACCATTGCAATCATTTTTTTCATCTGATAACATTGGTAAAGGCTTGGACACTTGGGAAATATCAAATCGGTTCTCCCAGCAAATGGATATGACAGGACGATTGTTAGAAGAGTTGAAAATAGAATAAACAATACTCGAACTTCAAACACCGAAGAATCAACAGAACAAGAACCGGTGACCACTATTAGTATTCCTTATGTATCTGGTATCAGTAATGCTTTACAAAGAATATTCCGTACACACAACATCAAATGCAGATTTCGATCAACGGAAACTCTTCGTAACATATTATCTCATCCGAGAGACAAGATCTCAATGGACGACACAAATAACGTGATATACCAAATTCCATGTAGTGATTGTGAATCAGTTTATATAGGAGAAACAAAAAGAACATTTGAGCAACGCATCAAAGAACATATGCGAGCCGTACGGAATGGCGATGTAACCAAAAACGAAATTGCTGACCACTGTTGGACTAATGACCACAAGTTTGATTGGGAGAATAGAAAGATCCTTGACAAGGAAAAAGGATGGACTGCTCGAAAAGTCAAAGAGACTATATACAGTGTCAAAAACAATTCCAGTATTAATAGTACATCGTATAATGTTCCTGCGATATGGTTTCCAGCTCTACGCAAAACAAATTATTGACATTGCTTCCTTCCAGGTCCGAAATATTGACATTGCTTCCTTCCAGGTCCGAAATAATTTCGATCCTAATTTCGATCCTACTGAAAACATATATAAACTTTACATCATTCATTTACAAACGCCCGATGATGACAGTAGTAACTGTCGAAACGTCGCAAACAAAAACAACCGGTCTATGACATGATAAACTCTAATTATATATTGGAAATATCACTTCGACTGAAATTATCGCAGGAATCCATTAATTTTATTTACCAGCAGACCAAGCAACAACATTAGTCACAAGTTTGGCATGATATCCGAATTGGTCGATTAACCGCTTCCAAAGCTCATGATGTGCTGCATACAAATTTTGAAAAACCATCTGTTTCATTGATAAAGAGAATTTGTGCTGTACCGAAAGAGTGTGTCACAGAGTGCATTACAGGTGGAGGGGTAGAAACATTGAAATCAATCTTACTGGGGGGAGTTTTGGGCAGAGTACTTTCTAGAAAAGAAGTATCCAAATTTGTTGTACTTGCAGTAGTTGGTGTTTCTAATTTGGCTCTTTTTCTGGCTGACTCATACCTCCTTAGCTTCACATCACCATTGTTCTCCTTGAAAACAAACACAGTTGGGACGAAATCTGGGTGGTCTGGGTCAATGGAGGGTTTTTTGGACAAAAAGTGCTCTCCACAAAGGTAAACATTTTTACTCGTTGGATTCCAAGGGGTACCATCCTTGTTTACTCGTTTACAAGCAACAATCCATCTCTTTCTACGTTCAGGGTTGTTGGGAAAACGGTAGAAGCTGGGCTTGTTTTCCATCATATTATGGTTTGTACACCCATAAGCAGCACAACTTAAAGGCATTTTTATTACTCCAATGCAATTTAGTATGCATTCATCAATGTGTTTCAGCGCTTAAATGGTACCATTTTTTTTTTTAATGTTTTCACTGCAGCGCACGTTGCTAGGCAACTACGGAAAACCTGATTTTCAGCTCGGAAGCGAGAATACATCATATGAGTTATTTTACACGGTCAAATTATGTGATCATATAAAATATGATCGTTTAAGAGTGGCTTTAAAGGGGAGATGGTAATCTGATGGATTATCTATTATATCGTGGCGCCATTTCCTTTTCGCCATTTTTTCTATCTAAGTTGAACTTCACAAGGGAAGTTATAGCTAAGAGTGAAGCAAAGCACACGCTCTGCCAAGGTGTCAACAAAGACACATTCTTCTAAAACGGCAATATTTTCTACACATGGAAACTATTTCCTTATCTGGAAAAATCAATCTAAACTACTATTTCTTTATCTAGTGAATGTTATGGTCTTGATATGGAAATTGCGTAAATTAATTTTCTTGTGCTTACTCCAGCTAATTATGTAGCTCTAGCTACGTATATGTATACACAATCAATGTATACTGCTGTAGAACAAAGTCAACAGATTTCAACAGTTTCTTTCAGGCTGTATTATAGACTGTTTCTTTGGTTTATATATAATTAAGTTTCGTGTTTGTTGTTTGTTAATCGTCATAGTTAGCTAACTATATATATAATAATAAAAATGCCTGTTGTCACAAGAAGACAATCAACGCTTCGGTACTTGGGAGAGATGATGCCATCCATCCAAAAGGTTACCACCCGACAAAAATGGCGTAAAGTCCTTTATGAAAACCAAAATGTGCCAGACAATTACACAGATGAAAGTTTCCTTGATGAAATGAAAAAGAACGGTAAGTAGGAAACAAAACTGGATTCATTATCTTCTTGTTCTATGTTATTGTATGACATAACTAAAATTGTATTATTTTGTCATCCTTACATTTAATAGTACTAGAACACTATTTGACTATTGTACAATGGCAGAGTTTAGGGGATAGTTTAAAAAACGAAAGATCCTAATGTCATGGTTTTTGCCAAAAGTTAATCTCTAGGTTTGCGTGAGCAAGAGCTAGTTGCTAAGTTGGTAAGCCAAATATTAAAGCCTAGAGGCGCAGGAGAAACAATGAGGATGATAATGAACTTTATTTCCCTGAGTGAATCACCTGTGCTTATACTCATGAAAATAAAATTTACGGCATAACAAAATGAAAGTGCTGATAAAAATAATATGTGGGATCACATGCCTACGACGAACCATTACCGAGTTATCAATAGAGCGATAGAGTTTTTGCCATTGGTTATCGAGATATTTGACCCAAAATGTCAGGACTTCCCATGATGTTACAAGGCTTTATTAGACTGGCAAAAACGATAAAGAAGTTACATCAAAAATGTACATTAAAACTTGGGTAAATCAAAGCAACTTAACAATCTGTCCACATTTCGGGACAAAACCAGTGAAACAGTCCTATCACTGAAAAAATTCCTTGTGTGCTGTGATTTGCACATGCTGCAATATTTGCGTGTGCTACGAGTCCGACACTTGTAGAATCTCTTTGAGTGTGCTATCCATAATTTGCGCATGTGATTACTTTTTTCAGGGTTGTTGTCTTATAAAGCACTTTTACGCAATACTCATTTCATTCATTCTTCACTTTTGACGCCAGACGCCAGTATTTTTTTCTGTATTCTGAATGAATAGACGAACATGATTTTTTTATCCGACCAATCAAATGAAGATAACACTACATTGAAAATACATGATAGAACATGATTTGTTAAACCTATCATGCATAGCAACTGTTTAGATTCACTTAGCAACTGAGAATACGGGTCCTACTGGTACCAGTTTTAACTTCACATTCATTCGTTATTTCAGCGGTTAGACTCAAATATAGAAGGAAACCTAAAAATTTGCATAGCAACGATGAAACTGCTTTTGTTTTGTTTTTGTTTTGTTACAAAACCTGAACTCTATTTTGTTTACTTATATGTGTTACGAATAATTAAGAATTCATATATCAACTCAAATTGATGTTATACACTTCCATTTTGCTAAAAGTAAGGAAAAATCACTTCGTAACTTTTGAAGATCTTGAAAATCGTTCCGTATTTTGCAAAGTGCTAATAATAATGGGAATTAATACAAACCTTGCCAAAAATATTCATCATGAGCCATGGCTACTAAATAAATAATGACTTGAAAACATCTTAAAATCAAGAAAATTCGTAGCGCAGGCGTAATTTTCTTTAATGAGAAGACTGGTATATACATGTGTTTTTACTTTTTAACTATAACTTTACAAAATTGGAGATTATTGCTAGACATATACCTTTTTTGATATAGTAACAGAATACAAAATCAGGGTTTGAAATAAGAGCCGTTCGACGCTTAGAGGAGAGACTTTTGAGAGTATTTTCAGCAATGCAATGCAATGTTTTCTTTCATTTTAGACGCCCCTCTTATTGTTTAAAAATTCATTCATTCATTCATAAACGAGTCTCTTAAAATGCAGACACTTTTTATTACGCTTAAAAATCAAACTATCGATTCAACAAATAACCTGTTCAAAGTCAGCAAAATTATGTTCAAGTAATATTAAATTTATAATAAAATCTTATTATCCTGACTTTGAGCATGTCTTTGCCTATAGGTAAATTGGTTGTAAAGAAAAGATCGTAAAAGTAACGTTAAAAGACAAAGTTGATTTACTTATTTTTGAACAAGTTACAACATGAGAATATTAAAAGTATGAGAATACAAAAACACATAAAAATGTGTGCTATTTTTAAAGTTGTTATAAAGGCATTTACGTGTGTGATATTTCACACTGGCTGTCAGCTTTGCGTGTGTGCCAGCGTGTGCGCACGCGTCTCAGTGATAGGCCTGGTGAAAACAACAACAAATGCATGTCATGGGTACAACATCAGCACAAATGTGAAAAGAATGATATAATATTTTTGAATGAAATAATAAATTTTAATAAAGTTAAGCATATGAAATAATCAATTGTTTTCCCTGGGAACCACTAGCATTTTCCAAGTGCTTATTTCATTGTTGACATTATTTTTCTGATATAAAGAAACACTGGACATAATAATTCTCCCAAAATTCTTATGTAAAACATCAGCAAAAAATCAGCAAAAAGTGCGAGGCATTCAAACAGGAAAATTATATGAGAAAATGTAAGCTGTATTTCCACTTAACTTTTTGCGAGAGAATTAAACTTCGCTTACTTTTGAGACGTGGAAACCTATCGGTTAACAGAAAGATCTCCAAGAGAGAAAATTGCGCAAAGTTGAACTCCTTCTGCAAACAAAATTTTAACCGCTGACGATCAAGAGAAAACTTGAAATGACGTCACTCAGGAAAAATGTTTGCTAGTAGCAGGCAAAAAGTTAAGTGGAAAACCAGCTTTAGAGAAGTTCTTTGTCTGGTGTTTCTTCATCTTGTCATTCTGGATTCACTATTTTTAGTTAACATAAGAAAATATGAATTGAAGCTTATCATTTATGAAGCAGGAATAGTGTCTCAACAGCTTTCAACGTAAGTAAAGAAAAACAAATTTCATAGATGATTTGCCTTAATACACCCAAAGCCAAATCCCCCCTATTCCACCTATTTTTGGTCAAATCAAAATTATTATATTTTTTTGTTTAGAATATCGATTTTTGTTTCCACATTCTACTATATAGACCAGAATGCCATTCATCCTACAACGATTCTTTTCTGCATGTTGATAGTACTTCTATTTGGAATAATGTTTCGGAAGTTAACAAGAAATGTTAATCCAGGTAAAGTAATTATGACATATGCTTCCTTATTGCATCCAGCTGATTTTGTGTTTTCCATGTTATATGTATTATTAAAGTTTAGTCAATGCTGTAGTTGTTAGGATTCGTCTCACAGTTTGACGGTCATCACTTTTTCAATATTAGAGTGTTTATTTTTGTCGTTCAAATAGTTCTCAAATGACTTACCTCTAATACCAGCTTCGAGTTAGTAGAACCCCAGAAATATAAAGCAAGCACTCAATCCTTCAAGATTTCGGATACCCTTATGTTAACCTTTTTGTGAGAAATATATGAAGAGTTCCTTGTTATTATTTCCCAAAGCTGGTAGTCATTTATGTATGATTTTCATCTCTTTTCTCTTGCAGAAATTGGAAGCCTTATTGCCGTACCCTTGTTTGTTTTCGCTATATCACCGGTTTTGAAAACTCTTACAAAAACAATCAGTACCGACACTATATATGCCATGTCTGTGAGTATTGGAAAATAAAAGTTAATAAGATGGAATGTATTTGAAATGTAATGTCTTTGCAAGCGCTCAAATAGCACTTTTTAGTTTTGTTCATGAGAATATTAGTCCACCCTCTTTGCCTAAAACAGAAACATTTTTGTATCATAAGAGTATATTGACTGTTGGCTCCTTACCTGAATTGCTCTAGTTATTTATGATACGTTCTCTAGTTGAAATCTGAACTTCTTGGTTTCTATTTATTTCCTCCTCCCCTAACCCTTACCCTACCCCCTGAGCTTAACGGCTTATAACAACCCGTCCGAGGGTAATAAGAAAAGCTTATGAATATTGTGGCATTCATTTTTTATAAATTTTATTAAGACAGGTATGTTGATGGCCAATCTTCTGTTTCATGACTATGGTGCAGGTGTGGCTATGTAAGTCCTTTCCACATTTTACAACATTTTCATTATGAAATGAGTGTAGTCATTTTCAAGACGTTTTATGTTTGGTTGTGATTTAGTTTACTGAAAAGATTGTTTCATCTTTAGAGTTTACTGAAAAGGTTTTTACATCTTTATAGAGTTTCAAAAGCTATTTCCTTAAATACTGGTATTTTTGCCGCCATTTGTTTGGGATCACGATTACACTCATCTTGGCATGTTTACGTTTTTGTTATGTTAGCCATCCTACTATTTGCTGTCTTTCCAGAATTTCGAAAAGATGTTAAGGTAATCATTTTATTTTTATGTTTTGTTCCTGGCGTCAGCGTAGAATTGATGTCATCTAATATTTTGTTATTTTCATTTAGGCGTGGCATCGTAAAGCGTACATTTTCCTCACTGAGCTGTTAGTTATTGTGGCTGTGCTATTGCTCATTCGATATAGTATTATTGGAGCATGCGCACTTGTTTGTTCACATTTCTCGATTACGTTCTTTTTCCCCCTGTGGATGGAACGTTTGCAGCAGCTGAAAAAGTAAGACAAACTCTGTGATATTACCAGTTCTCACACGAGTTGTCATTAGGAATATTAAGAATTTTAACAGCCAACCCTCGTTGTATCTAACACGTGTTATCCTCAAACGTTTTACTTGGTTTCTTGAGATAGTGATAGTGGTAGCAGTGTGTTGACTGTACCCAAAAAATCATTTGAAAACATTATCACTACCTCTACCTGATCACATTGACTTGTTTTAGTAACATTCATGGACCCTGGGATGAAGCGATGATCAAACAGTAAACAACGAATATATGAACAAGTTTAATAACAGTTGACAGTTTTTCGAAAAGGTGAGAAGGGAGAGTACAAACGTCATTTCAGTCTCGTTTATTCATTTTTCATCTTTTTATGGCATTTACTCACTTCCACATTATGGCCGTGCTTTTAGACCTTACATTGCTGTGTTTACTGATTGCGTTCATAGCAGAATGGTTTGTCATGGCGCAAAGCCAGCCTCTATTGCAGTTTCTGAATAATCCTTTAAACAGTTCGCGATAGCAGGTTTGTTTGATTTTATAATTTTTGTTTGTCATCAAATATTTTTCATCAACTGTGTACTTAGTACTGTGTCTTGAGTAACAGACAAATACATTTTTTAGAAAAACGTTGGAATTCTTATGTTAAATAAGTTTTTCTTTAAAAAAAGTTCGAAACGTAAAAGAATTCTTGGAATCAAACTTTCGTTTCGCGTGTTCTTGGAATCGAAAATGCAATGTATTTGATCATGTTTCTAATTGTTTCATTTATTTCTTCTCTGAAAGCAGGTTTGTTTGTTTGTTTACACGTCTCACTATCATTTTCGAAACACCTTTCTGTAACTGCTACTTGAACCTTTTTTGTTATTGTTCTATTTAATTGATTGATTGATGTTCTTAAAGACATTTTTCTTGTCGACCTGTCATAAAAATAGCTAATTTAAAACCATCTCGTATATTCGTTTCCTCTTTTTCATTCTCAACTCGACATATTATACAAGATATAATAAACGTATGTGACGTACGTAACAAACATCGCCAAATATTCTAACTTAGTTCTTAAAAACGACTTCATGTCCTATTGCTTGTATCACAATCTACGTCGATTGTGAGCTAAACCAAGCAAAAATAGTACCTCATCGGGGAAAAGTAACTAATTTTTTTGCAAGTTACTAAAAAAAAATTCCCCGATACGGTATGTGATGGTAATGATAGAACAGAAGTTTATTTTACCAGAACAATTGTGACCGTGGTCTGCCAATCGAAGAAAACTTATGTGAATTCTGTTCGTTTTTAAGGTACACTTAGGGAGTTGGATTCTGCAACAAGCTTCAATGTTTCAGTACACAACAATACTACAGGTATGAAAATAATGTGTAAACGAAAAAAAGATAAGAGGAAAAAGATAAGATGAAATAACATGAAGAAATATTGTTACCAGTCCTAAGTGGCTGTTGGAAGGTTGGTCGGGATGAAAACGTGACAAAATATATCAGAAAAATTACTGTGTTGATATACACTACGAAATTTTATCTTGCAAGTTTTAGACTTGCCTTCTGTCAGACGATCCTCTGGTAAACCATTGTTTTGATTTCATGTTTATCTATTTTTAGAGCGTCCTCACCATCCTTCTTCGCATGCGCGTTTATCGACTTTTGAAACGATGATGATTTGTTTGGCGTTGATAGTTTTGTTAATTATATGTTCCATCCTGGTAACTTGGACAAAAATCGAATGTCAAAGAAAGGAACGCTACGAACAATTCGATCTTTCCTTCTAAACTTTGACCAGTTCAACACGTTATTTATTTTTATGAACGTTCTAAGACTCCTATAGAAAAAGCTTCCTCTCTCAGACCAATGAAGATGAATTGAAAAAATTATGATTTATAAAGTGAAGATATGAAGAAAAAAACCGTTTAAACGTATACTGTGTTCATGACATGTTTGCAATACGTTGTCATGTGACAGACATTATTTACTACGTGTTATGTTTCATAAACAACAATCAAGAACAGAGCGTGATGAAACATAGTTTGACGAAAACCGAGTTCGATGAGGACAACCATCCCCTTATGATAGATCATTAAAGACTTTCTGAGGACCTGTATTCATTGAGTTATAGTTCTTTAACAAACTGCTCGAGGAAATATTTACACATGTTAGACGAGAATGCTAGTTTTAATATTACAACCACAATCTTAAAAAGAATGAAGATTTCCCCTTACAACGGTTCTTGTTCTGAAAATGTTACTGCGCATCGAAAAAAATATACACTATAAATATCTATTCAAGTGATATATCTGTCAAAATGAAAAGGATCCCTCAGAAACATTTTGACCTTCCAACAGAGAAAATATGTTCCGCGAAAATTTATGCCCTTTAGGTATATAACGCCGAACCAGGCACCAGGAGCCTGACCTTGACGGATCTAGAACCTAGGAAAAATTTATGGAGGAGAGCAAGGTTGTCAAAAGTAGAAAAGAAAAATTTGCAAATAACCTTATCAACACTTAAGTTTTATAGAATGAAATTCATGACACTGTATAGTTCTAAGAAAATGGTGTTGCACGAGTTTAGTCAGCCTTTTTAGCAGTTTTCAGTTTCGTTTCAGATTTGTGAAAATGATTAATGTTATTAGATTAAACAAATACTTTTATGAACAATGGATTGATGTTTGGTTAGGGATTCAGCTTATTTATCTCTGGTGTGGGTGTGACATTCATGCTTGTGCATAAAAGAACGCACGCCAAGCAAAGTTTGTTAATTGTTTTCTGTTGGTGTATAGAAGAAGTCAAGATGAAGACAATTCTCGCATTTTTGTTGCTAACTTCTCTCCTCTGCATTCATGCAAGTAAGTGATATATTTTATTTCAAACTCAGTGGCGGATCCAGGATTCGTCGAAAATTGTGGAGGAGCACATTGACATAACTTCTGTTTTCAGTCCGTATCACCAATGAGCTTATTTGCACGTTTTTCTTTTATGCTTTAATAACTGAACATTCTCTCCTCCACAAATAACGATATCTTCATTCGCCTTTGTAACTTCTATTTCTGACGGGGGAAACTTTTTATCTACGAAAACGCCGGCAAATATATAGATCTTCCTGGAATTTCGAGCCTCGTTTCTACGTTGAAAGGTAAATTGTGGAACCACAGTGATTTTTAGGTAAGCAAAATGTATAAATGAATTAAATACCGTGTAAACAATAAAAACACATCAAAATATCAGCGTTGTTGTAAACAGAAATTCTGGGAACGCGTATTTCATGAGTTTCTTATTGTATAGCTATGGTTTTATGATTGTATTTTAGTTGAACAGCACGATGACGAAGAGGAATTGGAAAGATTTGTGGATAAAGAAGACTTAGTCGATCAAGATGAAGATTCGCTGGATGATGAAGGTTTGAAGGTTTTCTCTCAGTTAGACTTACTGCATAAATCCTTCTAACTCAAGTATCAAGTGAAAGTTTACTCTTATTTCCAGATCAATTGGAAGTCGAAGATGATGACGATTTTAAAGACACACAACAGGATCCATGGCTAGTGCGACGAATGCGCTTCCGGAGATTTTTGCCAAGATTTCGCGTAAGAGTACGTCGAATTATTCGTCGCATTAGTATCGGTTGCACAGTCAAATGTTTCAAGTATCAGAAATGCCGTATTAAGACCCTCACTTTCGGCCGATGTTCTTATCCCAGTGGTTGTAATTGCAACAAATTCGTTTGGGAAAGAAGAGGCTAAATATTATTTTTGTAAGAAAAAACTCGTCAGTTGTAATTCTTTTTTTGTTTAATAAATTTTTGCACGAAGATAAAATCCTTCTCACCTCCTTACTCTCCATCAAACACAAAAAATATCCAGCGGCGGATCTAGGGTTTAGGCACAGAAATTGGAGCGTCGTGAAATCTCTTTTCTAATCTTTGGTATTAATTACGTCATTCCTCCGTTATTCTTTCCCACTCTTATGACTTAACTCTCCTCCATTAAATAACAGTTCTCGAGAAATAATTGTGACTGCTATGCACCTCATTCAGAAATAAATCGACCGAAGTTCATTCCCCAGTGGGCAAAATCTTCTAAAAGTCTCTGTGGAGGAGGGTCTTTTATTGAAACAGCACTCGATATTGCTTGTCATTCCTATAGAAAACACTCCTTCTCATAGATATTTTGAAGATTTTGCCCACAGGTCATAATATTATGAAGCCTTGCCGCCATATGGAGTTTTTTTATGAAGCCGTTCTTTAATTATCAAAGTCTTATGCGGAATTACTTTTAATTGGCAAACGATTGAACATTTTGATGGGAATCAAGAATTTTTGGGAAGTTTTTTTTTTATCTCTATCCAACCAATCATCATCAGTAAAAAAAAAGGGAATCATGAGAAGTAGTAATTCCCAGAAAAAAAGTGTTATTCCATTTACATGAAATTTTGTATTCGTACATAAAAGAGTAGCGAAACTGGGTTATTCGAATATATACTTTAATCGGAGAAACTTTCGCGAGAGAAACTTTCGCGAGCTGAAAAATTCGCGAAATTTTTTGGATAAACTTTCGCGAATCGAAGAACACAGCAAATTTCGCGAGATAAACTTTCGCGAACGAAGAAATTGTTTAATTTTCGCGAGATAAACTTTCGCGAATGAAGAAATTTTTTGAAATAATTTTAGAAAACCAAGGATTTATTGTTGCAGAAAATAGACGAATATTAGTTTCAAACATATCTGAATTTGCATTTTCTTAACAATTCTAATGTAATAATAAATAGTTACAAAGACTGTTCATCATCAAAATCGTTAAAAACATCATCGAATACGTTTTTAAAGCCTTCTGGCTCCCACTCCTCTTCGTCGTCGGAATCAACTGCACCAATTGGATGACAAAGCCCATCGATCTCTTCCTGTTCCAGCTGGCAGACTGCGCCTACATTTGTGATGACACTACTTTCAATGACTAAAGGGTCGATATCATGGAATGGATCTATACTCGGCAATTTCTTGCTACCAAGCTTCAGGGCATCGAATATGCCAGCGGCTTTCCATCCATTTACCACTATCTCCTTTCCTTCAGCCGATGTAATGAAATTATAGTAATCAACAACCCAGCCAGCATGTAAAGGTCTCAGCGTTGAGAGGCGTAGCTTAATATCTATGTCTTCCAGTGATTTCCCAGAATCCAACTGCTCAGAAATCTGTTGTAAGTACCAACCATGAAACTTTTTTGCAAGAAAGCGCTTTGCACTTCCGTTAACGGTAAGATCCAATGGCTGATAAAAACGAGTCATATTGGCAGGTACATTAGTAACCAATATGTTATTTTCCTCTAAAACATCTTTGACATCGGACGTCATCTGTCCCGTGAAAACATCTATTATCACGAGAGCTTTTTGATCTTCTCTGAGACCTTTCACTTCACGCTCCTTTTTGACATACGGTACAATGATTTCCTTCAGCAGCTTTATAGATTGGTTTGTGTTAGAAAAGTGCTTTTCATTCACACTTAATGAAAATCTAGAGGGGAATTGATAACGTGGCAGACTTTGCTGAGTTTTACCTCCGTAAATGAGCTGCATTGGAAGGAATTTTCCGGAAAGAGTGATGGAAAAGGTTCCTGTGATAGAGCGCTTATCTGAGGAATCAACGATAGCAACATGTTTGCTATTTTTCTTTGCCAGAGTACTGTTGGAGCATTGAACAATCTTCAGCGGTGTTTGGTCTAAATTGATCACGACTGATGGAACTTGTTGAAGCAGTTTATGCTGAGCCAATGGCACCAGAAATCCTGGGATCGTTCCTAGCAGACGAGATAGAAGTTGACTTTCAGCCAGCAGAGCAGCCTCACAAAATAAAAGGAAAATTGGATAAAAGAGCTACAAAAGAGACAAAGTCGTATGATATACGCGACATGTTCAGGGGAAAAATACCACCAAAGAAGCCGAGACTTGCAGACAAACAGCAGGGAAAAGAATCAGATATTGTTATTATCGATTAGATGATTTTGTAATAGGAACAGCGGAATATTTTGAAAAAGAAAGAAAGAAAAAAATCCTGAGTATCATTATTTGAGTATATTTTTCTAAAGTTTTCCAGAAGAATAAAACAGACAATTCCTTCCCCCCCTTTAAATACATGATTTCTGAAAAAAATTTCAAAAATCTTGGCAGAAAATTTTTCATAATTTTACTGGATAAACTTTCGCGAATAGGAAAACTAGCAAAATTTCGCGAGATAAACTTTCGCGAATGAACAATTTAAAATTTATCGCGAGATAAACTTTCGCGAAAAAGGCCAAAATTCGCGAAATTCGCGAAAGTTTCTCTCGCGAAAGTTTCTCAGATTAAAGTACATGTAGAAAATACATTTCTGACTGTAGCTACCACAGCAACACAACAACTCCACTAACTCTTAAGCCTGGTTTCCAATAAAACAAAATTATCTCACAAAGTTGTGCAACAGCAATGAATTTGGTCAATCAATAAATTTGTTGCTCGACATTTCTTAAGTTGCACAACAAATGTTGCAGAGATAAAAATGATTCACATGTGTTGCAGATTGTGAAGCTGTCGTGTAACTGTTGCTCAACTTTTGTTGTTGTTTTGTTTTGTTGGAAACTAGCTGACAACTGGTTGTTCGAAACAAAAATCTGTTCTGTAACGCGTACAATGGACGCACAACAACATTGGACAACAAGAGTTGCGCAACTGTTTTGCGACAATTTTATTTTATTGGAAACGAGGCTTTTGGAATGAGGCTTTATTCTATCACCTCCGCTGCATACATTTAGGAAATCTCCACGTATTCGCAATGCATTGTTGTTAGAATGTGGTTTTGTGTTTTCGAACTTCTACCATCACGTGATGAATGTTGATCAAATCACTTCGCGATGATAATTTATTGAATGGCTGTTGCGATAATACTTTTTGAAAGCGATGATAGTACTGAATGAAATGAGTCAATGCCGCCTACAAAGACGAGATGCAACAGTATTTCTCAAAATGAATGTCAACTTTGCATATAAAAACATTGTCTGCAAGATAACCTTAAATTAATCACCTGTAATATGTTTGAACCATTCCTAAAATTTGAGAAAGACCTCATCACTTCATGGTTGAGATTTTCGATAGCAGTTTTCCAGTTAACAGCAAATTCACGTATCAACTGTTCAATGTGACCTAGACAAAATAACAGCATATTATTAAAGTTGGAATGTGAAGCCAGGCTACATGTTTGTACAGTCAACTCTCGAACTCTCAAGGGACCGAGTAAAACGTTCAAGGTGGCGAGAGGGTTTCTATGGCAACAAAACGCTCAAAGGACCAAGATTTTTGTTCGAGATAACAGATGTTCGAAAGTTGACTGTACACTAGTTTCGGTTCCGTGAAAACTCTTTTAAACAACCAACGTAATAATACCTTCGTTTACTCGAATATAATTTGCTTGTCCTTTTTCAAGCATCGGCTCCGTCTCTTTCACAAATTTCATCATGGCGCCGAAATAAGGAGACAAGACCTAATAGTACCAACAAACATTATTTATAAATTACATCAGTGTGTTACGAATCATTACTTAATCTAAGGCCACAAATTTTACTTAACCTGCTTCCTCTCAAATCACCTTATTTTAACAATTCTCCAAGGTAATTTATTAGTTCGTTTAAGCGTTTAAGCTAGACAAACAACATGGGACCATAGCTATGATGTAACTTTTTTTCCATGTACCACTCGTAAAACACTGCAACTGGTCGATCCCCCCTCAACAGAGAAAATAACAAAAAGAAGAGTATGAATAGGCGCACCTCTTCAACGTATTCTTGTGTTTTTAAATTCTTGGTTTGTTGGAAGGTGTCGCTCTCCTTGCTCTCGTCCGTTGTTCTCTCCTATCAAAAGTAGAAAACATTTTCTCGTGTAAACTAAGCCTACTTCACTTATTCTTTATTCAGTAATGATACGTTCTAGAAATAGAAAGTTTCTATCCTCCTACGTTTCAGTATTTCAAACAAAATGTTATCTTTTTATTCAAGGACTTTTTACCTCCTCTCTATCGATGAATAAAGATAACAACAGCAATAATAACAACAACAACAACAATAACAACAACAACTAACAAACAAACAAATTAACAAAAACCAATGGAAACGATATGGCAGAGCAACCTACCGAGATGACTTGCAAGATCATATCATAGTTATTAATAAGAAAAACTAAATGATCTTTCCGCTTCACAAATTCAGAAGCTCTTCTCAAAATGAAATTCTCTACTTCCCTTTGCAAATTACCGAGACATTTGATTACCTGAAAAACAAGTAAAAACGCCCCATCATTGAAAAAAATAAACTTTCTAAAGGCGCGAGACGTACTATAGTACTGAATTTAATTTACCCGAGGGTCGGGGAAACTTTCATTAAGACTGTTTATTGCACCAGAGAATTCTGCGTATCTTCTAGTAATCTAAAAAATAAGCAGAAAATGTTTCGAAATAAATAAAAATAAATTATTATTTCCCATCATGTTTTGAACTTTACCAAATAGTTAACACCAAACGTTCAAGCAGTTACTGATAAGGCAAATGATAAGCAATGGCGATATTTACGTAATGTGGCTGTACATCGATATTTCCAAGCTTTTGTGGATCGGTTTGTTTCACACTGAGCGCATTCATCTCAACAAGTTTCATGAAACGTGGCCACAACGTATCCAATAAAGTTTCCCAATATCTACAAACACAAATACATCGAGTCGTCCATCACCCTCAAGACAAATTCAGTATTCCAGTGTCTATTCTTGATGAACTATCAATTTACCACCAACCCTGGATGTATATCTACTCTGATATAGCTTCTGATGGTTTGATAAACTTCAACTTTTTAAGAAGTTTCAAATAAGAATGACTGGTACCCCAGTACTAGTCACACTAATCGTGAACCTGACCTTACATCAAATGCGTCCAAGCAAAAACAATTCAGAACTAACAGAATAACACAAGCTTCACATGACGAGTCAATCAATCATCCAATAAAAACCAACCATTACCTTTCTAGAGCGGGAACATCTCGTTTCAACATGATGATTTTATAGCGATGAATAATGTGTATACATAAGAAGATGGCGATGGAATCAAAACACGTGACCACATAGCTGCTCATGTGTTTCTAAAAGAACATCGACAAGTTGTTTTTTGGCTGGATAGAATAAGGTTATATCATATGGAGGAGAATTGGGAATTGTGTCATAATGGATGGGAACGTGTTGCATTATGTGGAGAAGAGCATACGTATTTTACATGGGTACGTTGCTGGTATGTTTTGAAGACCCCTTCAGACTCAGGCCCCTTGCACGGAGGATTGATATGTTTTAAAGATTCTTACCAAGAAAAATGTGATAACCTTCCCAAACACGGAAGCAAACAATTCGTTGGCTTGGTTACCAGATACCAAAAAGAAATCGCAAAGGAATAAATATTCACGACATGCATTGTCCAGTAATGCAAAATGCTGACTGCGAAATAACGCTTCAAAAGAATACTAGAATGAAAACCGAATGAAAAATACCAACAAAAAATCAACACTAATGGACACACTTTAAGACTCGATTATCACCACAATCTAGAGGACCAGCACGTTATTTGAAAAGTCACAGAATTTCTGCCTTCATTTTTTATTTATTTCAAACTAAGATGATTCATTGGATTGTTGTCCGTATTTGCAATCAAATGAATCCTGCAACCCTAACACAAAGAGATCACACTCAACAACAAACAACCTGTCATAAATGAAAATACCCTTTTATCAGATTTCTGTGCAGCATGAGGGACGATTATTGTGTCCTCTAGTAAATCTGTTAAAACTTCACCACGTGTTCCTAAGCTGAAGATGGTGGAGCGATTTTTTAGAGGCGTTTTACTGGAGAAAAATCCTGCACACAAAAAAATATTAAAGGAGAAGTTATTATGAAATGTTAATATTGGTGAAACAGCTTCTTGTTAAAAATGTTAGAGTCACCTTTAGTTTTAGCATTATCTTCAACACCCATCAAGTCATCTTTGCCAGCCACCTCTTCATACTATTAATAAAAGGTAAACTGCTTAAAATCTCTGCAATTGCACTTCTAACAAAACTTTTTATGGTACCTAAGAGGAGATAAATTATTTGCTGGAAATATTTTGGCGAAATTCGCGAAAATAAGTCTTCGTAAAAATAAGCCCTCGCGAAACATCCCCGGGGATTGATTCGTGAAAATAAATCCATGCAAAATGTATAAAACATTTTGTGCAACTCTAAGCAGACATCTAAAAATTCTTTGACTCATGGACCATTAGTTGAAAACCCCACACCCCTAAGTGAACCTGGGTAAAAGCAAAGAAATTGGCCGAAATGGTTAATATGACAAAACCAAGTAAAAGTCGTGAAAATAAATCCACGCGAAATGTAAAAGAAAATTAGTCACGAAAATATATCCAAGTGGAAATTTCTCTCCGTAAGATATATGGATCACCTGTAATTTCATTAACTTAGCAATATATCCCCCGAAATAAGCGGAATAAATTTTGCTCATGGTATCAACATATTCATCGCGGATTTCCCTCGCCACTTGCCGATGATGACCAAGCAAAAATTCAAAGAAGAATCTGAATTAAAACATATAACGTTTCAACTGACAGTTTTGGTATCGTATCGTATCATATTGTAGACTCAAATGAACAATCCTGTTGTATGACTCCTACCTGTACTTGAGCAGAGAATTCTGAGGGACTTGGTAATTTGACATCGGTTTGCGACATGAGTAAACTTTCTGCAAAATGAATTCTCGTACTTTTGCAACAGCCTTCAGACGTAATTTATCAAGTACATCTCGAACGTCATTGCATGCCATTGCACCTTTAAAAGATTGCTGTTTGACTACACTCAGTTTGTGACTGAGTTCGTGTAACTGCTCGATAAAAGTTTGCTCAGTTGGCGGCAGGTCGTTGATAGCCCTCCATTATAGAAAGAAATGGAAAGAACTTTCAACAAATTTTAAACAAAATTTATACAAAAATCATTAAAAGAGTAATGAATTTCATAGCCATACCCTATCATAACTTCAGGTACCATCATCTCATCAATGAACTGGCTAAGTTCACCTTTAATAGCCTGAAAGAAATATTCCAAAAAAATACTATAAATCCAATCAACACTACAGATTGCATTGGACTTTATGTTCGAATCAGTATCAGGTGCTTAACAACAGGTGATTTCGAGGTGAAGAATAGAACAAACCTGTCTATTCTTCAATTTGATATTCATGCTGAGAGACTGTTCTTGTAAGGTTTGAATTTCAGAACTGATACTACGCAAATCGACCTGCAAAAATAACCAAAGAAATTCATGACATGAACTATAGTCTTACAACACCTTTTAAATTTGATAGGATGTAGTGTAGCAACCAAAAACAATAGAACGAACATTGGTTATAAATTTATTAAAGGAAATTAACCGAATGATTTAAATAAAAAACAAAACTTTTCATAAAATGCAATAAAAATTGTGAAAAGGCTCCTACATTATTATGTATCGTTAAAATAATTTCTGGCATGTAGCAAAAAACAGAATTCACCAAAGCCAAAGGATGAAGTCTAAGGATATTGGGACAACTATGTAAAACGGGGAGGAAAAGTTTATTTGGTATGCAAAGTTCTTATTAGGCTTTTGTTTATAATTAGATTTCTGAAGGAATTATATAAGGTACGGTGCAAATCTAAGGCGAATGTCATTGTTGTTCAGTTTTTGAAGGTTTTTTTAAAGCATTTTGGGCAAATATTTTTTTCAATTATGCAGCAGAAAGCATTAAAGTTGGCAGCATGTTAGCATTTTTAATAAAGCTGTCTGTTGGTTTAATTATTTATTGAAGATAAATAGAAAAAATATGTTCAGTTTTATCAATTTACCTGAAAACTGCTCAACATGCTTTCCATTGTCTGAAAATTAAAAAGATAATCACTTATTATTATTATTTTTTGCCAGTTACCATAGTTGCCTAACATATACACCATAACTAAAGGTTCAATTTGGATAAATTGCGGTAGACAACATAAAATCGATTCATCAATGCTGGAAACGTAAAAATGTACCTCTAGTATGCCATCACATGCCTTGATTTGTTGATGAAGACTTGCAATATTTTTACTTTCTTTTATATCTGATCAACATTCAGTCAAGGGACATTTTATTGAAATAATGATATTCATAAAAAAAGAATTTGACTCATTTCAAGGACTTATATTGATTGCATTCACATACATTAGAGAGAACAGATTGGCCAGCTATACACAAAAAGGATACAATCATAAATAGAATCATCTTCCACGCTACGTAGATCTTTTTCAATCTGTTTGGAATATTGACGAAGATCAAGTCCCTAAGAAGAACACTCAATTTCTATGAATGAAATATTTTCTATTTAGTAGGTTTGCATTGAGTACAACTCATTTGTACAACTATATTCAACTCTATAAGCAACTCTACTAAAATCTTCCAAAACAACATAACTAAGTCAAAAACAAGTTGCAGGCCTGACATCAGACATTGTCCAGTGGAAAAAAAGTATTTGTCTGCAGAGAGAACATCATCAACAGTCTGGCAACAAATATCAAGTGTCAGTGCAAAGTTTATAAAATATCAAAGGCAATCAGTTTTCTATGTTTGTGGTTCACATGTTAAATTGTCCTCCATATTCACTGTTCTTTTCGCTTCAAAAAAATATAGAGAGAAAACGATGTCCGATGTGATGATGTTAATGTCTGACCAGTTTACACTTCTACCAGATATCTTGTCCGACATGGAAAAAATAATATCCAGGGCTTAGGCTTGAATGGGTTTTTTTATTTAATTCTTCATAATGAAAAGAAACAAAATAATAGAGTTCTTAAAGAGATGAAAGTTACAAGCTGGTTAGGCTTCTTCCCAAAACCATTTGGCCATTTTTTACAGGCACCATGTAACAAATTAGTAAAATGATGGGGTCAAAAAAATTTAATTGGTACTGGGAAGTGAGGTTAAAGATAGTAATATAATAAAAACTTTTCTTGGTGAAAAAGTGAAGGTCTTATGGCCTCCTTGTCTGCCCTAGTAGTGTGGGTGCCAAGTTTTAAAAGTGTATGTATTACCTTGTTTAGAGCTTCCTTAACTAAAGAGTCTTCAAGATTCTTTTGAATGAAGTCTATTATTAGAAATACAATATATAATTAGGTGCACAACAAGTGGCTTTACAGAACAGGGTTGCAGAAAAACTAAGAACTATGATGAATAAGAGCTCGATTCTCAAGTATGCATACACATAAATTAATCTTCACTGACAAAGTTCTTGATTATCAAAAATGTTGTTCAGTCAGACATTTCATTATACTGAATATTTCTGATGTTCATAAAGTATAAAATGGAGAACATTTTGGATTTTTTTAGCCTTTGCGAAATTATCAATTTGTCTGAAAAAACTAGTTTTACATTAGAGATTTCCTTCAAACAATTAGATCACTGTACCTATAAATATAACACTGGGAATGAATTTAAATTCTTCATAGAAACGTCAACACAACTTACCATCAAGCTCATCAAGAACATGTTCATCTTGTGATGACAAATCTAAATCTCCCAAATTAATATCAATCTCTGGTAACTCCTGATAGATAGAAATAAAAATGACAATGTTTACTGTTGCTGGTGATAAAATTTCAATAAAAACAAATTATTAATTATGGTTGAAGGCTTACATCTATGGTACTGTTTTTATTTAAATTACCACCAAAAATATTGGTAGTGCTGCTTGAAGGAGGATCATCTTCAAAAACTTCAGTCATGCTTTTTTCTAAGTATAACAGTATAAAATATGTTTTCATCTATATACATTGGTCAGCATGGACAGTATAATACTACTAAAATAATGTGCCATTGTTACTAATCATGGTCGTAGTACCTACGTACTAAATATAAAAATTGAAGAAAAAAAAATTATTATTTTAGTAAGGTTAGTCAGCAAGCTTTTGGGTGGATGTGCAACGTAAAAGTTCACACACAACATTTTATACTACTTTCTGGCACAACATCAATGTGAAACCATTACATTGAACCAAAAAGTACCCAAATTTAAGGAAAATATCTCAATACTGTAACCAATGGGGATAACTGACGTAATTTGGGGTTCCGTATTTTGTAAAACTTTCGAACATCAATATCTCCATAACAGTTTGTTGTTCACATACATTTTTTAATCAGTTTACCTTTATTTTTCAAAACCCTTTGGTTGCAGAAGGGAAAACAGGAGAGACCCCATGCACAAACAGAAATGAAACGGTAAAAGATTTTACCGAATCGGCAAATGAATATTTTTTTTAAAATTTTGAGATTAACAGCAGTCAAGCGGAAGATGCAAACCAGAAATTTTTCTGGGAACTGCTGTTATATACAGCAGTGAAAAAACAATAAGGAAAAGGCATCCATTCTCGACCCATTAACTTCAATATCCACAATAAGTGAAAAAGGAAACCTAATTCACATTCAAAATGATGTAAGGTATGGCATACAATTAAAAAAATGGGCAGAGATGTCTATTCTCAACATGCGAAATTCTCAAAACAATTTTGAGATAAAACACACGGAACAGTAGAATAACAAAGATACTATAAAAAAACATGTGCCGTAATAGTCCCAAAGGAAATCCTAGAGATGATATTTCTTTTCTTTACTGCTAATTACCCTTGAAGCTACTCGTAACATTTTCAGAACTATTACATCATGATGAAAACAAACTCTGATAATCAGCTGGTTATTAAACATGTTGAGAATATATTCTTGAACCAAGGAACAGAAAACTCACCCTATATATATGGTAATTCGCTTTCAAAATGGAGATTTAATAGTCATGGTTTGAAGTCCCATGGCCAATCTTTCTGTTCCAGTAGTAAACAAGATTATGATGATATGATTACAACACACGTGAATATCAACTTTATTTCCGTTGTGTTTTTTGTTTTTGGATTTTTTGAAAGGGGTTTGAGACTCCTCTTGAATCTACCCATAAATATTATAAAAGTGACATTTCAAATTTAAACTATTGGGTCAACATTTCTCTGTGCCTAATTCAATGTGCCAGCCTTCCTAATTCCGAACTCAAAAGAATAGTCTGTAAAATACAAACTACATCAATAATAATGCATACTACGTTGTCTATCAAACTAAATCCAATGGATGTATATTTTGTTAACCACACAGGTCTGGTTATTACTTGCGTTCGGAATTAGGTAGGAAGGCTGTTCGTTCGGATCGGAATTAGAGGTACATTGTCATTGACAGTACTTTAAGCTTCTATTTTAAATGTTTTAAATTTTTTTCATTCATTAATCGTTTCAATTTTAACGTGGTGTGTCGAGAAAAGAAAAAGCCTGTCGAGAATATATGCCCTTACCTTACATAAAAACCAAAAACTTTTTCACATAATTTTGATTTCAGACAAATTTGCAGAATATCTGGACAGTTTGAGAAGGGGGGCTAACACAACTTTCGTTTCCTCTGGATGGCATGCACAAATAGTGTTGTACCATCAAAATGTTTTTGTTTCTTTAATTTAAAGAAAAGTAAACAAAAGTATAAAATAAAAACAAAATATTATAAAAACACAACAACAACACAAGCAGCAGCGTGCGAGCTAATAAAGGTAGTGTGTTGTGATTGAGTTCGATAATGAATGAATGAAGTAGCCAAGAGAGAGGCCTGTCACACAATAATTATTAAGGATGATATACAGATAAAGTAAGTAGCTTTTCGACAACACTATACGACGACTAGTTCTGGGTGATTCTGTGAGTGGCTCAACTGCACCTCTTTGCAGTCGACATGATTTTTTTCGTGAGGAATTTACATGAACAAGCTTAGAATCCGTATAACGTTGCACCAACTGTTCTGTTTACTGACCATGTTTACCGAAGCTGACTGGAAACCAGACGAAACGTGGGAAGAAGAACGTTTGTTTTGAGTTTATGACTGAGTGAGTAATAGTGTGGCAGAAGGTTTTCTGTTGGCAAAGTTTTCGCCCCTTTTTATAAACTTGAACGCAATCCTAATTTACAATTTTACTTTATCCCCATAATAAACCAATCCCTCCCCCCCCCCCCCCCCCCCCCCCCCTTGCACGTGGCATTATTTTGGACACGGACGGGGTGATGATGCATATGCATATGCAAGGTTTTATTATCAACCAATGAACTTATACAATATACGCCATGCAAAATGCACTGGAACAACTTCACCTCACTTTTGTTTGTTTTCAGATAGTCAAGAACAAAGCATTTGAAATAATAAATATATGTGCTGTATGATGTTTGAATAAATACACCACGATTTCGGAGATAATGCAGTCATTATGGATTAGAGTTGGGTCTCCTCTATCCGGAACGTCGCCCTTATCCAGACACTACAATGACATCCTATGTTTTCTTCTTTGAAACCATAACAGGTTTATGGAATGGGTCACAGTAGTAACCGGGCGGACTCAACTACAATTTAGCTCTCACCCTTCACCACTCTTCTTCTTAGTAAAACACAATATTATTGTTTTATCTTTAAATGATCCTTATGCTTCGGAATTGCTGCTTCATTATTTTCTTCATTCTTTACATGAATAAGCTTAGCTGTTGCACCAACTGTTCTGTTTACTGATTTATCTCTCCAAAATATTGTCTAAATTTGTCTATCGTCTACAAAGGGTTCTGCAGTTTTAGACAGAAACTCAGTTACAAAGAAATCTGCTAAATCCTTCAAATAATCATTCCAGAATTAAAAAAAAAATCTTCTTTAACTTTGTCAAAAAATCCCTCTAACACAAAAAACAATTTGGGTTTTTTTTAGTTTTTTTTTTTTAGTTTTTTTTTTATCAGATTACGGATTGTCTCAAACAAAATGTCTAAAATGACAATTTTTAATAACAACTGTTTCAGTAATAGAATGTCCAAATGTCATGTGAACAATATAGACATTTTAATCAAAAAGACTATAGAATCATTATAACAAAATGTTCACAGCAATCACTTTGTTTACACGGAACATGTATGATTTCAAAACATGATCACATGCACACTTTTGATACTCAAAGGGGTCATCTTGTTTCGAGTGGCATGCAACATTGGAATTATTTTTTTCTCACAAAATTCACAAAATTCACTTTTTTAACTAATCTAAAGGAACCTTCCAATGTTGCTTAAAAAAGTTCATAATATTGCACTGCTAAAATAAAAGGTATTGATAACTTTTTATGTTGTGATACCATTGTATTGCATTACTTTAGGGTTAGGATTTGGGAAATCATGGTCATTATAATTAGGTACTTGGTGTACCATATAAAACGTACATATTTTCGAATGGTGACTTGTGGTGGGGATACCAACATCTATTTTGTTTTTATGTGTGTTGTGCTTGCAAAGGTGTGCCATGTCGTTGACAATGTTATACAATATATGAACAAGTAAAATGAAAATCTGGATGTTCACTATTTTCCTTGGTGTTTCTTTTTGGTGGTACATTTGTTTCATCACCTGGTGAACTGTATGTTGACTGATTGATATACCCAAAACCTTCTTCAACGTAGATGTGCCTCTGCTGGACTTTGTTCAATGAATGAATACAAGAAATTAGTTTTGTATGTCGTGAATGCAAACTAGGTCTTCCAGGCTTCCTTTTGGGAATCATTTTACCGAAAAAATATTGTTAATAAACATCAAAACATCAAAAAACTTGATATTGACAAATCTTTAAATTTATTAACAGGAATTTCTAAAATCACAACAGTGGAGTGGAGATAGAGTTTAGCCAAGGGAAGAGGTCCTTCTAATCTATGTAGATGTTGCGGAAATAAAAAGATCAAGGGCTAGCCCAAAATCCAAAGGAAGCAAACAAATGTAAAGAGGAAGAATTTACCAAGACATTTAACTAGTGACTCAGCAATACGTTACTTACAGTTGATAAACTAGGAAAAGATAAGCAAAGGGTTGCAAAAGGAAAAGCGGAGGCAACAAAGAAGTGGGAAAAGGCACTAAAAGGAAAGGTCATTTTTATAATGGTGAAAATAAGGAAAATAATAACGCACACAAAAAAGTAAATCTTATTGAAGATGAAGATGCATACAAATGCACAAAATGTGGGGGATTCTACCAGCAGGGGGAGTTGTGGGTAAAGTATGATAGAATGTGACCAATGATTGAAAGGGAAGTTGGAAGCTGAAATCTATATTCTTTTAGAATGGTTTTGTGAAGTTTGTATATAAATGATTTTGTTAAAAATATTTCAATAAAATTAAGTTAACTGTGTTTTTCAATTATTTACTATAAGCCTTTTTAACTGAATTCCAAAAAATTAAAGGTTGCTTTCAAGTCTAGATAAAAAATGGTCAAACTTCGGTGTCTGGATAGGGGCGACCAGATCACTAATTTTATCACAAAAACTGTCGCAAATATGTCTAAGAAGAGATGATTATCTCAAATTGCTGCTTGTACTGATTTTCCCTGAAATCATCACATATATATACTTTGTTGATCAACAATCACATCACATCAATGTGCTGAAATGTACTATGGTCAATCATGACAAAAAAGTTACTGGTACCCTACAAGTTATTTAACCTTTTCTGGATTACCAGCACAAGAGAAGAATGATCATTTGTATATCAAATAAAGTTGACTTCAACAATTTTCAGTCTTAGATTTATAAACCGTGCAGGTATAATAATGAAAAAAACAAATTGTATTTGTAAATTTAATCAACATTTCAACGGTTGCTGAAACTTCTTTTATACATTTTGAATGACAGATTGAAAAAATGAGACATATATAAAGTTAAAGATTTGATTATGAAAAACTACAAGTGAATATTCCAAGAATTATTCTAATGTTAATTGCATCTACCTTAATTCCCTTCAACGTTGATTTAATATGGGCAAATATCATAAGGTGTTAATTTTATATGCATACTTTTGCAATATTTTTTCAAATAAAAAGTGTTTTACAGCAAAAAAATTCAAAAAGTGTCAAAAACGTTCACATATATAATGTCCTTGATTGTGTTACATTAATACTTATATATTCAAAAACTTGTTGCATTGAAAAAACTAAATATTCTTCGGGGTTTTTTTGTTTGTTTTTTTGCCTTACAAAATTCACCAATGCCTCAAATTCGTGTTAATTTCCTACATTTTGAAATCTATTTATTGTAAACCATGTTAATTTCATTCAAAAACTAAAGGCAAAGTTTGTCAACCGCGTTAATTTCCTTCGCGTTAATTTCCTGGAATAAGGTAACATATGAAAGAAACTTCTTTATTGTCTTTTTCATTCAATTTATAATATATTTTGTACTTTTAAGCACTATGAAAAAAGCTTTGCCATTATAGTGAGTTTTAAAAGAATGTTATATTATACTATGATGAGAATATTATAATGGCGAAGCGAAATGAGGGCCAAGTAATTATTGATTGTATTGGCGGATTTTATTAATGAAAACTGTTTTAATTTTAGGTTTGATCTTATCTTATGTCATACTTATTTACGTTGGTGTATTGGAATGATATGATATATTTATGATATATAGTATACAACAGCCTACTACAAAAATAAGCATTCATGCGTAAATCAAAATTGCATCTGATCCTGTTGTTAATTTTAGTCAATCTCTTTTTGGTATGGTATTACACTCATAGTGATAAGGAAGACATGTTTCCATTGGAACAAGACAAAGTTGATGTTACAGTTATCATACCATCATTTGAGAATTTCGATAATGACATAAAAAGTACTGTTAAAAGCATTGATGCTTTGCATCCTGGTATACAGATACTTGTCTTAGCAAATTCTATACCATACCCTTATTTTCACCTACCATCAAAAAATAGTCAGTTTGTCGTAACAAGCACGAATCCTTTGAAATCGAAATTTTCCACGGATCCCCTGCATTATGTGCATACAAAATATATTTTGGTTCTTCCGGATGGTGTTCGAATTAATGGTCCATTGGTTTTACAAGAATTATTGTGGGACCTTCAAAAATCTAGATATAAAAAAGTTATTTCATCACCTGTCAAATCTTCATCATGTTCTATCATTAACATCGATTTGAAAAGATGGTTTTTGAAGTATGAGTTGACAGAGGAGAAGCACCGGTGTGATACCTTTATCGATGAAAACGTGGTATTATTTGAAAAAGAATTGCTAGGAGACTTTATGGAGACATTCACACCGCCATTTTTTCTATCCTTTTTTATTCAAGCGAAACTGAGAAACATTTCGATCTACTTGACTGACAATAAATACTTTAGGAAAGGGAGGAACCTCTTTCTTGAAAGTCACTACAAATGGAAGCATTCCGAAAATTTGAAATCACAACTAAAAGGAATGTACAAACGTTATGGGATAAAACGGAGTATTGATGTAAATGCCGTTGAAACATATTATGGTTGTTCAAAAACATCAAAAAGATGTTTCCCTACTGTATTAGATGTTCCATATTACCTTTATGAAGGCAGATGGACACCGCCATGTTGTTTAAATGCATTACGTGAGACTAGTCAACACGTTTTTAAATCCTTGGAAACAATGGGATTGGAATACTGGTTGGAAGGAGGTAGTTTGTTAGGAGCTGCTCGATATGCTGACATCATACCTTGGGATTATGATGTTGATCTTGGCATTTTCATGACAGATATTACGAAAAATAAATTCTTATCTGCAGTTTGGAATGGTATTAAACAGGAAGATAAGGAAGGTTTTGTATGGGAGAAGGCTAGTGATGGTGACTTTATTCGAGTGCAGTATAGTGTTACAAATCATTTGCATGTTGATATATTCCCGTTCTATGAACAAAACGGAATAATGACGAAAAATACATGGTTTAAGACTCATCGCCAGGATATGGAATTTCCAGCTCACTATCTGAAACCTTTGAAGCGCCTACCATTTGTTGGGGTTATGGCATCTGTACCTAATAACCATTTGAAATTTTTAGAATTGAAATTTGGAAAAGGGGCCATAGAAAACCCACAGTATCCATTTCCTGAAAAACTTTTTAGTACATGATATCAACATAGTCCTTAAATATGTATGGGTGGGGTTTTCTTTCAACTGCATAGTCAGGTGATAAAAGATATGCTACAGAGCATGCCAAATTTCAAAGAGCATCGAGAAAGAATAAAATCGAGTGATAACTACCTTAAGGAGAGAAATTTTCACAAGTTAATTTCTTTCACATTTTCTTTTATATGTCCGGAAAATAATTTCTCTCCTTAAGGAAGCTAAAAGAAAGGCATTTGTTAAAGTTGAAGATTTTCAAGTTCTTTTCCACTCAAAAAACAGCCGGTCCGTGCTTAGCAAAATTTCTAAACAAATCCATATTCTCTGATGCTTGTCAAAAAAAATTGTTAAAAAATCATCTCAAATGAAAAGAATGGAAAAGAATGTTTTAGTATACATGAAACTTTTTCTCCGCACAAAAAGAAAGATCAAGGAAGAGCAGTTAACATTCTTTATGAAATTACTTGTCATTAAAACTGTCTGTAAAGATCAATAAACTGGTTGCTCATCCATAAATTTTTCTGTTGTTTCGAATTTCAAACTTTTCAATTGTTATGTTAAACTTATTTTATATGTTGAATATCTTTCACTTCTAGACAATAGTTTGCCATTCTAAAGTGTTTGTTTTAACCAAATATATAATGAATGTTGTTTACCCAACAGGTTTTTGTTTAGCCTACTTCAATAATAAATTGACAAATTTTCTTTTACAAAGACTTTCTTTTATAATGAGTTTTTTTCATACACTTCTTGTGATTTTCTTTTAGCCTATACGTAATAGAACATTAGTGGTTCCATTGAATGAAATGAATGTGGCTGCATTTGTCAGCATTCTTTTATTCTACTTACTTATATTGATTGTGGGAATATGGGCCACACGTAAGAAAAAAGTTGTGAGCCCACCGGCAAGATACAATGAGAATTTTGATATTATTTTGGCTGGAAGAAATTTAGGCTGTTTTGTTGTTGCAAGTTCTATGACAGGTATAATGTTGCGTATTTTATTTGACTTTCTGTTTGTTTTTTTATTACTTTTTTAAGTTGCTAGTTGCTCATAGGGTTTTGCAGTGTTACGCTGATCGGCTGATATTTTATGATTTCAAGCACATAATTTCATTTGACTGTTATTATCAATTATCCATCATATCACATTAACCTTATTTCTACCGATTTTGACAATCCATATACATTAGTGTTTCTAGTGCTGGCATTTGAACCACAATGCATTACAAGTTAGCTATTCACCTCTTTCTTCCCCTTTCAATTCTTCCCTGAAATAGGAGTAAAAAATTGTAAACTTGAATTTTTGAATTTTATATTGTATAAGAACATAACAATGCGGACTTGGTTCTCCCATCTCATCCAATCCTATTCATTCTTATTTTCTTCTGTGCAATTTTTTTACCATGGGAAAAATGATGAAGAACAATAAAACATTAAAAGAATACATAGCTTTTTGCACTGGTGTTTCTGAATGAGACAACTTATTAACAACAATTGAATCCATGGGCACAAAAAATTATTACCAATTTATAACAAGACCTTATTGAAAATGTGGTTAAGGTGTCACATCAAAGCCCATATCTATTTCTTTAGCTACATGGGTTAGTGGTATATACATTAATGGGATTGCAGAAGCTGTCTACACTGAAGGATTATACACAGCTCATGTGTTGTGGGGTTACACAATCAGCCTTATACTTGGTAGGCATTTTTTATTTCTTGATTAAAGCCTGCAAAATATTATGAAATACAGTAATTTTCCATGCCAAGTGCCAGCCACAATGTTTAAAATGATAAGCTAAGACATTTGTTGATGATTAAAAGGAATTAACAATTAAAATATAAATATTTTTTTCCATTATAGGTGGTTTGGTTTTTGCAAAAAAGATGCGTGATGCTAAATACATAACAATGCTGGATCCTTTACAAGAAAAGTATGGAAACATAATGGGGTGTATCTTGTACATCCCCGCTGTCGTTGGCGAGATGTTTTGGTCAGCAGCCCTTCTTGCGTCTCTTGGGGAAAGTCTACATTCACTTCTAGACATTCATGTTGCATACATAGTAATAGGTTGTATGTGTGTTGTGGTGGCTTATACAGTTTATGGTGGCTTATATGCAGTTGCATTTACTGATGTTGTTCATCTTTTCTGTATAGTAATCGGTTTGGTAAGAGCATTTGTTATTAATTAATAATTAATAATAATAATTTATAATAATAATAATTAGTAATAATTTATGTATGTTTTGACATATGGATAAGGTGGAGGAGATCAACATCCTAAAACTTTGTTTTGACCGTTTTCTATTAGGTGGAGTTTTCCACTCGCAGGAAGCTCTCTTGTCTAAAAGTACGAGAACAGAACAGAGCATGCGCAAAGTCCGCCAAAATCAAGCCTGTATTGACGATTCTGCCTAATGGAAAACGGCCTTTAAATTGTTGAAAACTTTTTGACTTGTTTTACTTTCATTACTTGATTCACCAGATGGTTTTCATGTACTTGCCAATTTTCCTTTATGTTTTATTTATATACGTTTCACCCATGTCCAACTGGTTTGCTTAAAAGGGAAGGACCTTTTATTTCAGTGGTTGACTGTCCCATTTGCACTCACACACAAGGATGTTCATCATCTCCCTGCAAAACGAAAAGAATGGTTTGGTGAATTGAATGGAGAAAAAGCTGGCACATGGTTGGATATTTCCTTAGTTCTTGTGAGGGTTTTTGTTGTTGTTGTTGTTAATTCCATTATTTGGTATTGAAAAACTGCAAAAGTTACGTTATGAAATTTTCTCAAACTCAAATTTCAGGTCAAACTAAATTTTTGTTGAAATATTTTTTATGAATGATTTCTTTCTGAGCTATAATTTTGGCCAAAAATATCTAAATGTCTAAATTTCTCAACGAAGTCGATCTAGTGCATCTAAAGCCGGTAAAGATATCGAGTTATTGAGAGTCTTTTATGAGAGAGTATTACTTCAAGGGCATTACCAAAATGGTTCGAGTTATCAAGGGTTCGAGTTTCAGGATTATACTGTAGTTTGTTCAAATCCCCAGTAGATGTTTTCCTGAAAAGTGTTTGTTTTTCTTTAAAGGTTTTTGGAGGTATTCCTTGGCAAGGTTATTTTCAGCGAGTTTTGTCTGCAAAGTCCGCCCATTCTGCTCAAATGTCATCTTTGGGAGCAGCATTTGGATGTCTGGTTATGGCAATACCATCCGTTTTAATTGGTGCTGTTGCCAAATCAACAGGTAAAACTTCATATTTCCCATGTCCCTTTGCCCTTTTGCTGATATTGTAAGCTTTCTTTAAGGTTTGTTTGAGCACAGGGGAAAAACAGTTACGCAAATACGAAAACAAAAGCTTTGTGGATTTCGTTTAAAAAGGTCTTTTATTCTGCAGCATTAGGAAAATTTTGTCAGTTGTAAACATCAGGGGATTACCTCGTACTACACACAACGTAAAAACAAATCTGCAAGGATAAATTATGTTTCTCTGGTATTGGTGTTATCTTCTTTCGATAACATTTTAGTCCTTGTTGATCGATTAAACGTTTTGTTATCAATTTTTGTTATCACAGAAAAGGTCATTCCGTGGCTTTGCGATTCAGTAATTTCTGAATACTTGTGGATTACTCTCTCGTCGCAGTTACGTACGCTTTGTAATGAATTAATGACAACAAGGACTCAGGAATCTTCAGCAACAATCGTTTTAAACTATGTTGCTACGTTTGAACTCGATTTCAAATATGTATTATACTGAGTGTAGACTAGATAAACATTTATAAGGAGAATTCCTGTCCAGATAAGATATCGTAATGTTTTAAAATTGGCTTATGTATTAAAACCCACGATGAAATGATGAGAGTGTATTTGTCTGACAAGATGCGGTCGTAAAACTTTTTGGTTGAAATCCTCTTGTTTTCGTTGAAACCAGACAGAAATAACAAAGTTTTGACAGCAAATTAACGATGATCGCATCTTGTTAGAGACAAACCTATAATCAGATTCTTTTAAACATATTATACGGATATGCTCCTGTTCTGTATTTTCAGATTGGCTGTCAGTTGTCCAGGAAACCAACTCAACACTTTTCCATGAGGGTGGGAAAATAAAAGATTCCAAATATATTGTACCAATGGTTATGCAATATCTAACGCCACAGTGGGTTTCTATTTTCGGTGCGGGTGCAGTATCGGCAGCAGTGATGTCATCGTTAGATTCCTCTGTTTTATCAGCAAGCTCGATGTTTTCTTATAATATTTACCGACTTGTGTTTCGGCAAAAGGTTGGACTTTTTTTTGCACCTATACTTAGTTTAAACTTAATTAAGTTGATATATAAGAAAAACATGACAGTACCCACAACTCTTCAAAATGAGAAAGATGTTTGGTAAAGATGCACAACTCTAGTTTTCCTCGTAATGTCGAGATCCTGTCCGTGTTGGTATTAATGGTAATTTCTGGTATTTCAGGTATTTCAGTGTTGTCCCCTCAATGCTTCACAACAATTCATTTCTAATGTACTTTATGTTGTCCTTTCATCATTCAAATCTAAAACTGGAATGGATATACAAAGAGAAGCAAATTACTGTTATCCACACTCTGTGATCAAAAATTGAGACATTTAATCGCCTTCTTGACCCTCCAGCCTTTACTTGACTTGATTGGACTTATTTTGAGGTTTGGGTATTGATGTTTCTCCGCCAACTTCGTTATTTTGTATGAACCATTGACTTTAAACTTTTCAACAACTGATATTGATTTGATCTCGATTCTGTTTAGGCTTTATCTGCAAAAGAGTTAGTACGGGTGGTGCGATTAGTGGCCATTGTGTTTGCAAGTGTGGCGACTTGCGTGAGTTTGACCGTTCATAAGCTGAACAAGTTTTGGTGGTTAGCAACAGAATTGGTGTACGTATTATTGTTTCCCCAACTGTTATGTGCAGTTTACTTGAAGTTTGTCAATATGCACGGTTCTATAGCCGCACTTCTTGTTGGCGTTGTGTTGCGGCTCTGCGGAGGAGAACAAACACTTAATATACCGGTCCTAATAAAGTATCCACTGTATGATGGGGAGACGGGCACCCAATTGTTTCCCTTTCGAACGTTCGCGATGGGTTGCTCGCTGTTGACTTTGATTTTCGTTTCCATGGTTACAAACTCGTTACTAAAACTGAACGGTCCAACCCGTACTCCAGAAGATATTGACATTATCCGGATCAGTTATAAGGAACCGGAAAAAGATAACAATGTTACATCCTTTTCTAAAATTAGTAGATGGTCCGGCAGTTACAATAATATTACTGCAAGTGCCACAGAACTACGAACTAGAGAAGATAAGTCATTGCTCAAAAGTACGTTAAACCGATCGAACTCAAACCGTTATCCAATCATGGAGACTGAATGAAACAAAAATTGGAAGTTTTTTTTTTTTTTTTATCCAGTTTGTTTTTTGCCAATTTCATTTGGATTTAGAAACTGTTAAAATAATTTTATTTTCGTCGATAAGTTTGTACTAACAACCGCAAGAAAATGGAATGTAATAGAAGCTCCTCCTACGAACGTCATAACCTATTATTTATACATGTCTGACATATTCTTCAGCAGACAATTTCTTCCCAACGTTTAACGGTGCAAACCTTTGCATTTTCGTTTGGATAAGTGAGGTTATAGGATCAAGTTTTGCCTCGATAATTCAAACACCGTGGTTAGTTTTTCTAGCGGATTTTTTTAGTGAGGAGCAATTGTCTGCTGAAAACTAGCCTATGTTTTTACTTGGAAGTATTATTTATGAGATATTTAAAGATTTTCATGCATGGCATACAGGCTATATGATCGTGTGTAAACCGGATCTCCACTAGGCGGGACTTTGTGAACCAATCAGATTGCAGAGAGTTTTCCGCGGCGACATTTCCGCCTAGTGGAGATCTAGCTTAACCCATTATTTTTTTTTTACAGAATCGTCCGCAAGCCAATGTTGTTATAGCAACCGCTATTTGAAGAGGGTGTGATAAAATCTGTTACTCTTATTTCAAACTATTTGTTTTGTTTTTCCCCAAAGGAAAGGGTTTTGATTAAAATTTTACTAGGTTTTTATGATGTGATATTAATAGAGCAGCAGAGGATTATTTCCAAAATATTTTCATGAATAATTCTTTAAAAACGTAATTTTTATTGTAAATATATTTTGCATCTTCCAACTTTAGAAAGAAAAAAGTTAATTTTAAAAGAGATTGTTTACATCCGATCCAACAACCTATTTTATTTTATTTTTTGATTTACTTTTAGTCCTTTTGTTTCATTCCATGACATATAGTGGAAGACCACCAGGTTCCGTATGTAGCAACTGTGAATTATCTCAGTGAGTAGAATTTCAAGATTTCTTTTCGTAAGTAATTTTCGGTGTTTCCATTTTCTCTCTGCAAATCTCTTCTTCAGTTTGGTTTTCCACAACGAGATCATTGCAAATGATGGCTTGCAGTGTCGGATCCAGCATACTGAAAATTGTGGAGGCGCACATTAACATAATTTCTGTTTTCAGTTTTTGTATCCCCAATGGATTATTTGCACGTTTTTCTTTTATGCTTTAATAGCAAATATTCTCCTCCACAAATTTCGACATACCATCCTAAACCACTGCTGACATGTGACATGCGAATTCATTCACGACGTTTTCTTTATTTGATCACAATTAATCCGATTTTGGTTTTGATTTCTACCATCTTCGAATTGTGAAAACAAAGAGAGAGAAAACCGATCGATTTCTCTGCGTCAACTAATCGATTTGTCGTAAAATATTAAAATCAAACAAAATGGGTGGGACATTAGATTGAACGTATAATTATGAACACAAAGGTGTTTTTTATAGCTACCTTAAATGTCGAAAACTTATCGCCGAAAAGATTCTGTTTGTCATTACATCAAATCCTATCTCTGAAACGGAATTTTTATATTATATTTAAATATTCGAAAATGTCTTTATCCAATCATATTTAATTCACAGAATATTCGAAAATATCTTTATCCAATCAAAATATGTTCTAAGGAATTCTTGATACAGTGTTTTTGAGTTTCATCACAAGTAAACCATAAGACAATTTGAAGGTTCCAAGAATATTACGACAATCCTGTCATGAACAGATATAAAAAGCGACCGATTCTGAAACAACAAGTTAAATGAAAGACTAGAAGCGGTGAAAAGAAGACCTATATATCCACCCAATGAATCATGGGAACTGTATGTTTGGATGGGAAATTTTCTGCAACAAAAGCACTTTGCGTGACTGCGACGTCTAACGAGAGCAGATGTTATATGTATCTCTTCATGCGGATCTTTGCAGAGGAAAAGGATACTAATTTCGTAGCATATCATTGGAAGAATTTTGTTCGATAATGTCTCATTTCAACAATCTGTGCTTTTTCCCAAAGGTTATTTTTTCATTTTTGGCTTGTAGGAAAAATTACAAATTTCTTTTCCCACTTTACTAATTTCTTCGCAAGCACCACCATCGAGTTCATTGTTAACTGTTCGTACGAATGATTTTTTATCTTTTTAAAAGTTTCCACAATATTCTCGACGAAAGCAAAAAAATTTTAAGAATAGTTTATTACAAATGGGGAGACGGCGTATTTTTCCCAATATAACCCTATGAAAGGTACAACAGGCTCGAACATTGCATTACAAAATGGTTTGATTCGTGGAGTTGTTCGCATTACGAAGGTTCATTTACATAGAAATCGAAGAGGATGGCACAGGTCAAATAAGTTCGAATTAAGGAGAAGTTCGAAGACGTTCATTCTGACAATCTCTTTTATTTTCTCATTTTTAGATTGTAACTTGGAGATTTATATATATTTATGTGATGCGTAATGAACCTGATTAGCTTAAAAGATGTTATCTCCATCAAGCTGAAATCCAGACACGATTCCTATACAGATCAATGGAATCGAATTTTTATGTGCAAGATTCTTTTAGTGACCTCCATAATAATTGGTATAGATTATTTCAATGATGAAATATCATGCATCGTGCCAAAAAATGCAGAAATTGATTCCGATTTTGTGAAGAGTGCGTGTTGGATATCTGGCTTTTATATTTATCCAGAGCTGCGAGACCGTTGGAAACACGCTGGTTACCATGGGATACCGAAAGATTTAAGTCTTGATGGCCTGGATCGTGAAGATAATGAACTTTGCTCAGTGATCAGTAAGTATGGAGAGCCAGATGTCACTTGCGAACCGCTGAAAAAAGAGTTTTATCTCCAATATCAATGGTACCCGTTCTTCGTTGCTACACTAGGCTTGCTCTTTTATCTTCCTTATATATTATTTCGCATCGCCAATGCTGACATCATTAGTCTAAATCGAACTTTGGATTCAGAAGTTTCCGATACAAACTCCATCATACGGAATTACTTCAATTACAATCTGAATCCGATTTCGGAAATGAGATTTCGGGTTGTAATTACGGTGATAGTAAAATTTCTTTATATCGCCATTAATATGTTTTCGCTGTATACTTTGAATTCGTCCTTGAACGGGAAGTTCTTGCCGTACGGTATCAACTGGGTCAACTGGTCGAAGAGAAACATGACCGTGGAAAATCATATCGACCTAAGGCATGCCCTTAAACCTGGGAATGAGTTACTTCCACCAATGGGAATTTGCGAAGTGCATGAATCATCACGTGATGTTCGAAACACACTTTTGAATCGGCACAAGTTTATCTGTGAAATTTCTCAAAATATTTTGTATCAATACTGCTTTTTGTTGATTTGGTTTTTATTAATTTTTTCGCTTGTCATATCAATACTCGGTTTCATCTATGAAATTTACACTCACTGTGCAATGTTATTATGGTTGATATGGTGCTCGCACGATGCGACAAAAGTTTACCGATCAATTACCATACGAGAATGTCAATATCTGAATATTATTCGTCGAAAAAACGCGGGAAAATACGGTGAGGTTATTCACCGGTTGAAAAAAGATCGCCTAGGAAATAACATGCCTTTAAACTGGAATGGTAACGAGTCGACCTGAACGATGATGAAAGAACGTTTTTTATGAAAGAATAATGGAATAAATATTAGTAAATATAATTAATAAATTATTATATTAACATTATAATTAATACATATTAGTTTGTAGAGATTACGATCCGTGTTATTATGTGTAGTAAAGTTATTTATTCATCTTAGTATTGTATAGCCTTTACATATAGACCGCCGCTAGACTTGATATGTTCTCTACACATATGAAAAAATCGACCAAAATGTATAAACTATAGCGAGTTAGCGGCGGTCTATATTCAAAGGCTAGAAAAGATGTGAACAATGTATTTTTTTGGAAATGTTGATAAACCATTACGTTTACAGCAATTTTTATCCTTGATTTAAAATGATTCATGACGTCATTTGTACAATAGATAAAAATGCTTCCATGGTGAGTGTGACCAGTTAAGGGTTATTTTCAGGTGGCTTTTAATTTACTTTTGAAACGCCATTTTGTTTTATTGATTTCAAAGTGATGTCATACTTATGCTTATGAAAAATTCATCTTCTAGTTTTCACTCAAGAAATACTTGATCATACTTCATCACATTAACAGCTCATAATGTAAAAAATCTTTGGTCAATATTGCAGCATTCAAACATCACACTCACAATACCAGCTTTGTCACCAGACCATGGATCATGAACTTTTGTTTTGATTCCACAGATAGCTTGCTGATCTCCACAGGTCTCCATCGTAGATATTTTCGTTTTACTGTGGTTGAGTATTGCATCTTGATTTGTGGCCTGGATTTTATGAACTTCGACACTGCCTTGTGTTGGGTCTGAACATCTGAGGTTCAAGGCAACCACACCCACTTTGTCATCTGACCCTTGTCCTGGATATCTCTAAGAACGAACGAAATGAATACTCGGGTTAATAGACTTTCCAAATGGCCTATATGAATATTTGCGTTCTTTTCTCGATAATTACTGAATGTTTCAACATATAATGTTAATGATCAAGTCTTTTTCTACCATCATGTGCACACATTTTGGTAGGTTGGTTAAATGCCCTTTATACACTTTAAAAAACATTCCGTTGATTTATTTCTCTTGAGGGAGTCATTAGTGACAATCAAATAAGATTTGTTTTCAATAAACATTTATTTGTATTTATACGATTTTTGTTTGATTATAAGTTTACACAGGGTATAAGCTTGTAATTAACCTGATAAAACATTTGAAAGTCTTCTATAAGGTCGTACACACATTTCCACTTATGATATGGAACTTAGATACCAGGCCTAATTTGTGGGTAACGATAGTAGTGATAGGTAGTGACATTGTCGAGTAAATCACAAAATATCTTACGTAGTGATCATTGTAAGCAATTTGAGCGCCAGTGTATCCTTGGCCACACATTCTCCAGGAACTCCAGCTGCCATCGTTGGCCATCTTACTTTGTATGATCTTTCCGTCGTTACACTTCAAACCGATTGATGTAATTCCAGCGTTATCACCATTGTTTCTGAAATCATTACCAGTTCGAAATGCTACTGCATATGATCCAGGACAAGCATCAATTTTTCCCGCATTCCAATAACCTTGATAAGTTCTCCCATCGGGCCATATAACTGAGAGAAAAAAACGATCAAAAGAACATATCGAATGCAGTCATTAAATTGACCTGTCTGTTATTGCTTTCTTCTCATCTCTCATCATTCATTCTCTTTTATTGAAAATCTTTAACTATCTTAGCGGAAAATTTTCAGGAGTTTTCTGCAATGCATTGTAGTATTTGGATGCTCTAATAAAGAAAGATTCCTGATACTGATTGGATTGAAATTGACCAATCCCATCATTCAAATTGTTTTGTTACGTTTTGAATCTTTCTTTTTTTCACAATACACTATGACAGATGTAAAGGGTCTGGGTCTGGTTAGAACGTAAACTATCATCATAATTATACAACTTTGCTCCAAACGTACTTTAAATAGCATAGTTTACGGAATAGTTTATGGTGTATCTTATCTAAATTATTCAAACAAAATAATCAATTGACGTCAACGAAGAAAAAAATAAATATAATTTATCTAATAGTTATATTCAGGAGAACCATCAATTCTTCCCCCATTCCAATTACCATGATAAGATCTCGCATCGGGCCATATAACTGAGAGAAAAACGATCAAAAGAACATATCGAATGCAGTCATTAAATTGACATGTCTGTTATTGCTTTCTTCTCATCTCTCATCATTCATTCTCTTTTATTGAAAATCTTTAACTATCTTAGCGGAAAATTTTCAGGAGTTTTCTGCAATGCATTGTAGTATTTGGATGCTCTAATAAAGAGAGATTCCTGATACTGATTGGATTGAAATTGACCAATCCCATCATTCAAATTGTTTTGTTACGTTTTGAATCTTTCTTTTTTTCACAATACACTATGACAGATGTAAAGGGTCTGGGTCTGGTTAGAACGTAAACTATCATCATAATTATACAACTTTGCTCCAAACGTACTTTAAATAGCATAGTTTACGGAATAGTTTATGGTGTATCTTATCTAAATTTTTCAAACAAAAAAAATCAATTGACGTCAACGAAGAAAAAAATTTAATATAATTTATCTAATAGTTACACCATCAATTCTTCCCTGATTATAATTACCACAATTGGATCTTAAATTTAATATAATTTATCTAATAGTTTACCGTCTTAAAGATGTATCATGAGAACAAATTGATCGCTTGTGTTAGTAAAAAACCGAACCACTTACAAGTGCTTGGTGGAGATGATCGATCTTCTATTGCCTCGTCAGAAAATAGCGATTCTGAAAATTTTTCCAACAAAAAGCAAATTAATTAAACACTAATTTCTTAGTAAGGATGACATAATTTTTTTGTTCAAAATGTGGTATAAAACACTGACCGAATTCTAACACGTTGCTTAGCATGTCTTTGTAAGCTAACCAAGAATCGACGGTGGGTCTCGTTGGGATCAACTTCTCGTAATCTGGGGGGTCACAGTATCCCCAATTTACACTTGGTTGTCTCTCGTATTTTCCATACTTGTTACTATTTCTATTTAAAATGTCGTCATTTGGACACCAATAGTCAGAACTACCATAACGTTGACATGGCAGCTTGCATGGGGTTTCTGAACCTTTTGCATCACCGTAGAATTTAGTGTTGTATTTATCGGAATAAAATTTCGGGATTTTTGTCGGAATCGCTTGACATCCCTCAAATATTTCTGAACCAACAAAACCATCCACATTTTCGTTGAAAAAAGTATGAACCTTTTCTGCTACGGCGTGCACTTCTTTAATAAGTTCATCCAAAACATCTTCTTTGACGGTGCGGCCATTCCTTGTATCTTTGTGAAAATCAGCGCTTGGTGGATGGTAGATATCAGCAGCCTGATCCCAAAATTGCAATGCCAGTTGAGAATATGGCGCTTTGCTACCTCCATCTGGTGATTTTGTAAACTTGACACCTTTTATGGTTTGATAACGTTTCCTGTACAACGAATGAATCCCATATATTACTTCACGTCTCATAACAATCATTTCGTTCGCTAGTCCGCATGCACCAATACAGTCATTTTCTGATGTTTGTGTACAACTCCCCTTTGGATTGTAACGTCTATATTCCATGTATCCAGCGAACACATGCGTCATCCAGCAGATCATGGTCGGTCCCCAATGTTGTGAGTAAGTGACTTCAGATTCGTCTTGAGGAAATACCTCGTGTTTCAAATTGACAATCTCCATTAAATCTTTTTCATCGAATTTCTCACCTCTACGAAACAAAATTGGCATTCTGGCGAACTCTGTTCGTATATCATCGAAATGTGATGTTGTTATCGCTTGAGAAATCTTCGATTCGACCTTCTCACGAATTTGATCCCAAACCCCTAATTTGTTAACTGAGAAGAAAGTATAAGTCATAATCTTACGATTCAATTATGAATAAATTCTCTGCAAAGCGAAAGTTTCAGTGGACAGACAACACATCGAAATGACAAATCACCCCCACTTGCTCGTAAATAGACATCCAGAATAATTCCTCCAAATGTTCCAGCTATGTTTCCAGCGATTCCTCCCGTAGGTCCCATGCCAACTGCAAAGAATAAGACGTGTTTAAATGTTCCCAAGAATGATTTAAATGCTTGATTCATGTGGTCATATTCTTTAGCTTTATACTGGACTGGGCGACCATTTTTCCTGGCTCTTTTCATTGCGGTGTATCTGATGTTTCGTAGATCATCCCTTGTTGGTCCTTGTTGGTAGAATTACTGGAGTCTTCACAGTGTACAAACACAATCAATCCAAAACAAACACCGAACAAATAGAGCCAATTCATTTTTTAAAAAAGAAGAATAAAAAAGAAAACTTAGTCAAAACAAAGCGTCTGCAGTCGGAAGTACCTGATTGACTCTTTGATCTCGACTCTTCCGGAATCAAGAATGGAATGTCAGTTTGTGACAAAAATCATATAATAGCCAAGAAATAAAGGTATTAGTTCTTATTTATGCAGTTTAACTTTTTGTGTTTACAAATCGAATTGGATCAGTGAACATTGGTTTCTTTTAAGCAAAACAATGCTTTATTCAGCATGATTGTTAAATTGCTGGATGAGTTCCATCCCACTACCATTTCTCATAATTTTTACCATCAATAAAAAAGCCGACGGAAAAAGCCGAGTGGGTTTAATTTTGCTGCGACGTCTCGCTGCAATAGGAAGAGAACTTTACGAACCGAGTGATTTTTTTGCAAAAATTTCGAGAAATATAACGTACCTGTCCCATAAGTTGAAATGCCATAGGATATTGGAAAAAAAAAATCGAGAATGAGCGGTCAAAATGTCAAACTACGTGGACGCGAGGCGTTAAATTTCAGAAAACGCTATGATGAAATTAAACAACATACTGGACGTCTTCATTAATAAGAAGAATTAAGAAGAACGTAAAACAGAACGCAAACATTTGTATGGTAAAATCGTTCATTTTCAACTTTTTCCTTACTATGATTTTCAGGCTATGGTATTGATGAAGTGGGACTGAGTTTCTTGTTGAAGGTTGGTAGTTATGCTAGTGGTGATTTACGTGAAGACCATTACTATAGTAGTGGAGCATCGAGAATCTATGAATGAATGTGATCAATTTATCTATTTATTATTTATTTATTATTTATCTTTGGAAATAGAAAACAAAAGAGTTTTAGCTTGATTGCAAAAATAATTAATTATATTATATTTATTTTCGCTTTTATTTTCGCTTTCACCCTTTTTTTTTTTTTCTTATTTCCTTTCAGTCTATCTTTGTCTTCCTTTCTTTGAGCTGGACCCTTCGGCTCACTTTAAGGGAGTAAGCTGAATATCAACTTTAAGCATCCTTACAGTCCTGCTGAACAAAAAGTTGAGAATTGGTTTATCACATCACATTGTCATAGTGTTCTCACAATGTAAGTTTTCAATGTCTTGCATATATGTCCCATTAAACATGAATCCACTCTTTTATTACAGGTTATACAATGTTGCAAATCAAATTTCATCATATTGCCAGGTAACAACTTTTCACCAAAAAGTGTTTGCCATTTTCAGACAAAAGTAATTCAGATAGTATTTGCAATAACTTCAGTAGAAAAGACAGAGTCCGACTACCCGGGTTATTCCCTAGTACTAGCATTTCTTTATGTAAGGATGAGAATCTTTAGAAAACCTTATTTCTTTAGAGAGGTGGTTCAAATGATAAATTTCTATAAACGTATTTAAACTATTTCACACACCTTACGTTTATATACCTCGCGTAGATAACCGTTTCGCGTAGAAATAATATAATACAGTGTTTAAACAGAAATTCGGGAAAATTTTAATCACTCCAAACAAGAATGAATTTTATTTAGATTCCACGCGGTAACTTACGCTTGTTAATTTTCATCTGATTTGTTGGCTAAAGACAAATCAGTACAAAGAACAGGGGCCTAGGAACGAATTTCAGATTGAGGAGGCTATACTTGCAATTACAAAGGCATTCTTTATTTTTGCTGGTGAACATATAGGATGGTCACACTTACTCCGCAAACCTTCTACAATTAGATAATCTCTTCTTGATCCAAATCAAGTAAACTATATGTATTAGAAATGTTGCAAACGAACTATTTTTCTGAAATTAACAAAAACATTTTCCAAAAGTCTTATGTCCAATTTATTACGGGACCCTGTGATGTCAGGACTTTCTCGTCTCGCCGTCTTCAAAAAACTATTGTTTCGAACTGATTAAAGCTTTTGAAATCAATCAAGAAAAAACTTCTAAGCTCCACAACGAATTCAGTGATTCTTGAATTTCAGGTCGCAGCCCGTTTATTCGCGCCGACACGCCAGGACTCTCATGTTTCGACACTTTCGGGAAAAGGCAACGTCAAGCCATTAAAGCTGATGTCGAACAATGTGAACAGTATATCAAACAAATTCAACAAATTTGAGTGCCTTGGAAGCTGTTTGTGAACTTTTTGACTTAACAAGAGTTTTCCACGAACTATACACGTCGGATGGTCATCTGGAAGCAAATCCTACCTCACTCAGACAGGTTGGAGTTACATTCTCCTAGAGGCAAATGACCACTTGGAGCAACTGTTTACAACATCTTACCACCAAACAAATATACAACGGTGTCGTCCTAATTCTTTACGAGATACAGACAGTGCCAATTTTTTTTAGCGCAAGGAACCCTTTCATATTTATTTTCGTATTTCATATTTATGACACTAGCTACAGCTTTAGGAACCGCTAAAAAAACATGATTAATAGAGGCAAATAACTATCAAGTGTAGATGTAGGCTTAATTATGCCTAAAAACACATTCGACTTGCTCCCAAAACTGAGCCTCGAAATCTATTTTATGGCCTAAATATCCTGAAATGCAATATTTTGGGGGCATTTCCAAAGATTTATTGCCGTAAGATAATGGTACATCTAAATGTGCAACTGTTTTTCGATAGAGTTTTAGTCAGATGCATACATATTTTGAGACAAATATAATCTCGTATCCAATAAAGAAATACAAAGCCAATTATATATAATATATATCCAAAACACAAGTTGAAAATGTTAACACAACAAACATTCAACCGCCTGTAAACATTACAGTAAAAACAACAACAAAAATAAACAAATAAACGTTGCGTCATTCTCTCGCTACTTGGTTACAATCTTAATGTTTTATGACTGTTCAAAATCGAACAAAAATGTTCATGAAAAGAAAAAGGAAGAGTCTGTTCCTTTATGGCCATTTACGCATCAAAATCCCCTTGAAATACATCTTCACAATCATCATTCATTCTTGCTTGTTGCGGTGGACAGTGGTAGTCTAAATACGCCTTCAAATCATGTATGCTTTCTTCCATATTTAGGCCAGGACCAGGAGCACCTTTCAACATGTAAGACCAGTTTCTGCTTCTCGATTGGTCGCTTGGAGAACCGGAATCCGCCGGTTGGCTTGTTATAATTCGCACCTTTTTGCCAAAAAGTCCGAATAACGTAATGATTGCGATAACCATCCCAAAAACACTTATTTCAAACTGACGGTAAGCTCCTTCCTCCGGTGAATGGTAATAGAAAGGTAAAAACACTGCCCATAAAACATCGCTTATGTACAACGTATAGCAAATAGATTTCGTTTCGTGATGGTTGTGTGGGTAATGACGTACCTTGAACGCGAAGACAGTGGCTCCTATCATGAATAACAAACCCAAACTCAAAGAGATGATTAACGCTGTCGGATTCTTATCTTCACTGCAATACTTATACTTATAGAGTGCGCCTTTCGACAAAGTGACTTCTGGGCTTGAGTCTTTGCTTAGCAAGAGAGCACTAATTATAAGCAGTTCTGTACAAACGATACCAAATAGGATCCAGATTTGTGCTTTAGGGCTGGGATAAACGACCTTATTTTTGATTCCAAAGAACGTGCGATTGATTCGATAGCACTTCAGAAACAAAGAAGCATAAATCAATATGAAAGCTAAGCCAGGTAAAGCAATCCTAAGAACACAGATTGCTCCTGTTGGTACCATTAAGTACGGGATGACGGTAGCTGGGATTAAAAGTAGACCACCTAAGATCGTATACCAAAAATTTTCACCCGAAGCTTTCATGACTGGGCTATGCCGATTGATGAATACCACAATTGAAAAACCTAACAGCACCAACATCAGGAGAATTGCTATTCCAATCAAGACGATCGCAAACGGTCGTTCACTTACATTTTCGTAACGAAATGGCACTTTTTCACACGAATGGAAGCCTGAGGAGACTTTCTCTTCTGAGCCACATGGAACGCATTTATTGTTTACAACAATATGATTTTTTGCACAAAACTGGCAGTTCCAACAACACGGCCAAAGGTGATATATCGTTATGGATCCTGCTGGACAAGTTTTACTACATCTCAAGTTCGGTGTTACTCCAACGTAATCATGACCCCACCAAATCGCTGACTCATTAATATGTAGATTCCGAAGAGCAATCTTAACATCGTTTGGATAGGACCTTATTGAGGATCGGTTCATACTCCATCTTCCGACCAGGATATTCTGAAAATGGTCTCCTTTCTTCACGTAGTTGTGAATATTGTAAGCAACAGTATTCTTGTTTTTAGCGTCCCACGGAACTGTCTTCTTCAACATACCATCTCTATAGATGACTTCAGAAAAGTGGTCATACAACAAATGCTGATACTCAAGGATTTTCGAACTGTCCAACCTATCACACGTGGAGGAGTTGCGTAAATCAGCATGGATATTCCGGTTACACCGGGCTTCAATCTCTTTACGAAGGACATACGCATAACCATACACAGCATCGATGAATTGATCAACCGCTATCTCTGGGTAGTATCCAATGTTTAGATGTGGATTTTCTGAACCGTTACAATAAATTGATGAGTCTTTCAGTAATTCTGGATATGGGTTCGTAATATTCGGACCGAATGGATCACATTGAAAAATGTGCTGCCAAAATATAGCGTAAAATTTGCGCCAATCATTTTTCCGATATGAGCTCCACTTGTTTAGTTTGAATTGTTTCGTTTGAAGAAAATGTTTTTTAAATTGTATATTTTCTTCATATGCGACATCCAACGCTATGGAACCAACCAAGACTTGCCGAAATTGCGCCGCAAATGCGGTGTCCACAATCGCCTTTCCATAAAAAAACACGAGGTGAAAATGTCCTACAAATTTCGTCTTTATCATCATTTTCAAAACATGATAGGTGTCCGGTATCTGAGTAAACAGTATTAGAACTTTGATTTTGTTTTTTGCAAAATCTGAGAGACTGGCATTTATTTCACGGCTGGATGCCTGTTGCCTCAGTCTTCCCAAGGTTACACAAACACCCTCTTCTTTCATACGACGGGTAAATTTAACAGCATCCATTTCCCCATCATCACCATAAGAAGCAATTATACCTAAGTGGTTCCATCGCCAACGCTTGATCATATCGAACAGTGCTTCCAGACGGAATGTATCAGATGGGGCAGTACGAGCAATGAGTTGTGATGAAAACGTTTCATCGAAGTAACTAGACGTTCCCCCGTACGTTAATATTGAGATGCGAAATATACTAGAGCCCAGGGCGGCTTCGTTGGTAGCTCCAGATGTACCCGGGCCAATGAGAACCGGACTATCACTTCTCATGAGCGTTTCCACGACAACTTGTCGAGCACCTGTCAATAGAGGTCCAGACCATGGTGACAATTCAAAGACATCTCGCAGAGCAAGTTTATAACCATACAAGTAATCGTGATCATTGACTTGTTTGGCAGCAAAGCGCAAGGCTTCCATCATCATCAAACCGTTTCGGGAAATCCCCTCATCCGTGGATGGTACATCCAAAACAGCATTAAACTGTAACGTAGATTGGCCTAAAATTCAGATTAGATAAAAACCATTTCAATTACAATAATTACTAGAGAATATGTTGTCCAACCCAGAACGAAGTGCGATGTACACAATAGCAGCCATTCATAGAGAGAATAGACCCGAATTCATGTTTATATGTCGCATCATAACTATATTGTCCAAACAGACTCGTTTTGATGCGTTACATTGTTTCACGATAATTATTTAGTTATGTAATTTGCTCATTTTCAACACAGAAACGAGGTCCGTATGGACAACTGAGTCAGGATGCGACATATAAACATGAACTCAGGAAAGGTGTACTTTCTTCTTTCAGTTTTATTGTCATTTCGCATTATTTTTCAACTGCACGCTATTTGTAGGTAATTTTGAGTAGGAAAGTTCAATCGAGACTTGATTTTTCCGTTCCGCTAATGAAGTGTCCTCTATAACCTCACGTGGCATTAAATTTTTGAAATTTCCTGAAATTTTTTCTCTCGCTAAAACATGGATAATTTTCCACGCATTTCAAACTGTGATTCGCGAAAGTTTCTGCTCTTAATGTTACTGTTTTGACTAACTATCCTACCGCGCCTCGTTTCGATGCGTTGTATTGTGTCTTGGTAATAACTTGATTATATATTTGCTTAACAAATCGCTGTGGGACAATTTATGATAATTTTCATCAAATCGAGGCGGGGGTAGGATAGTTTGGCAAAATGGTGTGTTTCTTATTTTTAAAAAAAAACCTATTCGTTTTAAATCAATAAATCTCTATGCCTTGTAAATTATCACCAATGACCTACCACTTATAAAGTCGTTTTCAGCCGCGAGGTTGTTTTTTTAGATTTATCTTAAATTTTTATCATTTTTTAGTAGCTAGATTTTACTTCTAGACAACATAAAGCGACCCGAGCGAACAAGCGATTAGCTGATCTCCATTCCAGAAAAACATGAGCGTCAAAAGTTTAAAATCAAAGCCAGTGGGAAACTTGAAAGATACAAAAATTTTGGTTTTGTTGTACTTTTTGAAGAGGAAAAAAAAGAGATTTTTTGGATATCAATATCCAAGCTTGCTGTCTCTTCTGTATCTCTTCAAAAGCTCTACACGATGTATCCCACAAGCATTGATGAGCTCTGATCTGTTCAAGTAGAATTTCTTCGAAATTAGCTGTGTAGTCAATTTCTGCAATATAATTACTATATTCTTCATCAGTTACTGGAGTCTCACTTGCTGTAGTTGCTGTATTTTCTTCGTTTGTTTCATCTTGTACATTAGCATTTAGTTGTACTTAACTTGCAAAATTGCAAAGGTTCTTGTATATTTGCGAAACGTGTTTCAACCATTTTTTATTATCATTCTCTGTATATTACTTCAAATAATTTTTTTACACATACTTCGAACATTTTTCAGTTCTATTTTTGATTGGCTAATAAGGAATAATGGCGTCAAAGCACGCCAGCGATCAGCGAAAAAGTTCAACTATCTGAACTCTCTTGGCGATCTCTACGACCAGCTCATGTTACGCAATTTTATGAAAGTACAGCTTCAGCGCATGCCCAGAACTTTTCGCTAGCGCCCGCGCAGCCAAAATTCGCTAAATGGAGATCAGCCTTAATTCATAAGAGCAACTCTCTGATACATATTTTGTAAACCTAACGTCTCGAGGATTTCAACATCAACATTACAGGGTACACACTTCTTTAATTTCCGTGATAGTTTCTTGTAACAGGAATTCATCCAATGTGTACTGGTCCTTTTCTCGCTTGCCCATAATGGCGTTAATTTTCACGATTTGGCGTTAAAAGGGCCGGCGTTAAATGTTTGTCTGTGAAAGTGTGAACGTGTATTTTTCAAAAAATAGCGCCAATAAAGACCGGCGTAAATATTCAATAAGATAGATCTTCTTCAACCTTTAATATGAAACAAAACAGAAAGAATAGTTTGTTTTACCTCTAACAATGTCATTTCTGTTGATCTTCTCTAAATTGCATTTTGTGATGCAAATTGTTATAATAACAAGCCACGTTAGCATCACGATGACTCCAAAAGAAACGAAACTATGAAAAAAAAAGGGGGATTTTTTATGAATGAGTGACGACTCATATTACATAACTCGAAAACGGGAGAGAAAACTCATTGTTGGCTGTTTGACCTACAACTCAGAATAGAAAATAATTCTTTCCTTATATCCAGGTCATCTCCCGAAACCCACATTATATCTAAAGGGCATTTCCCGAAACCCACATTATATCTAATATTCTCTATAAGCTCTTGAAAATGACGTCGAAATATTGCTGATTTTAAAAACTGTGTTTTTTATGTTGAATTTCTCTCTCTATATATTTCAATGTGTATATTGTTTCGAAATTCTGTTATTTTGTGAATCGTGTTAGTCCACATATTCGTATTTTCAAAGAACATTATTACGTAAATTTCCATAAATTTCGACTAGGTTCTAGATCCGATTCCATGCAATCTGTATGGAATTATCAGAGGAAAATTCTCCAGGGAAAAGTTTACCTGGGGGTGGGGGTTGTAATTTTCCGGACACATATTTTTAAATATTTTCGTGATGAACTTCACAGTGCAAATATTTGTTCCTTTCCACGAAGTACTATTGGGCATGCTTTTTCAAGCAGCACAACACAAGTCATTTCACTTGTTCTACATATTTATGTGATCTCATGTATTTTTGAACATAATTGTAATAAGCAAGACTTGGACACCTGCGTATTCATTTTATATCGTTGCTGCAAAATAAGGGTTTGAAAATAGTCGACCTACTAATAGGAAAAGGGTCTAGCGAGGAAAAAGCTTTAACATAAATTATGTAATGTCTTTCTTGCTTTGCGGATCTGTCTCATCTGCATAAATTATCGGTATATTCGCAACTTGCTGGTTTTGAACCCGATTTTAAACCGATTTACCGATGTTGTGTAAAGTTCGTGGCCGGTAAATCAGTACCAAGAAAAACTAATTGCTATGGCAACACTTCGACATATTTTCAAAAAAACATTTCTTTTCCAAAATAAAGCTAAACATAAGTTAGGAAAAATTTGAAGAAAAATTGAAAAACGTTATGAGAAAAAAAACAGAGAGGAGAGGGGAGGGGCTTATTTGTGCTTATTTGTTGCAGATTTAATAAAATAACCACTTTACAGTTTTATCTGCCGATATGTATGGCACCGATGTCTGTTCTTTCAAGCGCTCTTTCAAGCCTTTGGCCTGGAAAAGTTTGGTAGTCTCAAATTGACAGATAAATACACTCCTCGCAATTAAAAGCGATTCGATTGTTGAATAAATATTAGCTTTGATAGAAAAGTGAGATAAATTTTCACTCAAAAGATGAAATCACAGCTTACCAAAAAATCTCTTTCATGAAACACGTAGAAGGTAAATCGTTTTGATTCACTTGAAAATCTTGTGAAAAACAATTTTTCCATCCATGCACACACACATACATCCAAAACGTTCACACACAAAAAAATAGAATTGTTTCCTATTGAGAGTATAACAATACGATTATCATTTGATTAGCATATTTTGAAAAACACACGTGTAAACTATTAAAATGTTCAGAATTCACCGAAAAATAAACTATAAAAGAACAGGTGGCAGTATTCGAAGTAATCGAGATCAGGCAAAGACAATCCAGCACACATTGTTAATTGCTAACGTTTGCTTACGTCAGCATTCAACTAATCAATAGAATTTCCGCGCGTTAGTTACATTTAGTCTTGTTATACTTTCTAAACGTTGCAGTTGCAGGGGGCCTTGGAATTTATTTCGATTGTTTCTGCTATAAAACGCCTCGGGTGTTTGGAACCAAGCTGTAGGAATAATGATCCCTAGGTGGTGATTACATGATCACTTTTTATCCAGGTACTGGGCTTAAAAGTACATCTTGATTCGAGAAATATTTATTCAGCCCGAGATGAAAAAAGCGGTGAAAACAAAAAACGCCATATCTTTACAAATAAAAATGTGCTAACTACGCATGTACAAACGTCAATTTTCATACATGATACTTTTTGGCCCGGCACCATAAACTGAGATATCTCGGGGTCGGCATGAAAAGTATACATTATAATAACACTAAAACAAGAGAATCAATTAGAGAAAGTGAGCTGGCCCGCTGACCGAGATGAAAAGTGATCATGTAATCAGCCCACACGTAGGGATGAAATATTTTATCTGATTTCATCCCGGCTTGAAATATGTTTTTTAAATGTTTTTTTTTTCTCGTTTTGCGCATTAATAATGTATTTTTCAGACAGTATATGAAACAGAGAATAGCGTTAGGTCGGAAGCAAAAGTTTTTTTTGCCAATAATTTTATCGATTATGTTGACTGTAGCAGCTCTAATAATGGAGTTGCAATTGTTTTTACTGCTGCAGTTAGCAGAGCAGCGATGAAAAAAAATCTACTTTTCTTTTGAAATGTGTTAAAAGGAAAAGAAAAAAAGGATATACATACTTTTTTATACTTTTTCTCATTTTCGTTGCCATCTCAGCTTTAATTAATGCATTTTCTTCCCGAGACGAGATTTCACGTGTAAACACACTCTTAGTTTGTGTCTGCTTTCGTAAAAGGGGTGGCGAAGCAGGTTGCATTTGTGTTTTGAGTCTGGTCATCTCTTCTGGATCATCCACTTAATAGCCACATAAAAAGTGTCCTTTTAGAGCATTTTTAGAGTGGTAGGAGTCAGTGATTTAACAGTGCCGCACCAGGAAAGGGTGCAGGGTCCGGTGGGAGCACTGGGAGTTAATTGTGTTTAAACTTAATTGTGCTGCGGTCTCTTCAGCCTTGAAAAAAATGGAAACCTATCTGCTATCAGCCATGCGCGATGACGAATCCTACGATGGCCCGAAGGCTCACTGTTCTCTTCCATATCTTTTTATGGCAAAGTGTTCTTTTCCGCAATTTTTCTGTAGCAAAAAGTTCTCTTCTGTAATTTTTATGAGCTTTCAGGGCTATTGTATATCACGGAAGAGAACTGTTGCCATACAAATTGCACTTCTCTTTCGTGATATTTTTTGCGATAAAGTGTTCTCTTCCGCGATTTTTTTGGACAAAGACTTCTCTTCCAAAATATTTTCATTTTCGAGGCAGAATTTTGACTCGATCATCACTTATGGTCAACATTTTTTATCGTCACTTTTTCTTCCCTGTGTGGCAAACGAATTTTATCGAACGCCAACCTCATTCCCAGGGTTTCTTCCAGCGTTTTGATAATCGGATGGCACGAAGAAGCGTTTACATTATTATCGCATTATGTTCCGCCTCGTTCTCAATATAAATATTGCTTTTAACCGCGCTAACGGGAATAGGAATAAAGACTATTACTAAGTCATTAAATTATAAATTGCAATAATGAATTGGATCAAAACGAGGCAGAACATGATAACTAGGCAATAATACTGTGAACATAATTTGCGAAAGGCCTATTCTATATCTCGCTGAATAGACACGTTTGCTCAACCTAGAATTTCAACTTTTCGGGGAATACAATACCTCTCGTCGGTATCTCCATCGTTATGTTTTAGACAAGTATAGGGTCTTAATTTTCACATGGTAGTAGCAGAATGTGAGGGATGTGTTTTTATTCATAAGCTCTTCTTCTAATATTCACTTACCAAAACGATAAGCATAAGCATAACACATAGTTCAAGGTAAAATCTCGTATCAGTAAAGTTCATGGTGTAAACATAGTTGAATTATTTTGGGTGGTTAAGCTTTGTAAACAACTTTTGCTCGTTCTTTCAAATAGTTTTATATAGGTTCTCACCGAAACGTTTGTGAAACAGGATTTTACCTTGAACACCCTCATAAGCATGGAAAATATAAAACTTCCCCTTGTGAAAAATATGCAGACCTGATGAAGTTATCAAGACAAAGATTTCTCTCTCCCACCACTTAAGTAGAAGTTTGAAATCGAATTTTTTGGCATAAAAATACCATGAAAGAGAACACTTTGCCACAGAAAAATTGCGGAAGAGAACAGTGAGCCTTCAGGGGCATATGCAATGGCCCTGAAGGCTCACCACAAAAAAATCATGATAGAGAACTCTTTGCCACAAAAATATCATAGAAGAGAACACTTTGCCACAAAAATACCATGGAAGAGAACACTTTGCCATAAAAAGATAATTAGGAAAACAAGGAGCCTTCAGGGCCATCGTACGAATGTTATGATTATTCATGCATCTACATAAACATATGACTTGTAATTTTGATCTTATTGAGGTCTCCATTTGTAGGCATTAATTACGGCAGAAAGAGAATGTTTGGCAAACTCAGTCAACACTAATTGCCGAAGTGGAGAGTTATAGTGTCTACTAGCTCGCAAACTGTTTTATGTGTGATGTAATGGTCCAGATCGTCGTTGCTTAAAAAAAAATTTTCATTTGTATTTGTACACGTTCCCTACTTCACGATAACCTGGAACAACCCATACTTTGAAGAATAAAATGTCAAAACCTGTCTCTTTAGTCTTCCGTGCATTTTAAGCTGTGGAAATGAGTAATTAGGCAGCCAAAGTTATTTTTGCTTTAAAGATAAATATTCATACCATTAAGTAACTCTAAAATTCATTTTAAGGCCATTTAAGAGATCCTAGAATTCAAAATTTGATTCGTCGCCCAACCATGGTGGCCGACAAGATGAGGCATCATTACATTTTTGGTTTTTGGTATACCCCCCTCCTGAAATATTGACCCTGATACAGCCCTGTTATATAAGCAATACAACATTTTAGTTGAGGCTACAAGTTGCTTGTTGCTCTCTTACGTTTTTCATCAGCAAAGTAAAAAAGTACATGCCCCCTTTTTACATCAGGTTATTTGTTGCTTAGCAGTTGCTCGTCTTCAGAAGTCTCTGTGGAGGAGTGTTTTTTTATTGAAACAGCGGGCAATTTTGCTTGTCATTCCTATGAAAACACACCTCCTCACAGACTTTTTGAAGATTTTGCTGCCTGTGAATGTGCTAATGTGCGATTTCCACTTCCACGAATTTTAGGGGAACAACTTCGAGCGGGAAAAAACCAGGCGGAATTTTTTCTCAGAAAAAAAAAATGTTTTCCACTTCATAAAGCCGGATTTCCACTTAACGTTTTTTTAAAGAAAAAGTTTTGAATGAATATACATTAAGCACAAAATACATATTTTATCACATGCACCCCGCAGGTGATAAAATTAATAATAAATAAAGAAATGAACACATAAAAAATCTTACTTTTAGTTCCCAGGAGAATTAATCCAAACCGACTGACGGAATATTTATAAACATTGCACATATATATAATAGCGAAATTATTATTCAATTTTTGCGTGAAACCTTTTGAAAAGTTTTTATCATGTTTTTAAAAATTGGCAAACTTTCATAAATTTTTAAATGACTAGGTAGACCAAATTTCTGGTCCTATTGGGTCATACCTTTTGATCCAAAAGTTTTCGTGTTAGTCCTAATGATTTCAAGGTTATTGACGTTATGTGATCTGATTGGTCTGTCTATGGTTTTAAACCTGAAGATATTTTTCATGTAGGATTTAAATTGTGAATGTTTTGAATATTTCTATATATACATTTTTCTGCCATTGGACTTTTGTTGCTCTTGGCAACTGAAACTTCGTACGTGCTTTCATAATTATTTAAAAGAAAGCTCAGAGCATCTCTTCTGAATACTTTCTCCTTTAAAACAGATTTTCCAGAAGCGAAATGCCAAACTAAGGGTTAGTAAGATACTGTCGAACAATATTTTCTAGCTTCAAGAGGCAAATATGCACCAAGCAACATAATTCCTATCAAGATGACTTTTCCTTTCTTCTACTAGATTCTGAGATTGCGGATGGTGAGATTAAATATCAGGGGAATTCTACTGTTCGTGTATTGAAAATGCATTTCATAATGACGTGTCTTCATGCTTTTATCATGATCCTCGTTGGTCTTTCCATAAATGAAAAAATCATGTACTTTTGGTGATACCTGGCAACCCCCATTAATTGCATTGAACTGGTACAGCAAAATCGCCCCAGTGGTGTGATAAAGGTTGTGAAAAGCTGTGATTCTTCGTCAAGTGGAATTCGCATCTAGTTTACTCATAATGACAGATTCATCACTTATTCGTGCAAGTTAAGTTTGGTTAAGTTAATGCAAAGTCTGATTTAGTTTGATAACTGCCACAATTGAGTGCCACCAAGCCGTCGGTTGTGTTTAGTTTTCTTTTCTTTTTTTTGCTACCTTTGTGTAAGGGTATTCAGTTCACAGTAAAAATGATAACAGTTTGGAGAGCGCGTAACCTCGTCCCCAGGACTTCTTGCCTTTTCGATATACTGGATGGCGTTCGATTCTTCGCCGCGTCAACAGTATCGAACATGGTATATTGAATATAAAGTTGAACCTCTATAGCGGACACATGCGGTTTCTGAAAAAAGTGTCCGCTATAACGAGGTGTCCGCAATGTAGAGAGGTTCTGACTTTTTCAAAAAGACATCATAAATGAAACTCCCACTATATTTTACGTTTAACGTTGTCACTTAAACAATTTCATTTCTTAAAGAACGTATGAATGGTAGCTTACCTAAAGTTTTGTAGTTTGAGTGTTTCCACTCTTGTTAAGTCATTGAGCAGCAGTCATTTAGAATCATTACATTGAAATAAGTTCCTACTTGCGAACAGTTGTTATGATTTTCATCATTTGGTGACATTTATTAAAATCACGTTGTTTTCTAATTCCCCCCAAAAAACTAATGTGTCCGCTATAGTGAGGTAATTTTCAAGGCAAATGCTCACGCGTTTCCAAAAGATAGTGTTCGCTATAAATGTATCCGCTATATAGAGGGTTTGCTATGAGAGTTTGACCGAGATTCGGCCGATTCTTAGAAAATCTGTCCGCTAGAACGAGGTACGAGGTGTCCGCTATATAACATGGCCTTCTTTGCAAATGATCTAAAATACTAAAAAATCTTCACTGATGTTAAATGTCTATTAGTCCTTTCAGTTGTGGTGTATGGTATTATCATCAAAATCGCATGTTTTTTTTCTGTTTAAATGGTGCATGAACCTCAGCTGCAGGTGGATTTCCTGTCAACCATGCACCAAAATGTTTTCAGAATGTTACCGAATTTGTCACACCTTCTCCATATTGCCAATACATCTACAAATATAAGGGAACTTTGAGAAGCTTTGATGGCTATTTGAATGAAACGCGAACCTTCTTCCACGAACCTTTGATGATGTATCATTGATTTGTCTGAGCATAAAAAAATCAGCTCAAGTTGAACATTTCCTTTTACTTTAGACACTCTCTTTTTGGTATCCTTATAAAAGCATCCTTTTCTCATTCTCGAATGGGGGAAATTAAATGATTTTTAATTTCATTAGCGAGACAAAAAAAGTATTGCTTATCTTTGTACAAAATATGATAGCTCGGTAGAGGGGTAAAGGGCTTAATTTTAATTATCTGTTCATTTTATAATTGGTTCAAAGTAAGTATTATAAACAGAGCCAAGGAGAAAGGTGTTCTCTAATCAGGAAGATTTTTGAAGATGACCATAAAAAAGTTTTTGGTCATAAACTATTAATTTCTATTCCATTCTATTCACTCTTTTACCATGGTGACGAAGTGTTCTATATATCTAAATATTAAATATTAGTTTCGAATAAATATTAGAAAAAAAAAATTATATTCGGCAGCGTATCTATACACCTTTCCCGAATTTCTGTTTAAACGCCGTGTTTTTGTCTAGTAAGTACATCCGGCCTCGTTTTAGATATCAAAATTGCCTCTAATCATTCTACTGGGAGTTTTTGTAATAGAGATAATTACTAAGTAATTAAGTTAAAACATTATTGAAACAATAAATTTCATAAAAACGAGGTTGGATGTACTAACTAGCTGAAAACATGGCGTTTAAACAGAAACTCGGGAAAGGTGTATTAAGTACTGCGCTAGCCTGGGATATCAAATCATGCAAAAACTTGAGAAATTAGCGTTGGTAAACCCAGTCAGTCAATCACAAGCAAAGTACAAAGCACTGCTTCAACTTTCAATAAAGTTACATATGGAAAATCATTATATTTGTTGTGTTTTGTGATAGATTTTCAAACCAATCTAAAGCAAATGTTTGCCGAAGAAATCCCCTTAATGTGAAAAACATATCTATAAGATATGGGTAGGTATATCTCTCAGAATTTAGAACCAAGACTTCCGTCAGATCTTTCCTAATATCTTTGTAATACATCTCATGTTCAGTCTTACGACAGACACGGCGTTCATGGGAACAAAAGTCGCACGACACACGGTGACTCTTGTACAACAATTTTGTTGTTGTACACATGTTGTAGAGGATGCAAAAATATTGTGTTACACTTTTGATAACAGTATTCACTGAAATTCTACAACGACGGCTGTGGTTCGGTTTCCATGAAATAAGTCAATTTCGACCTTTTTGTCTCGTGGTTTTCTTATCAAAAAAGAAAAATGGTCCTAGGTTCGAGGTGGTAGAAATAAACTTGCTTTTATTCCAAATTTTCAGCTAGAGAGAGTTATAAGGCAAAGAAACGAAAAAGACCTCCCTTCCAACGAAACTCCTCAAAGTATGGGCGTAAACGACTTCTACATTACCAGACTGGAAAGATGTTATTCTATTTTTTCATTCTAACTGTCAAAATACCCTGCATTTGTGTTTCAACAAAAGTGACGAAAATTTTTGTCCAATAAGCTAGACAAGATTGTTTTAAAGGCGGTAATTATTTAAAGCGCTAAAATGAGATGCAAAATTCCAGTAAGCGTCACAAAGACTAACAATCGCTTTCCTTGACCACAGTAAAAATGGATTTTTCTCCAAGAAACTTACTAGTATCAACTACCAATTAATCGCCATGATCAAGAATTGCTTTATTTTTCATGCAAACGGTCGGTAATGGTCGAGTTCGTACCAAGAATATCCTCTTAGAATAAACCACTTTAAAAGTATTGCAGAAATGTGGCTCCAAAAACGCGGGAAATAGCAAAAGCGTTTTTACCGCATACATGTTCCTTTTTGTGGGAATGGGGAGAAACAGAACACAATGAACTTTCGATAAATGATTTATTAAAAAATTTGATGCGATTAATACCTTCGTTTCCTGCGAAGTGTGAAATCATGTAACAAATAGAAAACATTACAAAAGCCTTCGAATGCAAACAAGTAGGCGCTGTCGTCATGACGGACTTCTTGGAAATGTGCACCAAAATTGTGTGTATTTACCGCACGCAACTGTGTCCAGAAAATTGTAACTTGTATGTAATTGATCTGTGTAGAATTTAAAAATCATCATTACGAAGTAACTCCATTGCTCTCCTCCACATTGTTCTCAGTTTAGCCCATCTATCATCAGATAAGATGTCGTCATTGATAATTCGAACTTCCTCCAATTTTTCTGCCCAACGCACTTTCTTTGCACAGGCCTTCTGCTGCCTTATAGTTTTCTCTTTCTTTAGTTTAAAAGCATCCACAATTTCGCATTTATTCACATGTCGTAGCTGTTTTGTCGGTATGAAATAATTCCGTTGAAATAGAAAATTATTTATCACCCAATCATTACTCCGTTGCGTAGTAACGTTATAATGACAACATGATGTCATCGCAACATCTTGCTTGGTCTGCAACATCATATTTTGTTTGGTCTGCAACACCATATCTCCGAATAATTTCTCTCACTTATCTCTCAGTTATCTGATTACTACGACAGCGGCCTTATTAGCACAAGTATAAATAAGATTTAAAAAATCTTTACCGCGTACATTTATATATCTACATTATATAAAAATAGATCCTTTAAGGGAACGCCCGAGAAATAATAAAGCATGGAGATGAATAAATAATGAACCGAAATAGAACTTAAAAGAAATATTTTTGGTGTGCAATACTTTTCTCTGGACTTTAAATTCCGCTTTACTAGCATAATTACATTTACATTATAAGATTCGGGTTTTCAATGATTTTTTTTTCTCTTTTTTCTTCTTCTTCTTTTTCTTTTGATTTTATTCTGGAGAATTTATTTCTAATGGGGATTGACGTAAGAAATAATTGAAAACAAAATGTTATTTTTGGAAATTTTGTTTTTAAGTGATATTTGCGTAAAGGGATGTGCTTTGCAACTGGAACTCATTTGGCAAGATCAAATATTATATTACGTAATATAAATTTCTATATACAAGGGCAGTTTTTTCGATGACCCAAATCTGTGACTCTTTGATTGCTCCATTGCTTCGATTATTCCAGACCATGGTATAATTTTGTGCGATTCTTCAGAATTTTCGTCGAGTCAAGAAAATGTTTCTTGTCTTGTTTAGTCATTCAAATTGTAGTGAGAAAATGAAAAATGAAAACACTGTTTTCGATTTTATTCATAAAATTCCTGAATTTTGTTAGGACGCACAGCGTCCGCAATGACGAACTAAAGACGAACTAAAATTGGATCCCAATCCCCTCAGCTCACGAAGTGTGCTCCTTTGGAAAACTTCCTCCTTTGTTCAAAGCGTTTCCATGAGGGCCTTTTGATACCTATCAGATACTGTTTCTATAAATCCATAATAATGTTTCTGCCAAACAGACATGCTAGACCACCTTCCTCTCTCTAAAAGATCTTGCAAGGACAAGCCCGTAGAGCTAGCCTTACTTGACGATGCTGACCTAGTAGAATGGGCAGCAAACCTTATTGATGTCGATCCCGGATTTCCCTAAGAATTTTATAACCCAACCAGAAACTGTAGATCTTTTGACTGGCTTATGTGGTTTTAAAATACTTAATAACGGTTGGTCATGTTCACCCATTTGCCATTCCTTTGTCCTATTCAAGTAATAATCCAAATAGAAACCACAAAAAGTTTTTTGTTTCCAGGATATTAAACAAACTCTACTTTAGGTGGTGGACGACCGCTTCCAGCTCTTAAAAAGTTTGTCAAATGTGAAGACATATTTATTATCTAGCTTAACCACAAAGTTGTTGCTTAGAATAGTGACTTCATAACCTCTAGAAGCAGAGGTCAGAGCAAGAAGAGTGGACAGTTTGAGCGTTAAAAGCCTAATAGGTAAATCCTGATTAATTAGAAGCGAATCCATGTAATTTAAAACAAGTTCAACAAACTCTTGTTGAAAACCCCTGCCATTAAATCACAAACCAAGGGGTGTTGCCTAACTGGCTTTCCATCTATGGGTACATGGTAGGCTGAAATGGTAGATCTAAAAACAACAATATAACTGTATTCAAATCCATTATCCAATAGATTTGCAAGGTTATTGCACACTTCATCCACATACATTGAAGTGGATCAATCTGTCGCTCACTACACCAGCCAACCCACTTTCCCCAGGTCGATTCGTAACGAGAAATAAAGCTTGTTCGTTTGGAATTTACGACCATTTCTGCAGGCCCCCTCTGATAGTCTCAATGACTAAAGAGATTTCCTGAAACTATCCATGCCGCCAACCGAAGGTGATTGTTTTCTATAAGAGGATTTAACTGCCCCTTTGCGTTTCTTAGCAGGTCTTTCGCCTTTGGAAGTATAATGGGATTCTGGACACTCATCTGTAACAGCATTGTGTACCATGTCTGTGTACTCCATATGGGCGCTACAATTATCAACCGATATACTTTCTCTTCCCGAATTTTCTTCAGGACCCGCCCTATCATGCAAAACGGGGAAAAGGCGTATGCATGGAGATTTCTCCAGCTTTATTGGATTGCATCTACTGCTTGACTCCCTGGGTCCGGTCTCCATGACATGTATGATCGTTCTTGATGATTCAACTTGGAAGCAAACAGATCCATGTCCGGAACCCATAAAATTTGGGTGATTTGGGTGAGCTGCTGAAAGACTTGACTTTCAATCACTTGAGTCTGTGGGATTTCTGGACCCCCAGCCAGCGCATCAAAGTGAAGTATCGAGGTACGACTTGACTATCACTCGGACGCACTATCCACTACACCATCGCTGCACAAAAGAAAACAACAAAAATCAACTATCGAATATGCTCTGGTTATTCTTAAGAAAATGTAATTGGATACTTATTGAATCGATTAATGAGCGATAACAAAATTAAGACTGTATATAGCATTGATACAGTGGAAAAAATTCTTTGAAATCTACAAATTTCCGAATTACGTAAAGATACCGGATGCTTCTACTTGCCTTAATACAGAGCTGACCTATATGAACATCAAGGGAAATCGTTTTATCAAGGGTTACTCCTAGCAACTTCACAAAATCTGATAGAACTAACATGATCCCGTTTAGATGTATCTGAATGTTAATCTCACTTTTGCCTAATAACATCATTTGGAATTTTGCCGGGTTTGTTGCAAGCTGATTTACAGAAAACCAATTCAACACCTTCGCTGGGTCATGTTTTAATGTTGAAATGAACCACAAGAGTAAATAGTGTTGTCATCAGCAAAGTAATAAATCTATGTTTGCTCCATTAAAAAAATCAGGACATTAATAAAGATATTGAAACCTAGGGTTCAATTTCAATAAGAGCATGGCTTTGACACAAAGCAACGAAAAATGCTTTTACCTGGCAGGATCATTATTTTTAGTTCATCAAAAACATTATTAATCTTTCTGCAGTACAGGGAGAGTGTACGATTTTCTATCATCCAATCACAATGTGTCTCACTGGAGAGTATTTTTTCAGTAAGTGTAAATATTATTTAAACTCTAGTTCAACGCAGAAACACTAAATTATTTCTATTTGTAATTTTCCTCAAGAAAGTATAAAAAGAGTTAAAAAAAAAGGTTGCAAAACCAGGGGAGAACTTTAAAGCGCAATTCTCGCTTCCGAGTTGGCGAATTGGATTACTTGTTGCGTAGCAGCTACAGTGAAAACAAACTCAAAAATGGTAGATAGATAAATGGATGGTATTAATAGCTAACCAATGCCTTACGTACGGTATTGCCTAAAAAATGTGAAATTGTACAGCCAAAAAGGCTTTGGTTGCCATGGTGATGTCAAAGTTTTATTATACTCACAATAGAATCGCGCACGCAGACTAAAGCTGGTTTTCCACTGTTTCGCCGAGAAAAAAATTTCGCTCAGAGAAAATTAAATTTCCACTGCCGCCACGTTTTGTCTCTATGCTGTTACGCAATGGAATGGCTACAATATATTAACAAAAGATTTTCTGGACGCATCTCTGACTTCAACTGGACATAAAATCGCAAATCATTTCACAAGCAACTCTTCATCAACCATGAATTACAAATTTTTTTGCAGAGTTCGGCTAGCACAGATGAGTTTGAAATCAATTTCAGATGACCACTCCATTTTGGTTTAAGAAAACTTTTCAACGTTCCAGGAATTTTTTGATGATTTTTTTTTGTTTATGTTTTGAATGCCAACAGAACAACAGACTTATTCGTAACTTTTTTTGCAGAAATCTCGATATTTTTGGTAAGTAAGAAAAGTAAGCAAAAGTCACCTTAATTTCCCGTGGTTTCAAAATTTACACGGCGGATTCGAGAATTGTCCTTCGTTTACTTTTGGTGGTGGTGGGAAACTGATCGCCAGAGAGAGATATCATCCAACAAACCAAGAGAGAAAATTTCGCCAAATAGTTAAAAAAAGTTGAACTCCTTCGGCGATCAAGCGACTTGAAATTACGTCATTCAGTGAAAAATGTTCAATGCGGCGCGGCGGCACAGACGAAAAGTTAAGTGGAAAACCAAGTATCGGTTTTCCCCATTAGGCGGAATTACCCGTGCGGACTTGACTTTAGCGGACTGTTGGAAGGCAATAAGTAGTGAATATAGGATAGATAGATTGTAAGGTATTTTAAAAATAATTAACGATGTGTACAACGATAAAAGTTTAGTAGAAAAGGATATTCAAAGTTTCTACTCCAAAAGCGCGGAAACTCTAGAACATCCTCTACGTAAATCCGAAAACACAAGGTGTATATTGAAGTCATTATCTGAGAGAACTTTTTTCATGACACAGCTACTTCTGTTCTAGTGGCTAGCTATGGCGACTTGCGAAGTACGACGACCAGGATTTAATTTTGAGAACTGTGCTAGGTATGACTTGATTTTCATTATCTTTATGAAGTGTCATTTACTTTATTACATACTAATTGTCGAGAGCATGTACTGCTGCAAATCCAATTTTAGCTGGTGGTGTTGTTTATGTGTTTTCATCGAAGGATTACAGCATTAGCATTATATCGTTAATGGTGAGGGGAGCAAGCACTCTACCTGTCCGGGTTGCGGAGTGGGTGCGTGAATCACCCAGTTCGCCAGCGAAAATCAAGAATGCGTCAAAATTGATGAAATTCTAAATACCTTAAGGACAGAAATTTTGTCGTTGGAAGGTAAAAAAACTGAATTTCGCAGAATTTATTTTCGCAACATTGACATATATTTTGAAAAGTGAACGGGATATTGTTATTGATAACGAAATGATACACGTAAAATGTACATCTTTCGGCAAGAATCTAAAAAAATTGCACTTCTTACTTAATTATCAGTTATTTTGATGCTAATCTTGTAATTCAATTCACACCGCAGAACTTAATCAGTCAAAAATTGCGATAAAAAAAATCTAAATCAATTTGTAATATTGAGCAAAGATTAACAAATTCAAAGTGTGAAAGGGAGAGATGGGAGAAAAGCAAGTTAGACTACCGAACAATAATTTTTAAATCTTTTACAATACAAATATATGCAGATAACTGCAAAAGTATTCTGGATAAAAGTCCTCCAAATATCTTGGGGTAGAGGGAGAGAGAATGATGGTGCTTTTTCAGGTTGAATGTGGTAATAGTTTGTAGAGTAGTTTTCATTTGTAACGTAGTTTTCAAGCCACTACTGGTCATGACTGAACCTCCATATCTATAAGCTTGAAGTTCCGGGACAGATAAGAGTTAGGTTATACAGTGGTAGTAAGTTAGGGAAATAACAAGAAGGGAGGCACAATGACAATCAAGGTTGATTCACTTTACAGTTTATCAAGATGGTATCATATATATACATAAGCTAATGAAAACTAATATGTATATACAAATATATTTCCCAAATTCTTTAAGTACAATAGGGTCAAAAATATTTCAAGTAATTTAAGTCCGAAAGTCATATGACTTGACATTCTACCCAATGAATTATATCTATAGGGGAAAATACAATATAATATGAGTGCTTCAACAATACTCGAAGGGAAAATTTATCAAAAAATAAATAAAGTTCATTGTTCACCTAATGAATATCATTGTTACAACAGACAAAATTATAAGACTTACAAAATTTATATTTATAGAAAAATTAAGGTAATAAAGGGAGTTAAGAAGTGCAGCCATGTTTATTTCATAAATAAAACAAAAAAACAACAAGTGTATTAAAAAAAAAAATCTGGACTTGAAAGAAATTAGAAAGGACAGTCTTGACACGATGACGTATAATTCTACTTTTACTAAGGATGGTTACGAACACTACTGATGCTTCTGCATTGTTTATGAAAGAATGTATATGATAGCAGTATTCAAGATGAACCTTTACATGTTGAGAGATAAAAGTATCATGTCCATGAATTATTCTTTGGGACTAAGAATACGGTTTTTGCATGCATCTTGGACACAAACTGCTTCTGTTTGGGCATTTACATCACCATAATTAACTTCATTAATATTTTGATGATTTGCATAGTTGCCAACATTTTATATTACTCTAAAAAAATATAAGCTCAAAGTATTAAACAAAACATGGTTATGAGGATGATGGTTTCATTGAATACAAAAATCAAACATTGTCACATTACAACATTACAAATGATGAAGAAGAAGAAAAATTTTCCAAAATACTAGTTAACATAAAATAATTCATCATGGTAGTCATTTTAGGTTGCCTTTTCAGAGGCTTTTCAAAGGCAGCATTATTTATTCAAAAGTTTTTTGTTTTTTCTCCAATGTTTCAATGTTATACTATACGTTTTGGGCTTGGTTAAAAAACTTTTATATCACTTTAATTTAGCAAAATTAGCATATGAAATATCATTTTTTCTCCTATCTATCTATTGGAGATGGAGGGAAAGATTTTCTGCTGAAACAAATATAGCTTAGTGTAGTAAACAACAAAAATAGTTACTATATAGCTAGAGGTTGAACAATTGTTTTGTTTATTTCATTGGTAAATTTTTTGATTTGTCAGAAAAAAACTTTATCGAAGTACTTCTTCTGAAGAATAAAAAACAACACACAAAAAATTTAGCTAGCTGTTACATATTCGTAAATATTTGTCATCAACTAAATAAATGGAAATGGATGTTCCTTTTTTTTGTCATGATGGTGGCAGGTACACTTCTCATTGAAGCTCCACAAAATCGTAGCCAGATTTGCTGTTAATTTCTTCAACTTCTTCATCATAATGGATGAATGTGAGGAGAGCCCCTAGCATTATTTTGTTTTCCTTTGAGCTGGGCTGCACTAGCTAAACTTGACATTGTAATGTACGTAAACAAAAAGCCTTCTTCATATCATTGACGGAATAAAAAAAATATCAACAAACTAAAAGCAAAGAGACACTGAAGAAATTCGCAAGAAAGGCTACATTTATAATATACCTGATGCTGGCTGGTTCATCTGCATGTCATCGGTATCGGGGCCTATATACCCTTTGCGGGGAAAAAAGTCTACTTAAGTCTAAAAAATGACAACTTTGAACTTTAACATACAATCCATTCATCGTACAAACGGGTCAAATTCACCTAAAAACCATACTTTGAAAAAAATTTCCCTGGATCAGTCAAACTGTCTTATCACTGAAAGCCTCTTGGAAAATCTGGTGTGAGTTAAATCACACTTTCCGTATGCCCCTATAGTAATGCAGGTGATTTACGGTACCGAAAACATTTCCTTGGTAGTAAATTTTGATCTCTTGTGTATCTGACCTTGCCAAAATAGCTCCGTTCCGCTCCGCAAAAACGAATAGACAATTTCAGAGATCCTGCAGCCATTATGGATTCTATTGTGATTATAATAACATCAGTAAGGCAAGTTAAAATCAAGCTTTGTCTGACAATATAAGAAAATTCATTAAATAGTTCTGTTTTTCTTTCAAAAAGTCCTGACCAAGTGCGGAAACTTCCCCTAAACAGTCCAGAATAAAACTAGATACTAGAAGAAAAAGAAAATCAACAAGCAAGACTTCTCTCCTATGTAAACGTAGCAAAACAATCCAGTGAAATCTGCCCCACTGATGAGACATCAAAACCATAATGGCTGAAATTGTGTTTTGTTACAACTGTCCCAAAATATTAAATTATTAAAAAGATGTATCTGTGGTACAAAGGCAACCTAAACAAGATTACATGTTACATCTGGATCACCATGTAAACTGAACCCTAAATTTAAAGTGAAAGTTGCAAAGTTCTCCACAAGTTTGAAAATTTTGAAGGCCGCTAAGGTGAAGAAGGGGGATGAGGTAAAGACCTTAGCAGTCTAATGCCACTAAAGTGGATCAAAATTTTTTCATTGACAGTCTCGAAAATAGCAATTCTTGCTGTATATGGGAAAATTAATGAATATGGAAATTAAGGCATTGTTGGAATATGCATTATACTATAATTAAAATTATATTTTAGAAATGCGAGGTTGGAGCAGGAGTTAGTTGGTAAACTGAAAGTACCTGTTGCAAGGAAAACTGGTACAACAATTGTAGGGATTATTTTCAAAGATGGTGTTGTACTTGGGGCCGATACTAGGGCTACAGACGTAAGTATTCCATAATTTTTGGCTTGATTTTAAAAAACATGGTATCAACTAAAACATGCAATGAAGTATATATACGATTATTCGCAATTGACAAAGTTTAGGATTTCAAAGTGATATTTAAGTAATATATAATCGCTTTATTTTCAATAAAATGTGAAATGGCTTGAGTGTATCAGCATAGCATCATTCAATGTAACAACATAACAATAACATACTTTTTATTTGAATTTGCTCGTCTGTGGTCAGTATAATAATGAATAAATTCATAGACATTGTAAAGGCTAATTATTGGACTGTCGATCAATGCTGGAATCCGTTATAGGCTTATCTTGCGAGTATACAGTACAGGAGGGCAGAAAGAAACTTAAACACATTTGTGAAAGAATGAATTTTTACATGAAAACATAAAAGATTTTTGTGTACAGTCTCATCTGTCATTATGTTTCCATGCAATTTTTATGATAAAGAATGCTTGCTTCTAAAGATTTTGACTAATCAAGAATGCTGATAATCTTATTTTGTTTATTCTGTATTTTCCTTCTATAAAATCAAACTTTGGATATGTTTTTCATGTAACCTATTATATTTGAAATTTGGTTCAGGGAAACACTGTTGCCGATAAAAACTGTTCAAAGATTCATTATATCGCACCTAACATTTAGTAAGCTTCCTTTTTGCTTTGGTTTCATCTTTTTCATCTGTTTTCATTCTCAATGATGGAACTTTATTTTTTTACTTTTAGCTGTTATTTACCTTTTATATTTTGTGTTTTTCAGTTTTTCACTTAGTTCTTCCTTTCAGCTGCTGTGGTGCTGGAACTGCTGCAGATACAGAATATACAACCTTGATCATTTCAGCTAATATAGAATTACATCGTTTAGAAACACAAAAAAAGGTGAAAACCTTTCTGTTGCTACGAAGTTTTCTACAGTCGAAAGATGGTCAACAGGTGACTAAACTAAATTGATTTCTTTTATAGCCAAGAGTTGCAACAGCTTGTCGTATGTTGAAGCAGTACCTTCATAGGTGGGTATCTTTTTCATCCTTTTAAAATGGATTGAAATGTCATATGCAGCCATTTGAAGTATTTCAGGTGTTTTGAATTGATGTAATCGACTATCCATCTTTGATAAATTTTATATGATAAATAAATATTCACATCAATACAATATAGTTTAAAGTTTTGAATGTATTGTTTTTTATTTAATTTGTTTTCATTGTATTTCATTGTGCAGATACCAAGGACATATTGGTGCTGCACTGGTTTTAGGTGGAGTGGATGTAAACGGCCCATGTTTATACACAGTGGCCCCTCATGGTTCTACAGATAAGTTACCATATGTTACCATGGGTAAGTTAACTATAGTTGTGTTCCTTTCAAAACAAAATGTTGTACAAACCTTTTTACAAGTTACTAGATTTTACTTTGCATTTATTATTATATTATTTTCAGGATCTGGATCACTTGCAGCCATGGCTGTTTTCGAAGATGGTTATCGTCCAAACTTAGAGGTCAGTATTTCTAAGATATTTATTTAATTGGTTTCTTTCTTAAAGGCAATAAATGAGTATATAAGCAGAGACTGTCAGTATTCTGCTGACCCAGCAGTCACTGGCAGGGATCGCGAACGGTGGTATTTTCTTTTATTTGGGCAGCTAGTGGTCGAGTCATCGTTTTTTGAGATACTTATATTTGTTTATTTACTTTAAAGTTTATTTTGGAAATGTTATTATTTATTGTTTAGTTAGAGGAAGCCAAAGAATTAGTCCGCCAGGCCATTCGAGGAGGCATTTTCAATGACTTGGTAAGCATTTTTTTCTTCAAATTTTTACAGGTTCGCTGATCCTTAATTGTTCCAGGTTTGATTACTTGCCATACTTTGCAGGGTTCTGGTAGTAATGTCGATCTATGCGTCATCACAAAGGATGGTGTTGATTACATTCGACCGCATGATGAAGCCAATAAAAAAGGTGTTCGTCAAAGATCGTATAAATATCCGATTGGTACTACTCAAGTTCTCACAACGAAAATTCAAACATTAGACGTCCAAACAACAACAACAACAACTGAAGAGGAGTCTATGGAAATGTGAACAATCAACTAGATACAGGCTCCTAATTTCTCCTAAACCTTGGTGTGTTGGTTACACCGTTTGTGCTTGTTTGCCACATTTAGTGTTCAACCTTGATTTTACATAGATAAAAATTCAATTTGTAATTTATCGGCTGTAATAAAACAAGGTTTTCAATCAACGCTCTTTTCATTATTATTTTCTATATTCATAAGATATTCCGTGTGGAAGTCGATCTGGTTAGATTTGTGAAATTCCTTGTATTGTAAAACTTTATATTATACAGTCGAGTCATCATCGAGTTCTTCTCTCGTTTCTTCGTTTATAGCGTTCTTTTCTTGCTCGAGATGCCTTCGTCTGGATGTTTCTTCACGTAAACGGATTTGCAAACGATCGACAAGTTTTTCAAGTGCCATTCTTCTTTGTAATAATTCATCACAAGAACTTCCACGATGTATAATCTCTTGTTCTTGTTCTGTGATGCGTCTTTGTAGTTCATTATTCTCCTCATGAAGTCTTTTGATTTCTTCTTTGGAATCTGTTATATCAACCTCTTTATGCGCAAGCTAGAAGGATCAGTTAAAGGATTCATATTTTTCGACATATATTTATTAAGATGTTCTCTATGTTTACTAGCCTAGAAAGCAAAAGCGTACCTGGTTTTCTACCCTATAAGTTCCTCCTTTTGCTTCGTCGGTCGACAAAATACCATTCATATGAAAATACGGATTTTGCATGGGCGACAGGCGTGGAGTTGAACTTGAGGTACTCTCCTCAATCTGAAAAAAAACAAAAAGTATTAGGAGTAGCAGTTTTTCTTTTCATGAGTTCTATCCATGATGACTTCACTTTAATCGGAGAAACTTCCGCAAATACTTTGGGATTAAGTTTCATGAATTGAAAAATTGAAGATATTTTACGATATAAACTTTCGCGAATCGCTCAAATTTATTATTCAAATTTTGTTCAAACATCTGATTTACCTAATCAAGATATAAGTATGTTGGTGAAAATTTTTAAAAGTTTAAAGTTTTTAAAAATATCAAGTGGATAGATATTCGCAAATGGACATTTTGGAACAATTTCGCGAGTTAAACTTTCACGGAAATGCTAAAAAATTCGTGAATTCAAAGTATATACGAACCATCTTATTTAAAAGGAGCACTTCACTTCGAACATCTTTCAATAATTGTCGAAGCTCATCATTATCAGGATTGGATTCTGCGCTGGATATTCTTTCCATTAAATTAAACATGGCTGCATCGCTACCTCTTCGAACATCCTGCAGAAAATGTTGTTGTTTTTTTTATCAATGTTGTGTTAAATACAATCTGTATGAACACGCTTTTTTTGTTCGTGCAAATTGAAAGCAAATTGAAAGAAAATAGCATACGTACGTAACATCCATTTGTTACCTTAATGGGAACCTCTGGTAACTTCTGTGGTGGTGGAGACATATTTTCATCACATTTACCTTGTTTATCCAGCTTTTTCAGCAATGTAGTCCTCATACATTTTTGGCTCACTGAGCGAAAAGCACTATTGTTTTCGCTGTGATTAAGTACATTTTCATCCTCTGATTTGCTCAATTTTGTTCGTTTTTGTAACCTTGTACGAATTTCATTTCCTTTTACATTGTCTGTATTTTCATTAACTCCTGTTATCTCTCCCTTACCCGCGATATCTTTGTCTTCAAAAAGTTTGTTTTGAGATTGACAGCTTAGCACAAAGGAACCCGTGCTTTGATCACCCATTGTAGAATCACAACCAGAAAATATAAAAGAGTCCAATTCTGTGTTACTCGAATTAACTGCTGTTGTTATGCAAGGCATTTCGGATTTCGTTTCTTTTCGTTGTTTGGACAACTTGGAATCACAACAAGATGTGGTTTTCAAATGTTTCAACGTTTCGATCGTGTTTTTCAAGTCTCGAATCTCTCGTTCATAATTCGATTTTACATAATCCAACCGTTTAGCAAATTCTTTCACAAATTGATTTTGGACATTAATGAGATCTCTTTGATGTTGTGTGCTCCCAACTGTTTTCAATTTCTTTACTTCATTTTGTAGAGTTTCCTTTTCGGACAAAACTTCCAAAATCTTTTCATCGTCTGTTTCAATCTTCGATTTCAAATTCGCAAATTCTGTTTTGATGTTATCCAACTGCATTCGCATGTTAATGTTTTCATTTTCTTTTTTGCGCAACGAGTCCGCATCTTGTTTGAATCTCGTATGAAGTCTTTTATTTTCCTTTCTTTCGCCTTCTAATAACTGACGGAGATGCTTGGCTTCTTTCTCCATGCACGTAGATTTCGTGTTTGTTTCTTTGTTGAAATTTATATTAGCTTCTAACTCTTTCCGCAAGCTAGCAACCAGTTTTTCGTTCTGTAGTTTCTCCCTTTCCAGCAACGCATAACGCCCCTCAGAATCGGTAAAATCGTGTTGTAGTCTCGTAAAATCAACTTTTAAACCACGTTCACTTTCTTGACACTTCTCAATTGTTCTCAGTAGATCGTCTTTTTCGTTTCTCAGTAAATTTATTTCATGCGAAAGATTAGTGTTTTCGATTCTCATACCAACAATAGTATCTTCATATTCGGACACGGTTCGTTCGGTAATTATCAGTCTTTCTTCGATAGTTTTCGTGTCATTTTCGTTTGTTTCTGCGCGTTGCGATAAATATTGTCGTTGTTTTTCGCTCTCACTAAATTGTATTTTCAACCGATCAAGCTGTGTTGTTAATTTTCGTAACTTATGTTCGTATTCTTTTTTACATTTTTCGAATTTTTGTTCTTTTGTTTTCATTTCATTGTCCGTGTTGATTTCCATTTCTCGTATTGATTGACTAAGTTTATATTTCTCGGTCGTCAGTTGTTTCACGTCTTCGCTTAGTTTCTCGTTTTGTTCTCGTATAATTTTCGTCTCCCTTTCAAAACTCTCTTGAATTTGTTTTGTAACGTCATGCTTAATTTTATGTGTGTTGTCGATAACGACATTTTCTTGATTCACAGCATCCTGTTTTATTCGCCTCAATTCGCTCTTGAGTTCGCCGATACTTCGATCATATTGTTGTTGTTGTTTTCGTAACTTCGATTCACTTCGATCGTCCATCTTCTTCCTCAAGTTTTCGCGTTCTGTTTTGTAATGTTTTTCGAGTGCTACACGTTCCTTGTGAAATTCGGCCTCTAATTTCGTTGCTTGCTGTTTCCAAATGGAGGAAACTTCAGTTTTCAAACCTTTCAGATTCTCAATATCTTTTTGGAGTTCTTTAATTTCATTTTCGTGTTTTTGTTTTTCTCGTAAAACCTTTCGTTCATATTCGACAGCTAGCTTATCTTTCATTCGTTCTTTTTCTTTACGAAAGCTTTTTTCGATCGATTCTTTCTCAGCCTCAAAATTTTCTTCCAGTTCTAAAGTAGCTAAGAATTCTTGCGGAGTAATAACACGATTTCCGTTTAACTTAATCAGAATTTTACTCGACGACGAATTATCGGTGTTATCTGGGTTTTTTTTCATCTCCCTCGGGATGCTGATTACGCTTTCCGGTTCTCCATATTCATTAGGCGATGTCTTTATTTTCGATTCGATCTCTTTCACTTGCTTTTGAAAATCTTGCAGCATCTTCTGCCTTTCTTTCACAAAGGTTTCGATTAAACCTTGTTTTTCTTTTTCATGTTCTTTGTTTAGAATTTGTTTCTCCAGCAAAAACCCTTTCATAATATCATGTTTCTCATTATCAAAATATTCTTCCATACTGGAACGTTCTCGGTCAAAACTCGTTTCCAAGTCGTCCTTAAAAGATTTAATTCGTTCCACAATATTAGCTGCTATGTCCTTCTGCTTATTACTCTGCAGTTCATGAGAAAGTTCGTCTATATCAGCGCTTGTCTCATCTAGATTATCTTCATTCCTCATCAGCATTGCTCTTCTTGCAGCAGCCATTTTAGCGTCTTGTTACGAGCAGCGTCGTAGGTGTACAGAAATAGTCTTTTTCTGAATAATTCAGTGCCGTATTCATGCAAAGTTGTACAGAAAGTGATGTAATTGAATGATAGTCGATGCTCTTTTGATTAACGGCCGTAAAAACCATTCACAAAAGAAAACTCACCAAATCACAAACCGTCTCAGAAATTTATGAGAAAAACATAAAACAAACTATATTTTAAACTATATTTTAATTCATCAATTATTTGATTGGTTTGATTGGTTGATTTTTTTTAATTTTTTTTTTACATACCCATGGTGTTTCACGCAGTGGTCGATCCTAAAATAGCATCTTACGCATAATGCCTGCTGTCAAAACAGTGTTGATCATAAAAGCGGAATTTTCCTTGCAACAAAACCATGAGAGGCCAAGGGCAAATTTTAAATTTTATTCAATGCCAATTACACTTCACCTTTTAACGAATTTTTGAAAATTTGAAATATATCTTCCACATAATTTGTCCCTTAGGAGGGTGCTGGGACAAATTCCGCCTTGATAATCACCCCAGGATAATCTCCCCTCCTTTGTAAAATTTCTACCTTCTTTTTCAAACTTTCAAAGTAAGCCCTCCAATAAACACCCCACTGTGTGTGTGTGTGTGTGTGTGTGTGTGTGTGTGTGTGTGTGTGTGTGTGTGTGTGTGTGTGTGTGTGTGTGTGTGTGTGTGTGTGTGTGTGTGTGTGTGTGTGTGTGTGTGTGTGTGTGTGTGTGTGTGTGTGTGTGTGTGTGTGTGTGTGTGTGTGTGTGTGTGTGTGTGTGTGTGTGTGTGTGTGTGTGTGTGTGTGTGTGTGTGTGTGTGTGTGTGTGTGTGTGTGTGTGTGTGTGTGTGTGTGTGTGTGTGTGTGTGTGTGTGTGTGTGTGTGTGTGTGTGTGTGTGTGTGTGTGTGTGTGTGTGTGTGTGTGTGTGTGTGTGTGTGTGTGTGTGTGTGTGTGTGTGTGTGTGTGTGTGTGTGTGTGTGTGTGTGTGTGTGTGTGTGTGTGTGTGTGTGTGTGTGTGTGTGTGTGTGTGTGTGTGTGTGTGTGTGTGTGTGTGTGTGTGTGTGTGTGTGTGTGTGTGTGTGTGTGTGTGTGTGTGTGTGTGTGTGTGTGTGTGTGTGTGTGTGTGTGTGTGTGTGTGTGTGTGTGTGTGTGTGTGTGTGTGTGTGTGTGTGTGTGTGTGTGTGTGTGTGTGTGTGTGTGTGTGTGTGTGTGTGTGTGTGTGTGTGTGTGTGTGTGTGTGTGTGTGTGTGTGTGTGTGTGTGTGTGTGTGTGGTGGGGGGGGGGCATTATCCAAAACAATGTAGCGCAGGGTTGAATTATTCGGGGCAGTTGGTGAGTAAAAAGAGGACGGGGACAGTAAGGATTAAGTTGGTATATTCCATTTGTTTCAAATTAATTTCATTTCTATGCACATAATAAACAACTGGGTTGGATTTCATGCAACCTTGTACCCAGGATTTCCTTTTTGCTATAACCTGTCCTTTATTGGCAACTGGAAAGGAAATCGCGACACTACTAAACTGTTATGAATGAATCCTTTTTGTTTTAATGTTTTTTATAGATTCAACTTTCCATTTTTGCTGCAGCATTTACCTGACGGTTGATGAAGAATTGTTAATGTCAGAAGTTTTCGCTGTGGAAAATATTCTTAAAGAGTGACACAACACAGAACTTGATAATCATTAAGTGTATATGTATATATCGTAAGGTTTGTTCTGGAAAGAACTGTGTAAGAAATCCTAATTAAAGAGGCTGTTCGAAACATCTTGTGCAGCTGCAAAATCTTTACCCATTAAACCTTTGTTCCTTCAATCTTTAGACTGACAATCTTACCAGGAAAATGCCTGACACTGTTGTATTAATTTTCAGAGACCAACCATTTTAAAGAACTTTTAACTTTCTCGTCATAAAATTGATAAGGAGGATTTGTTGTGTGATCGAAATTCCGAATGTGGATCCACCAATAGATCAAAAGTAAGCTCTCCTAACGGCAAGTTGCCGACTGAAACAGAACGTTGACTTCGTCCATAGTTTGGCGATAGTTTTCGTCTTGAGTGTCGGAATGATGCACGTACGTTCGAGAATGGCGGTCTGTTCACCACTCGTAATTTGTTTACTTCGATAATTTCTTGATTCTTCTCGTCAATCATTTTTATCAAATTGTTAAAAACTACATCAACATTAATATCCTGTTTTGCAGACGCTTCAACATGTTGCACTTTCTTTCCCCATGAGTGGACGACGAGACAAACATCTGTCGGAGTTATACGACGAAAACCACCGTCTACTTTATTTCCGACCAGAAATATCGGAATGTCAGTCGTACCTTTTACTTCTACGATAATATCGCGTAAACGTTTAACCTCTTGAAATGATACAGTGTTATCGATAGAATATACTAACAGGAAGCCTTCGCTCTGTTGTATGGCTAACCTACGCATAGCAGGAAATTGATAGTTCCCTGCAGTATCTAGAACTGTCAGATCAACAATTTGGTTGTTGCTGATGACATCTTTACGATAAATATCTTCGATCGTTTCTTGATAGGTCTCTTCAAATGTATTGTACATGTATCTCTTTATGAGTGATGTTTTGCCCACATTGCCGTGACCGAACACAGCGATACGCATTCGGCATAACGGACCCTGTAATAACAAATTGTAAACGGTAATGATTTATCTTCAATATTGCCAAGTTAAATAGAAAAAATAGAAAACAACACACCAAATGATGTATGAACAGAGAAGAACATCTAAGATAACAAAATTTTTGAACTTAGGAATAAATAAGCCTGCAAGAAATACAAACACCTCTGTAACTTCGACATGAAATGGCCTGACAAGAACTCCTCTCTCCTTTAGAAAGAACTCCGAAGAACAAAAAATATCCTTGTAGATAGCTATCATTCTAGTCTTTAAATATACTGGACAAAAGACACTTTTATAAAAAACCTTCTGAGAATTCCATAAACTCTACTTCAAAAACAATTATGTATGTTACCTCCACATTTTTACTTGATGGTGCGTTAGATGTTGACCTTTTCATGTTAACCACAGTTGAGAATTCCCACAAAAAAACCTCTCTAAACTCGCTTTATATTCAGCCTTTTATATAATCTATGTAATAATGAACATATTAGGGGAAAACAACGATTTTTCCCTGCACAACTCAAATTGATCGGTGAAAAATTAAAGGTTGTATAATCACTTTTTCTTTTATGATACAACTTTACTTTGATTAAAGATTAAAGTTTAGAAAAATGAACCACAAAATAATGAGCAGACTTGTTTTTTTTAACCCCTAGTCTAACTATCCCGTAAACAGGCTTATTTTTTATGTCGCATAAGGAACGCGCCTATAATAGATAAACCGAAAATATTGGCCAGAAATCTAAACAGTGACGTCATCGAAGAATCACAAGACGAAAACTTCATCGTGTAAACAAAATCATTTATTTTTTTGTTTTTTCTATAATATAGTTATATCAGAAGGATATTTGACTGCGTGCCTAAGTTTGAGTATATTTGGCTCAATGGGAAATCTATTCGAGTTATAGACAGTTCTAGTTATAGAGGGATTCTATTGTGCTTCAAAGTCCATCCTCTTTCGAAACCAGTTTTTTCAGAAAATCAGGAGATACTGATTGCACGTTCTTTATAGTTCCGAAAAATTTGAAATTTGATTCCGTTTCTCCCAAATTCAGTCATCTGGTGAAAAAAAACATTTGCTACAGGAAAACAAAACAAGCAAAAGAAAACATAGTAGAACATTCTCCTTTTTATAACATGTTTAAAAAGATATCTTCTTTGACTGTCATTATGTATAATATATATAACATCACTTAACTGAATCGTCATGTCAATAAGAAGAGGTTAGCACGTCATCAGCGCGTCATTTACACGTCATTTAGTTGTTCAAAGTTTAAGTTGCGAGAAACACAAAATAAAGAAAACTACAAAACTTTAACGGAAGCCGAAAAACGTGTTTGGAAAATTATTGGAAAATTCGAATAACGATCAAGTGGATGTTATGTCTTCCAAAATGGCAGCGGTAAAGCATCCAAAGGCAAAACAACTAACACAAAAAAAAACCTCAGTAAATATAAACTCTTGTGTAAGTAGGAAAACCGAGTAAACAAACCCTTGTGATAATTTGTTTTAAAGAATAACATTTCTTCATGCTGACTCTTCTTTTTTTTTTCAACCTTCGACGAAAACATCATCCGAAATCCGTCAACTGTGAAAAATTCCGAGTTGTAACGAAAAGAAGTTTCGGATGGAAGCACAGTTTCAGTAATAAAATTCTTGTCAAACACCCTATTTTTTTACGCACGCTACACATTTTTCTGCAGTCATACGGTTATATGAGAAATTGATAGCAAAACAAAATTAGGTTATTTTTTATCGGGAAACAAAGAATTTTGATTTCTTTCAATTTTTCTCCATGATCCACTCTAATAATGTAGAGTCGTTTGTATCTGAAAACTCACACTTTGGTTTCTTCGCAATAAGCAAACATCTATTGCCATATTATTTTCTGCACGGTAGCAAAAACAAACAAAGAAATGGACCCAAAAGACTTCACTTACATAGCGAGTTCCAATTTTTTGAATGATTAAAGGACTACTTGCAATATTTTGATCGCCATTGATTTTTATCATTCCTTTAGCTCTCATCTCTGAAATTTTGAAATTCCCAACCGGATGTCGAGACACACGAATGTCACTGACTATTTAGGCACTTCTTTCTTGTTTTTTCAGTTGAGAAGAGTCGATTCTAATTTCATATAAAATTACCACGAAATTAAGAAAGACAAGGCGTCAAAAATCGATACTTTAAAACTGCTTCTCACTTATAGTGAGCGAATCGATCAAGCTTGACGTCAGTTTAAACTTTACGTAAGTAAGTGTGAACCGATAAAACTGAGTCAGTTGTTGTGACACGCCTTTTTTATATATGCAACACTTTATAAACAACACGACGCTCAAATCTGTCAAAACAACGAGCAGCTGCTAAGCAACAACCCAGGGTCAACTGGATTTGCAAAACAAGGAAAAACCAAACAAACTAGGAACAAAACCCTAAACACTAAAATAAAAAGATCAAAAAGGGATATACATATTTTTCGATGGCTGATGAGAAACGTGTAAAAACATTTCCATTGGTTTGATATAAATCCGCGCTGTTCTACGTGAATAGGCAAACACGCAAGTTTGGTCTTCTCACATAGAATAATCAACAAGCAACAAAAGTAAGCAACATTAAGCCTGTAAAAGAGAACAACTTAAGTAACATTGAGCCTCAGCCAAAATTTTATGTTGCTTATAAAAAAAAGGCGTGCATGCCGAGTTCACATTTACGTATTTTTGGACGTAAATATCTTACGAGAAAAATACCTCTTACGTACGTACGTACAGTAAACTCGCATTTACAACAATCTCTCTGTACGAAAATAAAACAAAACAAAGTTCATTTTCAAAATCCTAATGTATGAAGAACATATACTAACAAATCAGTTACGTCCGTCCGTTTAACACGGATTGTTTCCCGCCATGCATTGGAAATGGAAGTATGGCACCACAGTGATTTGAAGAGCATTTACTTTCAGACCATGTTTCCAGTATATGTCGGATGCTATCGGAGCGATCCAAAAAGTGTATCGGGGGAGGTCCCCTGTTTCACACGACTTGTCCCGATTTAATTAACGTACCGGAGTGGGTATGCTCCGGTATGGGTATACCGTATCAGATCCTATCGGAAAGCCGAGTCTAATTGATTGTTGGAGAGTTGTTATGGAACTAGAGAAGTGAACTCTGAAGACCCATGAAGAAACAAAGTTAAGACGGACTTCCACTTTTAAATCATCTTACCCTCGGATCGGATAAAAAATCTAATTGCGCATGTGCAGTAGTTTCTGTAGTTGTAGTCATCTAACCAATCCTACCTCGCATCGCAAACAGTAAGCCAAGCAGAAAGGTTTATTTTCGTGGTATTCTACACGAAAAGAAATCTGCTAAACAAACAAATCCTCTTGAGTAAGTATAAGGTTAAAAATGTCAAGTAGAAATCCGACGATGTGAAATGGAATCCAATTTAGACATTAGATCAACAGGGCGTTGTACGCAATATATCTAACAGTATTAGACAATAGGCCGGACACCTGTCCAGAGATGTTGCAACACAGGGACGAACAGAGATAGAGAATAATCTAATGAGTAGAAGTGGAAGAAGACGAGATTAAAGATGTTATTTGAAAAGCTGAATTATTGGAGGACTTTAGTTAACACCTGTGTTTTATGTGAGTGGTGTTCCCTTGATTATCCCTTGCATTATTTGAGGTGATGTAAACGATACTGTCATCGTGAGATGTTTTCGAAAAAGATAACTTTCATAGTGTGTTGGATAAAAGCTTCCGGAAATCAATTATTTATAAAAATAAATACAATACAATTTTCAACTTTGATAAACAATAAATATTTATTCAAATAATAGAAGAACTTCGTCAAACGTATGTACCTGGGATTCCTTGATAATTTCCCATATGTCTCTTGTAAAGAGTTAATTTTAAGAGGGTTTCGAAATTAGAAACTTTATAAACAGAAAACTTTCTAAAATCACAACAAAATCAGCCTTATTCTTCTGCCGAAAAAGTAAATTCCACCGTCATTTAAGCTATCAGGGGTTGTGGTGGACAGCTGAGTCTAATAATATTTTCCTACTTGTGAGAATATGATATTAAGGATGGTAAGTCATGAGGTCAGATGAAATTTCAGTGAAAACAAATTCTTTATTTAAACAAAAAATAAATTTAAACAGGAGATGAGATATTTATCATCCCGCATGGTCATTCGTGTCGTATAAAGTACAAATAACACTTGTTATTGATAAGAGCTCGATTAATCCTCAGTTAAACCCCGCCTATCTGTGACACTGTGGAAGGATGAATTTGTTTCTATAAAACAAACAAGATGAAGCACCATTACCATCCACATATTATTTCATCGTTCGAATGATTTATATAGAACTCACTCTTAACTTTTTGTATTTACTTCTCAAATCTTCGGCAGTTCGTCCATGCTTGAAGGGATAAGTATTCAAAATGGCTGTCCATCGTGTTCCGTATCGAGTGACGCCTTAAAAGAACAATCGATATTGCTAGTGAGAAAACAGATTTATTATAAACAGATTCTTTATCTGGTAATCGGAAACTTATTTCGATTGTAATTTCACACAGCTTCGGTGAATGTTTTTGAACCTTCGGATAATCTGTTCAAATTAATAGAACCTTTGGATAAAGTGATGTTGAGAGCAATACCAGCGGTTGCTTTTTCATCTGAATGATTCAATGCGTACGTTATATCCTTTTTTTCCTTATACAGTATAACCCCGTTAAGTCGGACTCTCAGGGGACCGAAATAATCGGTCTGACTTATCGGGAGTCTGACCTATCCGAACTTCGTCTTAAGTCAGACTCTACTTATTTAGTCCCAAGGGGGACAAGGTTTTAGTCCGACTTAAAGAAAAGTCTGACTTAAACCGTGTCCGACTTAACGGGGTTATACTGTATAACCATGTTTGCGACATTTTCAAATTCTACGCACTTATCAAATCAAATATTTGGACAACATACCTTCAAGAATATTTTGTATTTCCTCTTTAGAATAATCCTGTCTACGACGGCGTTTAAGTGTGTTCGCTGTGCATCCCTAAATAAATAATATAGACGATATAAAAACAAAACAAACAAACAAACAAACAAACATGTTTTGAAACAGACAAACAAAACACAATAGAATACATATCTACCGAAAAGATGCTTGCAGTATCTTCAAAAGTATGACCAGATCGAAAACTGAACACCGATATACTGTCCCACTTTCTGTCATGTGTTTTTCTCTGTCGATAAGTCGAAGTTCTTTCAACGTTCTTCGGAAAATTAAGGGATTTTCTACTGGCAGTCATATCTTGTGATAGAAACTGTTCACTGAATAACATTAAGTGAAAGTGGCAAGTGTAACGATCGCCTCTTATAAGCGATTTCAAATTATGACTATTGCTGTTGAGGTGAGTGAGACGGGAAAAAGGGTTACAGCCTATGCATTTCCTTTGAATGACGTTACAAACTTCAGAGTGTTTTAAGGATTGTGCGTCGTCATAGATTTCTTGAAAATCTTTTTGAGAATTGGAATTAAAATATCTGCTTGAGGACACACTGCAAATCCGTTGATGTCGGTTTTCATTTTCGGGGTCATTCTCGGCAGCTTGATCTCTTTTCAGCTTGCTAGTATAACTATCAAAAGTGAGCGTTCGTTTGGTGCGATCCCAGCGATCACTATAATGCTGTTCAGGAGTTAATTCACAATCTTGATAGTTATAAGGACGACGCCGTTTAGATAGAAGTACTTTCATTGGAGCATTCTGAACAATTTTGTCATAGTGTTTTTCATCCAATGACGGTGTGTATAGTTCCATACTTCCAGTGGCATTTCTCAATTTACTGCTCAATCTTCTTCGTTTCATCAAGGGCGTCATAATAGGAACTTTAAACGTATGCTCTCCTTCGTTAGGATTCTGTTGATTTAATGATTGACGCCAACGTTCTACTTTTTCAAATGCTGTAGGAGACCTGGCATCGATTCGGTTGGATTTGATTCGATTATAAGGGCGAGTCTGATCGTGGCAGGACACATTTTCATAAATCAGAGGGAGAACATCCGACTCGTTTGCATTCAATGCAGGTCTCTCGTCATTCTGTATAACCAAGTGATCGACCTCCATCCAGGAATCAGTGTGAATGGAAACGTTATCATCTTTTCGCCTTCTCTCGCCGTTTTGTCTGTTTACAGTAGTGGAATCACGTGTTTGTACCACTTTCAATTTACCGAAGCTTTCAGACTCAGAAATGGGAATTGAGTTTGGTTCTTGGTTGTTGGTTGGAGGCGTGCTGCAGACATGTTGATTTGTTGAAAAGGATGGAAATATCAGTGGAAGCTGCTTTTGTTTCATTGGTACTGAACCCAAGCTTTGAAATTTTGGTCTAGGAATACCAGACGGTGTGGTGGCGAAATTCGAAACAGATGACATGTTACCCTTACTGGGAGTTAAAGGAAAAGAATGATTATTTAACAAGCGAACACTAATTGAATCTCCACATTCGGATACTTGGCTTGCAATTTCCGAACGAAGATTGTTAATATCATTCTTAAATTGCTGCAAAAACTCTTTCTGTTCTTTCAACAAGGCGACCATATCTTCCTCCACCTGTTTTACGTCATCCTTGTCTTTCGTCACTTCAGACCGTCTGACATTTGTTTTTTTGATTTTTTTCACCGCCAAATTATCGTCTTCTATTCGGTGAATAAGTTGCTTGATTTTTTCTGAACTTTCTCGATCAATTCCACTCATCTTTAGTGAACGTAACAGAATTTTCAATGCTTTATCTTGCGGCCTCTTTTCTTTTCTCCCTTTCGTATTTCCAGTAATAAATTGAAGAAGATTCGATAGGGCGGCCGGTTTCGTTTCTCCCTTCTCATCTTCAGTAGAATCATGATTATAAACATCTAAATAAGGAAAGGATACTAACACTCTACCATCTTTAGAAAATACGGCAGAATTTTTTTATTCGTTTTTTGCAAATTATGGCCGACTTCTTAATAGTTTCGTATAGCGGCATAGACCTATCCCGAGTTCCGAATTATCCGAATTATCAACACGGAAACGAGGTCAAAATGCGACATAAAAATATGAACTCGGGATTGGTTTATTGCTTGATATCCCAAACAACAGAAGAGATAATACAAAGTAATAACTATATACTACATTGAAAAAAATTCATATATACCTGAAAGATTCTTCACACAATTCTGCAAGATGGTCGTTCCAATTTTAGAGGTTAGTTCATCCTACGGAAAAAATGAAAAATGATGTACTTGTAAGGGATTTCGAATAAAGTTTCATGTTGTCATATTTCTCACCTGTTTATTTGACATCACTTCAATGAGTACACGAATCCCATCAGCCTTCAATAACTTTTGTTGACAATCCTCTATATTTAAGACAAGGAAATACATTTGGACGTTTTGACTTTCTCGAAAATATTACGAGGAGAAAAAAAGGGGAAAATACATTCAAGGTTAGAAGTTCAGTAAAACATACCACACTCGTGGACCAGTTCTGATAAACAAATCAAGCTTTTCAAAACTATTTCATTCGGATGATTTCCTGATAAACAATCTAACAAGCTTTCAATCATGCCAAAATCACCAGCACTTTTTTTACAGTCACCTGGGAAGAGTAAACAAACATTCTCAAACAATCAAACAACAATTTGGATGAGTTTTGGGTGGTTGGGAATAAACAAAAAAAAACCCGAACAAGATAACACAAAACTAACACAAAACTAACAGTACCAAATTTCACTCACTGTTACCAAATGTGGTGATACTCAATGTGTCCAACAGTACTGAAAGGAACTCTCCTTGGGTTTCATTTCTGGCAGATTTTCCTTTCAAACATTGTAAAAGACATCGTATGCCACCAATCATGTTAAAAATCTGCTGGTTTTTTTCTAAAGAGACACAGAAAGACAAAACGATAGGAGACATTGAAGTATACAACATACATGAACATCGAAATGAGTTTGTACCATTCTCATGAAGGCAATCACTTATAAATTGCAAAGCATCAATTTTTGTTGGGATGGTGGACGAAGACGACAAAGTACTGACTGCGAGGCTGAGTAGACGTGAACAGATCAGTTGGTTTTCAACTATAATGGAATTCACAAACATTATTGAACATTGATTAAACCATTTGAAACATTAAAAGAATTTTCGATAGAATTTTTAGGAAATTTCATACCGTTTTTTGGTTTGTTGATAATTGACTTGAGAGCATGTGAGATATGATTAAGGACAATAACTGAGCTGCTCTGTGGCCTTTCAAACCACTGCTCAACATCCAAATTATTCACGTTTCCTTTAGGATGATAGAATCTTTGGAGACAAATGAATAAAAATTCATAAATTACAACATGGAAATTAGCTAGGCTGTTAGAAACTTACAAAAAGAAGAATAAAAAAATGAATGTTTTTTCCTACAAACTAGTTATATCTCCATCATATTCATCCCTATAAGCTAGTTGTATCTCCATCATATTCAACAAACTTCACCAGTATTCACACAAACCTGTATAAATCTACTAATTTATCAAGACATTTTAACTTTCTAACATTGTTCTGAGCTCTCTCTAAAAAACAAAAGACACGACGTCACTTATGATACAGAGATGAAGTAAACCATATATAAAAAGCTTATGTTGTTTTGAATGCTACAACTCAGGAAAGCTTATAGTCAAATGTCACTTTCCTAATATTTTATTCTATAAATGTTTCTTTCTCCATAAAATTAATACAAAATTCATATGAAGTCATACAAAGTTAGAAATACTGACCATCATTGGTACACAAGCAAGCAAGAAAATACGATGTTGATGCTATCATCTTCAGGTTTTGACTGTTGTCTAATAAAGTGCTTTGTATGAAGTGCAACATTTTCTCTGAACACAAAATCCTTTTGTTTTCAACTATAATAGAAGTATTACTATATTAAAATATGATCTCATATAAAGCAAATTCATTCAGTATTTCTTTAAAAGTTCATTTAATACTTATATTTCATATTGATCAAGTATCTATCATGTTATCGGTGACAAGGGTGGCTTTTAATTTTTTGAGAGAAAATTAGTGAGAAAATCCTAGTGGGAAATTAAATCATGTTCACACCAGTGGGAAATTTAAATTTGTCACGAGACATTCAGTGGGAAATTAATTTTACCAAGCTTTACCACTCCATAGGTAGAGCATTTATTTCATACACTTTTTTGCTCAAAAGCAGGTATTACCATTTATAAGAGAAGCATTTCCTAATGTGAACATTGCTTTTTGTAAAAGTTGAGAAGATGTCTTCCTATTTAACACCAATTTGAAAACCAGCGTTAAACCTTTGGTTCTATGGAACAACTCAGCACCACCATCTAGAAATAAAAATTGAAATGCAAATCATAGTCAAGAATAATCAAGAAAGAATTAAAGTTAAGTTAATATTAGCTCTAAGTTATTTTTCAGGATTTATTTTCTTTTCACTTCTATTTTTAAAACATTTTGTTGTCTATGACGTTCACTTGGTAATCATTACATTAAGCTTTTTTTTTAGCAAAACATGTAAGAACATGAAAAAAATAAACAAAGTTTTATAGCATAACATTGCCAGGCCACTCTAAAAGATGCAATTCCTAATGCCAATCAAGAGTTGCAACCAGACCTTTCACTGTTTGACCAAATCCAAAATGAATGGAAGTCTGTTGTTAGCATGTTGTTATGGGATTCATCTTTGTGAGGGAAAACTGAAGTTTCAGGTGCACTAAAAGAATTGCTAGGGATTTCTATAATTAGCATAAAGCTGGGTGATTCTTAGTGGTTTACTTTTTCGTTTGGTTTACCTTATTACTCATTTGGTTGAGGTATGAAAACCAAACTAAGCGTAATATCAAAAGGTTAACGTTTATTTTACAACGGATAAAAATTGGTTTACTCAAAAAGTTAGTGATAGATAATGGTGTACTCTTTTGATTTAGGTGTCTGAGTGAAAAATGGTTGTAAACTGCATTATATTAGCCAGTTTAAAGATGCAAATGTGACTTGATATTGGTTAATGGGTGAATATTATACAAAATCATTGTTATATGTAATAAATGGGTGGTTTACTTGAGTTTTGTGACAATTAACACTTTACCATATTTCAGTTTTACTTTAGTTTGAAAACCTTGTTGTACTCCTTCCTTTTGTTTCAGATCAAAGCTTAAAGTTGTGAGATTTTACTTACAAGTTATAGGAAAATATTATGTTAGAAGAGATGAAAAATGATTTCCTTTCCTTTCTTTGGTCCAATAGAATGACAATATAATTTTAATGAACGTAATAATTTTAAAGCACAATTTTTCTTTGATGATTAGGTGGTTGAATGAAGCTTGATCTGATAACTAATTTTCCAAACATCTCTAGTTTTAATGCAATCCTTTAGTTCTCCTGGTCTAGCAGGAAAAAACCTGCATGTCCAATCAGAAATCAAGCTCAGTTCCACCACGCACAATTCCATACTATACAAGAAAGAGTAAATTTGACCAATAAATGATCCACCAAGATGTTATTGAAGAACATTAACCAAAGGCAAATGATGGAAATATTTGCATTACTTGAGTGCAAGACATGTAAAGGAAGCTTTCCAGTGAACCAACTTCCAACTTCCTTTATATACGCATAGCTAGCTACACATACCACTGCATTACTATAATAATTATCACATGATGCACAGACCACACTGCATATAGATGGATTTCATTTTTCCATTGCTATTAAACGGCATTTACTACATATGTTATGGCGAACATTTGTCTACCTAGATAAGGATTGTTTCAAGCTGCTGTTCACAAGCATTGTACGCCCCCATCTCGAATATGGTGGTCCTGTGTGGAACCCTCACCTGCAACGACAGATCTCCCTTCTTGAAGATGTACAATGACGCGCAACAAAATTGATACCTGGAATGAAAAACTTAAGCTACAAGGAAAGATTGGAAATCATGAACCTTCCGTCCCTGCAATATCGTCGATATAGGGGCAACATGATCGAGATGTATAAGATCACCCATGAACTTTATGATAAAGAAGCTATTGGAAATTTTCTTCGCTTTCGATCGCAGGATGGTCAAGAACACAACTTACGTCGTCACGAATTTACGGTCACCCGACAAAAGTGTCTTAAAGACGTAAAAAAGTATTCGTTTAAAAATCGAGTTGCGGAACAACGGAACAACCTGCCACCGGACCTTGTGCAAGCACCATCTCTTAATTCCTTCAAAAGTCGACTCGATAAGTTATGGAAAAATGCTGGTATTATGTTCGATATCAATCTGAATCTCGTCGAGTCAAGTTGTTAAAGATTGAACCTGGTGTTAAAGGCACCATGTGCCTACTTCCAGAAACTTGTATAATATAATAATAATAATAAACCACTTTTATACCACCAAGCCTTTGCTAAAGACTCCTTGGAGATTCTACTATTTTTAATGGCCCCATCATTATTGTTATTAATGGCAAAAAACTTTTATTAGTGTATTATAAGGTTTACAATTGGAAGGTAAGTGTGCAGAAGAAAATAACCTTGGTAGTAGAGCATTTTGATAGATAACATTAAATATTTGGTAAGATATTTATTGTTTCTTTGCCTGTCTATGGGTGCGTACAGTAACAGAAACAGTAACACGTATACTTCTTATATTCGATGGCAACAGTTCATTATCGTAATACATCATAATTCAACAAATCTCATCCATAAACAAATACATATAAAATTTTGGGATCAAATTGGAGGTGTCTTGTCCATGCTGAGAAACCTGAAGCACAACTTGGTAGTGACCAATAACAATGTCACAGCGACAGCATTAACAATGGTACAAACATACTTAACACTATCGTAATACTACCACATAAAGGTGCAAATGAGCACAACAGACTTTGTAGGAGTGTTGTAATGTAAAAGGTTGCCGGAGTGTCTGAGACAGTCGAAACATTCCTCGGGCAACTAAAAAATTAGAAAACCTATGCTTTGGTTGCCCAACTCAGACAGGTGAGGAAGAAATGTATTGTAGTATCAATTTTTATCACAAAACATTTTTGTTCACGATAGAAAACTATTCATGAAAACTGTTAACAAAATGTAAGTAATAACCATTGCATTTAAAAGATAAAGACATTTATTGCTTCCCAAAGTGTCTGCTGTTGCATTTTTTCTTTCTGAGTTCATTCATTTGCATGCAGCATTAAATTAAATACCTGTGTGTAAAGAGTTTCTTTATATTTATTTTAAAATTACGTGTTTAAGGGTGAATTAAAATTTCGTTCAAAATCAGACAGCTGCACCTCCCTTGAAAATTTAGAATTAATTTACATAGATGTTTTGAGTAGTGTTTCGATTGAGGAAGAAGAGATGGGAAGTTTTTTAAATGATACTGAAAAAATAAATTAAAACGTTTTTGGTTAAACTTTTGGTTTGAGAACAAGTATTGTCTGAAAGCTGTGTTTACACACAGGGCTCCAAATCTCTGCCATGTCCTGGCTGTAAAGCTTGTGTAGGTGTGCAGTATTCAATGTTGACAAGGGACAGTTGAGAAACCTCTGGTGTGGTTCCAAATGGTAGCACCACTGTTTGTTCAAGTCTTATTGTTATACAACAGTCGAGCATAAGAGTGTTAGCATGAAGTGCAGAAACCAACATAATTTTCCTCACACAACCTTTCTGAAAACCTGCAAGGCAAACTCTCGACACAATAAACCTTTTATTTTACTTCTTTTAATTTAAACCTAATATACTTAGGGTTGCTCACACTTTTTTCAGGCAAGTTAATTTTTTTTTCATGCAACCAAAATTATGAAAAATTAGCCCGCCAGTTGCCTGACTTGGACATCCTGTAAATATGTTAAGATACAACACTGACAAGACATCCTCAAGTCTGAAGAAATAAGAACTAATGAAGAAATAAACAAAACCAAATAAGAAACAAGAAAGAAGTGGCCAAGAGATAAAGTGACCATATATTATATAGGTCTGATAATAGTCATAGATAGAATCCACATGTACAAAGGTGACAATAGGAGCAAATGAGAGAATAAAGTGTCCACAGGGGGAAATAAAATAAGTTAACATGTTAACTCTATATTCTATACAAGCTAATCACCGAAATGTATGAAAAACAGTATATATACCTCATATTCATTCATTCATAAATTATTTTCTTTAGGTTAAAAAATATAGTAGAAAACTCATGTGGCCAAACAATATAAAAATTGTAAACTAACAATTGTAAAAAATTTGTAAAAAGTTAAAATGGTAGGAGACCACAGGGGTAAAAGTCAAATCCTGTCAGCAAAAGAATATATGAATGCATGTAAGAATCCATCTATAATACTTGATCTGCTAGAATAAATTACTGCATCATAATACTGACCTTGTAAACACATGTCAGCTAAGTGCTCAAGAGCTTGCTGCTGCTGTTCATCATCTTCAAAGAAGTTTAATGAATCAATCAAGCAAACCATATCATTTTCTAAACTTGTAGGTGACATTTTCGTACGTAACTTTTCTTGAAATCTCTAAAAAAAGATACAAAGTTAAATTTCGTTATATTGGGTTAATTGTGGAGTTAGACAACAACTCAATTGAATTCAAAATAGAGACTGTATGTTAAAAGTGGATCCTCTATCTGCCGGAGGAGCACAAATATATTATTATTGTAAGATAGTTTTTAAGGAGTGGTCCCGCCAAAAATCACTTTTTAATAAAGATCACATTTGAATTCTCCATTTTGAGATTTAAATGGATTATTTCTTTTTGAAAAAAAAATAAATATTGATCTTGTAATTAATGCCTGAAGTTTTAAAAAATACTTTTAAAGACACTTATAATGGTTATAATGGATAAAAATTTTTGTGGTAATTGAATTAATATATATAAGATTACTAAGAAGATTACTAGATTACTAAATCAAGTACTGCACAAGGATCTGTAAGAATCAGAAGAGATCAGATGGGATCACTAAAGGAAATGACTTTTTGCAGAATTTCCATGACTGTTCCATGTCCATGAATGAATTCCTCTAGTAATGCCAAGAAAAAGGATTGGTCAATGATTAGGTAGATAAACCTTGCATTTTGAGAAAATCACCTAAAACTGAATGATAACTTTTTCCACAACTGTTTTAGCAAAATTTATGCATGTATGTGAGTCTTATCTTTTAACTTTTAATACGTAAATGTATATATTAATAAATAGCTGTATGTAATTTATTTTGACTGGAGATGGCATAAGAAATATGTAGAATTTATAATTTTGTTTTTCTTAAGAAAAAAACATTCGTAAAAACATTTTAAACTTTCCCGCCAGTATCTATCTTTTTTGGTGAACGGAACCGAGAAACAAAACAACAAATCGAAAGGAAGAGAGGCTACTTTATCATGGTAACTTTATCACGGTAGATGAGATTGGTCCATGATGATGTTGACTGTCGTCAGAGGTGCAGCTAAGCAGTTGAAAGGTATGCTACCAATTTATCTCTTTGATATTTTAGAGATTATTTAAATGTTAGCTTTGCCAAGAAGATTAGATTAATCATGTCTCTCGGAAAGTCGGGGAAAAATTTAGTTGCAAAAATTCCATTAATTCTGAACGCACCAATAACATTACATTCCAACTTGTTAGTTTTAAATTTCGGGACAGTGATCCACTTTGGGTTTAGTGACTCCCTGAGGTCCTCCATGATGATGGTGGTCCACCAAAGGAAAATTTATGAAAATTAAAGGGATCCTATCATTTAAAATGAAAATTTGTTATTTGTTTATAAACCAGGAAAAAACAAGATTGCCATCTGACTTTTTTGACAGAAGTGAATCACTACTATGCAACACTGCAAAAACGTCCGCAAAATACAGCCGCCATTACAGCCTTTTGCTTTGCTCCTTCGATCCAAAATTCAGTTATAGCGTCCAGTCCCCACGTGCCATGTAACATATCAGTGGACTAACAAATATAGAAAGACTGTACTCACCTAGTGGAGATCCACTTGTTCTGACCTTTTTAAGGCTTGTTAAACACATTTATCTATACCATGATCAACCACAAGTATAAGAGAGGTAAAATAACAAAAACGTGTAATGAAATTCAAATCCATTTCCACAAACGAAACAACATTTTACTCGAATTTCCCAAGTATCGACTTTTCGGTCATTTCCCAGAAGCAAAATCAAAATAATACTTTCGTCTTTACCAGTCAAATGAAAAGGTCCAAACAAGACTTGAATTGAAGAACGCATCACGCTTGTTTCTTTGTTATTCTCACCAAACTGAACTCTCTGGTATGATAGATCAACTTGGCGTTTATAATTAGGGACTAGGGGCTACTCCGAAGTTTGTCTTGATGAGGAAGAAGTGAATTCTCGGAAAGACGGTACAATATTAAAAAATAATTTGGCTGATTATCGACCCTTGTGGGTTTTTTATACCTTTTAAGATATGGGGATGTTTTATTTATGGTCTGAGGAAGTGTTTTACAGAATATTGTTTTAGATGGTAGGATTCCTTTAAGACTTACAATTGCCACAAAATCCACTTCCGACTATATTATAAAACCACTTGCCGCCTGAGCTGCCCGCCTCTAAACAGCTTAAGTGTTACTTCAAGGACTTTAAATCACTTAAAGATGGTAGATATTTTAGTGGAGTACAAGGTTAATTGATAGACGAAAACACTGTGTGAAGGAAATAATAGTAATTTTAGGTCTTTCTTCTAAAAGTGGAGGAAAAAGCCTATAAGAATATTTACCTCACCTCCAGTTTGAAGTACCAATGACCCACAAAACGGTCCCTGTCTGACATGCGCATCGTATGAACTGGAGTTTGTTAGCCAGTCAGGGAGGGACAACTCACAATTAGGCTTCAAAATTTGAAAAATCTAAATTAAGCTTACTATGCCTAATTAGTCATCTCAAAAATCCAAATTAGGAACACATACTTCTAATTAGGCTTCCTCAAAACAGGAAGTACCATTTGCACGCTCCATACCATTTGTCGCACAAGTGTAGCCAATCTGGAAATAAAGCTTCTAGCACAATTTTTCAATATTCTCATGTATACAAAGCTTGTTATTTAACAAAATTGTTTTTTTCCACCTAATTTGGCGTAAATTCAACCTATTTAAGCTTTAAGGCAGGCTTACAGCTCTCGCAAATATACATTTGTGAGCTGTAACCATGGATATTCATCTTTTTTTAAATATCTTTCTTTAAAAAAAATGTATAAGAGCCAAAAGAAAAAAAAACCCTGTCTTACATACAACATATGAATCTGTCTAAGTGCTTGTCTTGTTCTTTGTATGACTGATGAAATAATAATTTGAATCTTATGTTTTGCTACATATTTACTGTGTAACGTATGGGGTAATTTTGCTCATCAATTCTGAACATGCATGAAGGAATGACAAAGAAGGTATAAACATACTAGGTTTTCATTACGTGCTTAAGCATTTACCTTCCTAATATCCAAACATGTCATAAATGTAAGTGGTCTAACAGTAGCACTGTCAAAATGTATTGGAAGAGCCCCAAAAGCTTGACCTCTGGCTTATGTACATGTAAAACACAGACTGGTATTTATTTATTGATTCTACTGATAAAGTTAGCACATTTTCAAACAATCATTTTGAAATGATTGTGTGTTTATTTCCATTAAGCCTCAAGCCGGTTATTTAGTGTCAATCTGGTGATGACTAAAAAAACACATTATGAACATATAGATACAAGGATGATACTTGTTTTGGATTTTTTCGTTTTGAGCTTCCTTATTCCATATTTTTGAGATAGAAGGAACTATATCCATAGCTTGCTTGGCTATTCTGTTTTCCAATAGTGTTCTCCAAAGCTATTTGAAGCTGTTTTATAGATTTTTGGACAAAATGTGTCTTTCCCTTCAGAAACTCACCAAAGCTCCAGTCCCAGACTACCCATCTGCATTTAGGTTTGCCATTCTAGCTGTGCATATAACATTTTCCAGATATTTTAAAATATGACCGTATCATCCTTGTAGATAATAATTTAATTCACATCTCCTATACCATGTGTGGATATCTCAGAAAGTATCAACAGAAATGACCAAATGATTTGATAAGAACACCGTATATTTTATTATTGTTTGTGTATGATGAACAAAAAAATATTAAAAATTTTGAAATTCTTTGACTAACACTTCTTATGTGAATAGCTTCTTATGTTTCGATTTTTTTTATGTTTCGTGATTATGTTAAGCATTGCTTTTTATTTGGTTTAAATAATTGGTTTGATTTTCTTCGGTGAGTTTTAAAGAAGTATACAAAACTTGTACAGGGTGGAAAAAACACTTTCGTACCACCTTCTGATGTTTCCTGTTACTTCGAGTTATTAATAAGTTATGCTTGTTGTTTAATAACTTGTAGAACTTTTACCTTTTGTTGTTCGTTCAACATATGTGTTATGAAATTATGCTTGTTTGATTTTCTTGTTTCTTGTTAGCAATCAAACCACAAACATCAGTGCTTGGAGAGGTGTTTGTATGCCAAAAAAGAAATGAAAGCACTTTAGATCATTACAAAAAGTATGGCGATGGAGGCAGGAATTCTTTCAATGGTATTGTTGCAACAGTGTTTGGTGCATCTGGATTTCTAGGAAGATATGTTGTTAACAGATTAGGTTTGTCTTCTTCTCTAATCTTAGATATTTTGTTTTTCATTTTCCCACTTGTTTTTCAAGTTTCTCTTGTTAATTCCAGCTCGATCTGGAACACAAATCATCATACCATACCGAGGCATTGAAGATGATGTAAAGCATTTGCGTTTAATGGGCGACCTAGGACAAATTATTTTCCTGGTGTGTATAAACATAATATTTCAGTGTAGCATAAATGTTGGTATTCAAGCTATAAATGTTGGATTTTGTATGTTGTCATGTATCCTTTAGGAATACGATTTACGAGATTATGATTCACTTATTAAAACTATGACACACTCGAATACTGTTATAAATATGGTTGGTCGAAATTTCCCAACAAGGTTTGATTATATTATCTGCTAGTTCCTCATAAGTAAAGAAGAAATTTAAATTTTCACTCAGTAGTTGCTCCTCAACGTCAGTTAAAACTTACAAGGTTTACCAATACAAATTTCAACAACTGTCTTTCTTTGTATTCATCAACAGAAACTTTTCACTGGAGGACTGCTTGGTTACTGGTGCTCAATCTATTGCGAAGGCTGCTCAAGAATGTGGAGTGAAAAATCTGATCCATATGTCCGCGCTGAACGCTAAAGGGAATTCACCTTCAATATTTCTCCAAGCCAAGGTAGGAGAATTCTCTGGTGACCAGTCGAGGAACGGGACAATAAATTAAAGGCTCTGTGCAGATGAAATTGGAGCTAGAAATTTTTACTGACTTTCATTGATAAATGTTCCTAATAACTTGAAGGGTATTTTTATAACTGACTACGATCATCACCCCTCTAACTAACCGTAACAACTATTTCTTTTACAGGCAAGGAGTGAAAGAGCTGTTCTGGATCATTTTCCATCTGCTACCATTATGAGACCTGCCCAAATGTACGGTCACGAAGATCGGTATTTAAACAAATACGCTTGTACGTTCAGTCTTTTTACATCATTGTTATTTTTCCGTACTATTTCTTTTAATAGTTAACTAAGTATTAACAATTTTGACAAATCCGTGAAGTTTTCAATTTACTATGCCTTTGTTTCAGATCTACGGAAAATTCCTTTTGGTGTGCCATTAGTTAATGGAGGCTGGGAAACAACGAAAAGACCTGTCTCAGTATGTCATGGTTCTTATCAAAGAAGGAATTTTGAAGTTTCTTTATAGTTGAATCGTGTAACGATTAATTTCTTATCTGTAGGTTGCGGATGTTGCAAATGCCATTGTTGCTTCTTCAAAGGACCTATCAACAGCTGGAAAAACATACGAACTTTATGGGTACTTTTTCTAGCTATATCTATCTTACGAATGAATTATATAGAGTTTTGTTGCCTTATATATTATCGAATTCTTTTTTGTAGACCTGAAGAATATTATTTACACGACCTAGTTGAATTTATATTCCGAATGATCCGAAAACCGTTTCGCCCAATTCATACACCGATGCTACTACACAGGTACGACTTTGCACTTTAAAAGAATTGGATTATCGAGAGTTGTCTTGATCAATACGATAATATTTGTTTTAATTTTGTTAGACTTGCTGGTTGGGCTGGCGAGCAAAGTATTTTCAATCCTAAGATAACACGCGACTTAATTGTCCGGGTAAACTTTTTTACTTTATTCATTATTGATCTTTTCGTCGCTTTCTCCTGATGAACATCTTATGAAGAAGTTCAAACTAAAACGATGTATCACATTCTCCTTTCCTGGTTTTAAGAAAGTTTACAACCTAAATGAAATTACATACGAAAGTATAGATATATAACTGATTATGTAACAAGTACATCCATCCAGTACAGTTTTCAAAAAGAGTGGAAAAATAACAAAGAGTCTTACATCAGAGGAGGAAAAATTTTAAGATTCAGAAATTCAAATCCTCCTTGAAAAAAGTAATAACCCCTTCTGGACACGAGGAGGTATATTTCACCAATTTTTATAAACGAGATGGTGAGACATTCTCTTTTGTTTTATTTTACTTTCATCGGCTGACTTATGTCATGCGGTTTGCCACGTGGTTTCCCCCGAGTGTTTTTACACTCGCCAGATAAAAATAGTCATTGGAGACATGTTCGCAAACAGGTTCGTTTTTCAAACTAAAACGATGCTTTTACCTTATGTGATGTTTCTCTTAGTCGATTAACAAAAATACCTGGTTCATATCTAAACCATAGTTATCTTCAAGCAGGTTTCAAAACAGTTTAAATTGGAATAGGTTTAACAATATCTCCTCGTTAAAAAGTTATGGTGAAAAGTCTTATATTAGTGTTTGAAAGAATGAGGCATAATCTGACCCTATAACCTCACTATCCCAGACAAAATCCTGAATCTGTGTTTTCTTGTAGGAGTATTTAAGTGACAATTTAAGCGAATTGGCTTATACATTCGATGATTTGGGTTTGACACCAGCTAACGTGAACGATGCTGCTTTTACGATTTTACGAAGACATCGAGACTATTATCATTACAATCAAAACATTGATGAATCAGAGTTCGCTAAACCAGTCACTGCTTATCAGTGAATGAAACATTTTCAGGAAGAGAAATTTTCACGCCATGTATATATATGATTGTAGAAAACAAATTATTAGTAACTCTTTATATTTTTTACTGATTACCCTTTCACATGTCTATCAATGTTCTTAATTTTCCTCTTTTTTTTATTCGTTTTTTTATACGTTGGCCATGCTAAGGGGTGAAAGAAATGTCATTTTTCAGAAAAAATCGGTTGATGTTCTTTCAAACTATAGTTGACTGTCTGTAATTTGAACATCCAAGGCACCCGTATTTGCATAGAAATTATAGGGGAAGAAACCTTTCAAATTAGTTTGAATTAGGGGTGTGTAGCTCACTTGCTAAGACGCTGTGCTTGTAATACTAGGGTGATAACTGATAGTGGTTCAAATCCCGGCACTGAATGTATATAACGAAATGTGACGTATAATATACACAGTAATGATTATTTCATGATGATTGATGATAATGATGACTGAATGAAAACCACAATTACAGGGTTCGTAGCGTCTGGAGAGTCAGGCAAAAAATTGTAGTTATGGCGTATTTTAATCTTCATTTTTGATTTTAGAAAATTAAATTATACTAATATGACAAAGAAACAAACATATTTTTAGACATATGGCTGACAGACTTGCAATTTTCTAAGCTTAGTTAAGAAAAGAGATCAAAAGGTCTAAAGTGTATGATGTATATATTTGAACTTATTTTCTATTCAGATAGACATGTTTTAACGTTTGATGGACGATAAATACATTTAGTTATTCTTTGCTTATCAAACTGAAATTGATATAGTCTCGACAGGTTTGCCACATATCATGAAAAGTCCTGGAATTTGGAAAGTTTCCTTGAAAGTTCTAGGATTTTACACAATGTTGGTCCCATGATTCCTTAATCTACCGTTTAGAAAGTTTGAAAGGAATTTAGGAGTTCAAAATAAGTATCAGATCTCTTAGAGAAAAGTTGAGATATATGTTGTGATGAATGAAAGCTCTGAAAGCGTTCTTGGTTTTCGCTTCATTATTGATACATATGTGCCAGGTAGACAGAGCAGCCTCTCTTAGAGCAACCAGCCTCGATAAAAGAAATTAAAAAAAAAAAGAAATTCGATATTCGACTGTAACAATAATTCTAGAAACATTTCTTTTCTTTTTTTTCATCTTTGATTCTATTCAATTGGCTCGTCGATTGCGTCCACGATGTTAGTTTGAGTTGTTCTTCGTTCGTTGTTTTTCCTTTCCTACAAAGCGCGAGATATCTTTCTGAAATCAAACGCCTTTATGAATTTTTGCGCTAAGACGTTGTGTTGTGAACAAACAATCATATGTCACAATTATTTGATATCAACACGATCCCCGTACGAAGAAAAAACGGCTCTGGAATATCGATTTGGATTCGGATTTTTCTCGATTATCCATACCAGAAAGATTTTCCATAGCATTATTTAAACAAAAACAAATTGACAGACATGTTTTTCGAACCCAGAGATCAGTTTGTCTCTTCAAATCAAAATGGATTTTGTGTGGAAACTCCTCTTTTGCTGAAAATTGAACAAATTGTTTCAGCCAAATTTTGTTGTACATATCCAACTGCAAGAAGTTAGAATTCATGGATTGTCTCTTGATAGTAGAGGTAACATGATCCTTCTTAGGGAGCGTTTACATGAGAGCCGTACTGAACTCAAACCGGTTTGACTTTCGCTACGGGATGAAACGAGTGTTTCGTTTACATGAATAGTTTCGATACGGCTGCAGCGAGTCAGTGAAATATACAATATGATCCAGTCCCTTTTTTAAAAAACGCGCACTATTTCAAAATGGCACCAAAATCAACACACACTGTTAAAAGTTTTGCTATGATTTTATCGTTTTTATTAAGCACATTGGGTGCAGCTGTGGCATTGGTTTCAAGAAATATTGAACTTTTATTGTCCATACGTAAAAAACAACAACTTTGTTTACAGAATGTCATGCAAGATCGCATTATCTTGTTGAAAGAACTTAAAAAACGTAAAAAAAGGTAGGTAGCTATAGCCATATACATTCATTTAACAAAGATCTTACACTGAAATTGAAATGAATTAATACCTCTCTTTGAGGGTTTAAAATATTAACAACCTGGTGTTAGGGTTTTGTTCTTAAGAATCTTTTTTTTCTTCAACTGTCTAGAATAGCCAAGAAGAAAAGGAAAAGGTGGGTTAACCCCGGAAGAACTGATGTTTGGTGGCAAAATTTATATTCTGGAAAACTGTTAGAGCAAGAATGGTGTCAAAATCTACGGATGGATTATCCAACTTTTATGAAATTAGTTGACAAAATCCGCAGCACAGTGGAACCTGCCCATAATGCATTTCGTTTGGACGCCCTATCAGCTGAAAAAAGAGTTGCAATGGTATTGTATTATCTGAAAGACCAAGGATCATTAAGAATGACTTGTAATTCATTTGGAGTTTCATTACCGACACTATCTAAATCGTTGAGGGCTGTATGTCGTGCAGTTAACACTACTTTAGGTCCAGAACTCATCCAATTCCCATCAACAGTTGATGAAATGCAAAGAGCTACTGCACTATTTGAGGCTAAATTCAATTTTCCTCAAGTGATAGGGTGTGTTGATGGTACACACATACCAATCAAAAGACCTACTGAAAATTCGCAAGAGTACTTCTGTTATAAAATGAAATACTCAGTTAATGTCCAAGCGATATGCAACGAGAAAGGTTGCTTCATCGATGTGGAAGTGAAATGGCCAGGCAGTGTGCACGATGCACGTGTTTTTGCGAATTCTTCTGTGTCAAAGAAATTTGTTGATAACAGCTTCCCATCATCGTTACAGGAGCTGTTGCCAGGTTTTACTCCTGTGCCACCATTACTAATCGGGGACCCTGCATATCCATTACTTCCCAATGTTATGAAAGAATTTGCTTCTTGTACTAACCAGAAAGAAGTGAATTTTAATAATCATCTTCGTCATGTTCGTAATCAAATAGAATGTGCATTTGGCAGATTAAAAGGAAGGTGGAGAATATTGAACCGTGCTATTGATGTAGATTTACATTTTGCTTTGGAGTTGATCTATTCGTGTTTTGTTCTTCACAATTTCTGTGAACTCAACAATATTGCGGTACATCCAGATGTGTTACAAGTGCAGATGATGAATGAGGAGCGTTGCCAAAATTGTGAACACCACAACAAACTTTATCATTTACACTCATACAACTCTCAACGTGGAAAAGCTGTAAGAGACACTGTAAAGGAGTATTTGTTTGATAAATGTAGATAGAAAAAATGTTCTTTTGCTCTTTTTTGTCACTAATTATACTTTGAAGAAAACTAACATTTTTTCAAATTGTTTCTTTAATACTCCACTTTTCCAAAATACCAATATTATACTTCCCTCAAAATAGAAACCATCTACTGATTCATTCTTTAAGATTCTGTAAGTTCGACAGATTGCTATTCTTTACTTCAGTAAAAAGTTTTTGTTGTAACTTCTGCGAATGTTAGTACTTTTTCATCAGACAATATTTCCTTTCTCGCTGTTTATATCAAGTATAGACTGGGTACATTGCTGGTCCTTGTGACTGGCTTTGTACAAAGGCATTTGCAAGCAACCCTAAGCCATCTTTAATGCTGTTTCCAATGGCAGTCATGGATTCTGTCATCCCTTTTATAGCCTCTTCAGTTTGCTCGAGGGACCTTTTCAACATTTCTGATGACTCGCGTTTCAACTCAAGCTCTTCCTTGGTAAGTTCAAACAACATCATGTCACGCTGATGTGCAGATAAGTTTTTTTGCAAATTTTTTCGTTTTCCTTTATCCACAACATTTTGTTCAGTAACATTTTGCTCATTAGTGGAAACAAAGTCCTCCAACTCGGTATCACTATGATCATTTCTCGTTTCTTCCAACGGTATTGATACTATACCATTGGGAACAGCAGTAACTGATGGGCACCCACCCCATATTTCTTTCAACGAATCAAAATTTTCTGCGACAAGTCTTCCAGAGCCAGATCGAGTTCCTTTATCAACAGCTTGCTTGTAACCTCGACGTAGTTCTCTTATTTTGTTCTTAATTCGGTTATATCCTTCCTTTCTTAACTTTTCCAACTTATCAACTTTTCTTTTATATTCAGACATTTCATTTTTGTCCATGCTTTCTGTTTGCTTTTGTGGTATTTTTTCTGGACCAAAATCTGTAATAGGAAACATTTGGGCCATCATTGTCCTGACATCTGCATATAATTGGACAAGGTCAGCTTCAAAGTCAAGGCCTTCAAATGTTTTCATATTTTTGTATTCGCTTAAGTTCAATATCAAAGCTTCAGCCATATCACCACTCCATGTCCATCTCCTTGTTTCGTTGTTTGCATTACTAGCTTTTCTTTTTCCCCCACATTTTTTAATTACTGGAGGTGGTGATGGTGGCTGATCAGGAAAGTCATCATGAAGATCACGTAAGTCATTCATGTTGATAGTTTCAAATGAATTTTCAACAGTGGGCTGCAGTGATGGTGATGCCACCGAATCTTCACCACTGCTATCGTCGTTGTCTCCTTCCATCATTCGGGAAATCGTGGTTGAAACAGAATTTTTACTGAAATATATAAAATAAAAATACATTAACCTATGTTGATAAAATCTGCAAAACATCAGCCGAGTATTACACATTCTACATGACTGGACAATGAAAACTTACCTTAAACCTAATCTTAATCGTTTGCTTGCAGAAGAGCCATTTCCACTACTACTAGACATTGTTCAATAAATCAATTTTAATCACTTTTCTTCACTTCTTCACCTTACCACTACACAACTCAAAAATAACGGCGTGGATGATATGGTACCATTATGACATACTCGCGTGTTTAGATACAGCGCATGTCCGACAGTTGACCTTGCGCGTGCGTAATAGAACTCAATACGGCTGACTTTGTTTACATGAATATTCCAGACCGGTTTGAGATTTCAAACCTACTTTTCGTAACGGTTTGAACTCAAACCGGTTTGAGATTTAAAACAAACTTTTTCATGTAAACGCAAATAAAGCTTCGACCATAAGGTGTAGTGAGAACTTCACTCGCATCGAATTTCATTACGGGCGGATTGAAATCTCAAACCGGTTTGAGTTCAGTACGGCTCTCATGTAAACGCTCCCTTAAAGTAATATTTATTTTAATTTTTATTGTTATCTAAAAAATTTTTTTGTTTACACATATTTGAGAAACATGTTCGATGAAAAAGTATGGATGCGTTTTAAAGTGACGAAATATTGTGAGAAATAATATGTTGTGCGTCTTCGCAATCCTGATAATATTCTTTCAACAAATTGGTGAGGCATTTTTGATTTTCAGAATGTATTCATCTACACACAGTAGTAAAAATCAAAAAGTTTTCTATTGGTGCTTATATTTTTTTGCCATTTTGAAGCTTTGTTACAAAACAAAAGCGTATAACTTCTCCTGTGAAAAGTCTTACATAGACTTACCTCGATGACCCAAACAAATTTTACAAGGTTTACACCACTAACTTAGCTGATTAGAAATCTGTAGATTATATATTCATTTTTTCCCACCTTCTTCACTCTCGTTTGACAGGAATGAATGTTTACTAAATATTGTTTCATTTCAGATAAGTGTTTTGGCGGCATAGTTTACGTATCATTCACATCTGGTCACGATGACGTCAGTTGTGGAACCAGCACCAACATGTGTCGAACAATTTCATATGCGATCGATGAGGTGACACAAAATGATGACGTAATATTTGTTTATGGCGGATTCTATCAGTTCAACGAGCCAACTCGAATGAGATTCAACTTGAGTATCGTTGGCATTGCGGATCATAAGTCTTCTGTCATCGTACGCGGACCAAATCGTGTGACTTACGGTGTAAATCGTGTCGCATTTACCGATAGCAAATCTACAACTTTCTTGCATCTGCAAATCTCAAACATCAATTTTGAAAACATTAACATTTTTGAGCAAACAGGCAACTTGAGTAGCTTTAGCGTGATCATGAAAGACTGCTTATACATCGTATCTCATCAAGACTTGAGAAATCCAATCATTACACTCCAGAAAGGCGTGAAAGACATAGATTTCGTTATAAGAAATAGTAGCATCACTCACAGAAATGGAAATGCATTGGAAATTAACACAGACGGTGATTTTAACTTGCAATTCATAAATGTAACTTTTGATTCTGATAACATGCATATTTCATACATCGGAAAAGAAGAGTTGTGTAAAGGAAACATTGCATTTAGCAATCTTTTTCTCACAGATAAGCAACATAGCAATGTTCAAAACACCTTAAATATTGCCAATGTTTGCAATGTCAGTATAACAAATTACATCTATGAATCATGGCAGTCGTTCCAACTGGAGGTTAAGAACGTTGATTCATTCTTATTAAGAAACGCTCAATTCTTTACACGTTATTCTCCGATAGTCTTGTCCTACGTGCAAAATGCCGTCATCAGTAACGTAACGATTACCAATGTGCACACCAACAACTATGGGCCAATAGGTTATACTTCATTATTTCTTCTAATACAGGCAAACGTTACATTTAACCATCTTGTGATAATAAATAACACAGACATGCCATCTCTAATAACGTCTCAAGGAAGTGATAGTTACACAACTGTTAGCCACGTCAAGATGATTGGAAATGAATTTGTCAAAAGCATTCCCCCATTTTTTGTGCAATACGGAAATGCACAATTTCACTCGATTGAAATTTTTGAGAATGAGCTGTCTGGAAATGTTATTCATGTTCAAGATTGTTCCGCCAGTATTTCAAACACAACTGTGCAAAACAACGTTTGCACTTCCGTCGTCAAGGTTACTGCACAAACATGCAAAGCAGAGAAACCTATGTTAACCTTTGAGTCTTTGTTTATACGACAGAATAATTGCTCTGAGAATGTTTTTACTTGCGTTTCGTCTTCCGTGCAATTGGTCAACACAAATATTAAAGACAATAGGCAGGCAGATTTTGTCCTTTCTTTCTTGGAATGCAACGTCAATTTTACTTCTTCAAGCATCCAGGGAACAGGTCAGATAATTCAGATAAACAGCTTTGAAGAAAACGGCGATTCAGCCATTTCCTTGGAAAATACAACCTTTTCGTTGCACGGAGACCCAAGGAACTTCGTAGCATTCAAATCTGTGATGAATTGTAAAAAGGTTATCGTGAGTTTATCACCTGAAAGACGTAATATCCCATTAGTCTCGACACAACTTCAATGGCATGACGAAGATATTATAAGCGACGATTCAGACAGCAGTTTATCTTTACACATTGCATGTCCAGTTAACTTCAGAATCGATTCAAGATTTCATCAAAACAATATCACCAATCAATTGGATGTTCAATACTTTTGTAAACAGTGTGAACGAGGACTTTATTCACTAAAGGGAGAATTTGAAAACACCTCTGTTCGAATGAGAGGCCAACAAATAAATAAAAAAATATATTACAAAAGTTCGATCGAAAGGTTGACAAAAAATTTAACGTGTAATATATGTCCACCTGGCGGTGATTGTAATTTCATTGGCATTCAAAGCAGCGACCACTTTTGGGGATATAAAGACGATACAGACCGGGTGCAATTCATTAGTTGTCCGGGTGAATATTGCTGTTCCGGCTCCACTAATCCTTGTAAGACGTATACAACTTGCAATCATCACAGGCAAGGATTGCTTTGTGGCGAATGCTCAAGTGGTAAACAACTTCTACTTTTCTCCGATCACTGTGTTGACGAAGGCGCATGTAAAAGCATCTCCAATTTCTGGATTGCGTTTGCTTTTTTTGCAATTTGCTATGTGGTGGCAATATCTTCATTGGACTATATTGTGGCAGGTTTTCAATATATACGGCTTTTAATAGTAAACTGTGTACGAAAACTCAAGCCAGATAATAGTTCATTACGAGAAAACATTGAAGAAACAATATCTAATGAGAGGCTACTACAAGATGACTTGAGTGATGAATTTTCAACAGATTACATCACGATTCTCGACGAAAACAAGAAGGGTACAGATGACAACAGTTCTAGTAGATTATCTGGAATCTTTAATGTACTCGTATCATTTTATCAAATCAAATCGATGACAAGTATAACTTTAAGTGGTGAATACCAAGATAGAAATATTGTTAGTGATTACATGATGGGAATATTCAATCAAGATTTACCAAAGTTTCAGTCATTTTTGTGTCCTCTAAAAGAACTGAACGCCGTCACGAAGCTTTTTATCAAAGACTATCTCTTCGTTTTGGTTATGTTTACTGTACTCTCGCTCGCGTATGTCTTCACTAAGATTCTTACAAAACTTAAAATTTGGAGACATTCCAACCTAGTTGGCTTGCAGACGGTTTTTAAAGTTTGTTTTATACGTATGCTGTTATTAAACTATAAGAAACTCGCAGCGGCGTCGATGACAGTAATAAACTGTGTTCATATTCTCGACCGGACCGTTTTATACATGAACGGAGAAATAAACTGCTTCACGTGGTGGCAGTATTTAGCAATCGCTTACGTAGTCTTATGGATTTTTCCGTTCTGTCCCGCTCTTTATTTCTCGTTAAAGTTATTGAAGGATGACAAAATCTCCACTGCAGAATTTTTTGCTTGTTTAATGTGTCCATTTGCGACGGTAATCTATATATTGAAAAGGCGTGGTACGTATTTTCAATGCTTCGACTTGACAGAGTACAACGAGAAGAAAGTCATTCTCAAAGTATTTGAAGATCCATTTCGAACTGTTGTGGAAAACAAAGGATATTACATGTTTTACGATTCCTGGAAGTTACTTTCACGCTTGGCCATTGTGTTGTTTGTGGTGCTCGTGGTGGACCCACTTGAGCGTTCGAGTTGGATAATCCCTGTTATACTCCTGTTTCTCGTCGTGCACATCTACATGAAGCCATACAAGGACAACTTTGTCAACTGGTTTGAAACCTATTCCTTGATTTGCCTGTCAATACTGGCGTCCATTAATCTTTTCCATTCCTTTTTATATGTTTATCGATTGCCTAACCAACAACCAATCGTGTTCTTGTTAAAACTGTTTTCGTTATTCGAAATGGTGGGTTCTCCAATATCGTTTTTGCTTCTGTACATCGTTTACACTTTGTTATGCAAGGCTGTAAATAGTTTTCGTCGATGAATTTAAAAACCATCGTAGTTACTTAACTTATGTGTAGAATAATAAAAAAACAATTCACTAGAGTTAATAAAGCCACAATATACAATGAAGGGGATAACCTAACCTAGCTGCCCAATTTTCATAAGAAAGAAAAAAACGTAAAATTTATTAACTCAACCAAAGTTTAGAGGAAAAGTGAATCAAATCCTTTTGTTATGTTTAATAATAAATATATTTTATAACTTGTAAATGTTTTGTATTTATGGTTCTAAGGAAAAATACAAATTTCTTGTTACTATGGTTTCACTGACTTTAGGACAGTTGATGATGGAGGTTGTAAATTGTTAATTTTTTGCAGTTCTAGAATTTCATTAGTAGGCGGACGTCTGTAAATGAATACTTCTTAACCATTAGAGACCATTGAACTAAAGTTTTCTTCATGTTTGATGATTTTCCTTCCTCATTTGTCTGTGGGTTGTTCTACACTACGAAATACTACGAACATAATATGATATATATACAATTAAACAGTACGTGTTATCATCAGGGTAAAGGCTCCTCTTGAAGCCACAAAACTTATCTAAGTGAGAGAGGAGAAAGGTTAAAAATTGCCTCTTCTCTCCCCTCGACTCGTAAGTTCCTTTCAATACTATATTACAAGAGGGAGTAACGTTGGTCTTCTTTGAAGCAGTGAATCTAAAGCATCGCAATCAATTTTGAAGTTGAGAGCGCAACCTTCACAAACGTCGAGGATCCAAGTATTATACAATCTCCTTGTTCTAGAAGCTGGTTTCGTGTTTCCCGTGTCTTTGTGAAAACTACTTGTTGTGGGAAAATCCGGTCATCCGGTGAAAAATGTCGTAAAAATGAGATGCAAGATTTTAAGGTTTAAAAGGCAGAAGAAATGTCTAGTATGCCTCTCCTCCCATATCAGAAGTATTCAAGAAACTCAGTGCAGCATAAATATAACCATAGTAATCATAGTTACATACACGTTGTTCGGTACCCTTTTGTCCTCTTTTGCAAGAGATTTTGTAGAGGCGTTCCTGGGTGTTGTTTGCTGTACCGAATCGGTATTAAGCTTTGGCTGGTAATCCGATTAATCGTAGGGAAGGCGTTGCATTCGTTTATTTTTAATCTTAGTTCTCTTGAAAAGTTTTTAAAAATTGAACGGTGATATCTCAAGAATTATGTACCAGTTGTACCAGAATTCCCTTAAAACTAAATTCCCTTAAAACTAAATGCTGGGGTTATTATGCTGGGGTTATTATTATTATTATTGACCAAAATATTTCATACCTCCTACTATAAATATTTCATACCGCCTACTATAAATATATTACAGGTTCTTCCTGCGTGAAAGTTAATGTCTAAAACCAAATTGTGTTTATTATCGGTATTGGACAAAAGTAATGGGATTGTATACAATTAGGTTCAGGCCGTAATAATCTAGACGCATTTACTTTTTACAGCAGAAATTTTTGCATACCCATAAAGCACATCAAACCACATTTTTAGGCCATGATATTGTTTTATATGAGATGACCACCACATTTTTAGGCCATGATATTGTTTTATATGAGATGACGAAGAAACATTTGTTCATCGTAATATATTTCTATCCCAAAATATTACTCTAATGACACCAATTTATGGAAAAAGCGAAAAGAAACCTTGTGAATGGAGCAAGCTAAGCTGAGTTCCTCGTTCCCAGGGTTTTTTTCCGCTTTTGTCCGTACATATCGATAAGGCAAGAGAAGCCCTGCCTGGATTCTATGTTGAGAAGATGGCCTTTCAAAATAATAGAGATTGGGCGTTAATTTAATTTTTAAGATTTTAGGATGGGCGTTAATTATATGAGAGTGGAAGTTATTGAGAACATGGGCGTTAAAGAGAGAATTTACTGTATTCTTTCTTAAGCCGTAGAACATCTTTGTGGTTATAAATACGGAAATCGAAAAAAATCTTTATTTGTTACAAGATTTTATTAACACGGAACAAACTTTTAAAGCATACAAATATTTCTGTTTTATTTGGAAAGTCGATCAACGAAGGAAAGTCTTACGCCTGGGTTTCGTGCTAAACGCCCGGACACGGAGGCATTTGTTTTGAAAGTTGCCGGGACTTTCCAACATGGCACCACAAAGAGCGATAGGTCGTGATTTGTTCTATAATTATTATGCTCACAATGAAAATTAATAAGAAATCTATGAATGAAGAAAATAGAAGACTAAATTTATTTCTTAATAGCAATTAAGAATCCTCACTTGCTAGCTATATGTAGAAATAACTATCATTAACATGTTTCTGCTATTAAAAGAGGATAAAATACTTATAATATAAATATATAAGTGCTGTGTGCAGAGAAAAAATGTGTGTTATATAGCTAGGCTATATTATAATAAATAGATGAAATCTCCCACCCACAGACAGGCCCAAGCCTAAAGGAGAAACCAGAGAAGAAGAAGAAGGAGAAGTGACTATATCTGGACCATATCTAGTTCTGGCACATTGCATCATTTCCTTGATTTCCTACTGGAACGGAAAGATTGGCCATGGGACTTCAAATCTTGACTTGTAAATCCCTGTTTTGAAAGCAGATTTCTATATAGAGGGAGGGATCCCTTGCCCGGTGCAGTTATTATGTTCTTGCCAGCAGCCTTAATAACCAGCTGGTGAAGTAGTAATAGTTATGAAAATGTTACGAGCAGCTTTAAGGGTAATTAGTGGTAAAGAAAAGAAATATTGTCTCTAGTGTTTCCTTTGGGACTATTATGGCACGTGTTTTATAATATCTACTTTGTTATTCTACTGTTCCGTGTTTTATCTCTGAATTGTTTTGAAAATTTTGCATGACGAGAAAATAAAAATATTGTTGAACACAGACGTCTCCTCCAGTTCCTTTTCTCCTCCGTTAATCTAATCTTCAAAGGAAAGAAATGTTTATATTTTTTTATTACTAATGCTGTTTTGATATTGTATTTCATATCTTACATCCTTTTGAACGTATATTAGGTTTACTTTTTCATTTATTGGATACTAAAGTTGTTGGGATGAGCATAGGTGAATCTTCCTTATGTATATTTTAGTAAAAAATGTACTTTATGCCACACCAACGTTAAATAAGTTTTACAAGCTCAATATATTTCATCATAAAAATCATAGTTGACCCAATTTATGTTTTTTTCTGAATACATAGCTATAAAAATAGCTGTTAAGTTGAGAAGCAAGATGATTCAACCATCATAGTGCCTACTACACTTTTGGTATGAGTATGCATGCTTCTGCAGTTTTCTTCAGAAACTAAAAAATTGTCTGTATATATATTTTTTTCTGTTCAATATGTATTTTTAATATTTTCTGTGATACTGTGCACAACCTAATAGATGAATCTAATGTTTAAATTTTGTTTTTAAACCACTTTAACACCATCAAATTTTGTAAAAGACTCAAAAAGACTAGGTGATTCTCCTGTTATGAATTCTATTGGAAACTGATGCCCATTGGTACTTATGTAACAAAACTTATAGTGTATAAAAAATCTATGGTGGCTGGCAGGAAAGTGTGCAGAGCAATTGGTCTTGATATTTATAATACAGAGCATGGAACATTAGATATTTGATATAGCTAATTATCAAGACATAATGGTCATGATATACATCACAACCTAATTCATCTTTTGTTAATTATATAGATAGAATTATTTCTTATTGTTGTTGTGTAGTGAGCATAAAATGGAAGCCCCTCAGACAAGATCAGATGGTATACCTATTGTACATGAATCAAGAGCTGTTACTGGGAGTGGTATATTGACAGAAAAACAAAAAGCATGGATTAATGGAGCTAGTAATAACATTTACATTGAAAATCCTGTATTTCAAAGGTAAGCTAGTCGCTGATCTTTCAAAGCTCACACTCTGGTATATATATTTCATTTATTTTCACAGGTAAAATCTTTATGTAAATTGATTATAATTGCACAGATTCTTGAAAGAAAAGAAACACAACGAGGAAAAGCAGAAAGCCAAAAGTAACGATGTTATTGATGTCAGAGGATTGATGTCCGATGAAATAGGTAAAATTGATTACAGTATTTTCTTCAATAAAAGCCTTCGGCGTTTATTCCAAATTTTAGGTAGGGTGGGCGTTTATTTATTGGAGAGGGTGTTAAACAGACTTCTAAGTGTAAGATATGGTTCTTGAATGTATTCTAAGGTATGTTGGTACCTAGCAGTTTTGGGAGAACAGCGAGGGTGTGGGAGTGCTTAGAATGGTGATGCAGCATAAAGAGAGAATGGCGAAAAAGGCATAAACCAGGCATATATATAAGGATGGGTAAGGGAGGCAAACCAAAGTAGACTTGTATAACTTAGAAAAGAGGGGCTGATCCCCTCAGAAGCTCCAAGGATTTGGTGATCAGCATGACTCTTTTATCTTAAAATTTAACCTAAACCACATGTTCACATTTGTTATGATTTCAGTATCCGTGTGAATATTTCACTTTGTGGCCGTTTGGAACCCAGACACCCTTAAATCATGAGTTGCTAATTGGAACTCTGTAATACTACAAAGTAAAGTTTCTTTTATTCCCAAGAAAAACATTTTTTTTAAATTTTTCTGTCATGAAGGTCCAGTCTGCATTGGGGGTATTGCTCAATAAATTATTTTTTCCTGTCATTCTTGTGATTCTTTTTGTTTGATTTTTTGCAGCATTTGACAATTATGATTCCGGAATTATTTCTAAAATACAAAAAAGCCGGAAAGAAAGGTAACACTTTTGTTGTTAGTTGGTTGTTAATACACACTATACTAGAAACTCACTTTCAGAAACTGCAGTAATGCCATTTTCCACTTTAACCATTTACAAAATTTTTATTCTGAGTTAAATTTCCTGTTTTTTCAGTTCTCTTTATTCCATGTTTTTGCTGTCGTTGCAAAAATAAATAGTGATATTTTCTTTTTTGGATGTTTTTTTTTTATCTAAAGTAATATAATATTTTAGACATGAAATTGCCATGGATGACATGATGCAAGAACTTGCTTCAATTAGTTTGGTATTGTACCATTCCCTATAACCATTGTTACACCGACTGACTTGTATAACGTCTTCATAAGTTCTAACTGATTTATGTATTATTTTAAGGATCTTGAACCTCAAATACAAGAAGTTTGTGAAACTCATAAAAATTACTTAGATGAAGACACAAAAGGTACTAGTATAGAAATAAAACCAAGTTAAGTTAGAGTATGTTTGGTTGAATTGTTTTTTTCACAAGTAAATTTTTTTCAACTAGAAATACAATCAACATTTTCCAAAATACTTGACGATGAGGTAAAGAAAAAGTTCATTTCCTCATTGGTCATGTTTTCTTTGAACATCATAATGAATATATACTAAATCTCTTTCTTTCAAATTTTGATTATTTTAGAACCTTGCATTGCATAGTTTAAAAAGTCTACACTCGTTATGGCACAAGATTGAAAAGCATTTTCCAGCAAGGGAACTATGGATAAAACAGCTTGATACTTCACTACAGTCAATTGAAAAAAATCGTTCGCAGTTGGTATGTTTCTGTTGATATTCATTAACAATCCAGGCCAACAGAAGGAAAACAGGGCAGGTAACTCAGTGCTGTTTTTCATTTAGATAAAAAATGTTCTTAGTTCCTATATGAATACATTTGAGTACATTGCTTATTTGATGCCCGCAGATGTTCATCGACTTATTGAAGCAGAGACTACAGTAAGTTTTTGTTTGTTTGTTTGTTTGTTTGTTTTGGTGCATTGTTGTTGTTTATGATATGTAATTTGATGCTAGTGGAAATTTTTCTGTTTTATAGAAAATAAACATCTCTTTGTTGAACAATCAAAACTCACATGCTGAGCTCCTGAAAAGGCTGATGATGTGTTAGTACTTCCATTCATTAATAATTAATTCGCAATACAAAGTTACTTGTATCAATCAGATTTTTAGAAAGAAACAAGATGAAATAAGATAAATCTTCTTAAAACTGATGCTGAAATAATACACAGCACCATCTTCTGTCTTGTTTCTTTATTATCTATGAGTTTGTTTTTCTTACAGTGGATATCAAGCAAGAGAAAAAATTGTCAGAAGATTGGAACAATAGATTAGAGGATTGGAAAGCAATTAAGCTGGAAGAGGCTGTTGAAAAACACAAGTAAGCTATGATCCCTTTTTCGGAACAAAAACGAATCATTGTTGTTGCTAGGTAGACAAAAGCCAGTAAAAACATAAGGATAAAGATGGTAAAAGAAAAAAGGCGACACAAGTTTAGACTAATCCATGTATTTTCGACAACGTTTCGAACGACACAGTGTTCATTATCAAGTCAATTTTTATACAACGAAAACTAACATTTTATATAAAAGGCGTATTCACATGCGTGAAGCATAATTAGCTAAGTTACAAGCAGTTACCGGATTAACACATATAAGAAACAAAAGATTATATGCATAAATTATCAAAAATCTATCCGTGCACGTTAATTATAAAGATATAATGGAGTGGAGCGAATAGTTTTATTAAGGACCGGGTTGTCTCGTATAATAAAAAGAGACTCTTTGAGTTCTAACATAAAGGAATTTTTAGCGTGTGAACAGAACAGAAAAATTACCATAATCAACAAAATGATCACAAGACAAAGTATGTTCTTGCACAGCTGTAAGATGACCCGTGGTTCTATGTGAACGTTTTCCTGTTAAATGCGATATACCCATATGCTCACTCATTCTGACTTTTAAATGGCGCTTAGTTTGGCCAATATAAGAAGTGTTGCAACTTCCACACGAAAATTTGTAGACAACACCAGAAATGAGATCTTTGGATGGGCGATCCTTAAAACGAAAAAAACTAGACAACCTGCACGAAGATTTGTAAACGATATTGAGTTTACAACAGGGCAATGTTTTGGAAATAACCTTGTAAAGGCTTCTTTTAGTTTGTTGCGAAATAGTGCCTAAATATGGTAAAACAAATAAAAGGCTTTTCTTTTCAACAGTGGTAACGACTTGTTTAGGATGTGTAACTTGTTCAAAAATGTTCTATTTTTAAAATTGACTTGATAATGAACGCTGTGTCGTTCGAAACGTTGTCGAAAATACATGGATTAGTCTAAACTTGTGTCGCCTTTTTTCTTTTACCATCTTTATCATTGTTGTTGCTCTTAAAAGTAAAGGAAAACAGTGAAAATTCTTGAAGAAGAATATTTTCAAGTAGGATTACTGTTGTTTTATTATCATATTGAATGATGTTAAAGGACTCTTTTTGTGATTCTTTTTTATGCAAATGCAGGAGGTATATGGAAAGTGATGCAGTAGTATGTTCACCTTTAATTAATAAACATTTAAATGATCTGGTGAAGGAACAAACATTACTGAATCAGAGAAGGATTGACCTTCTCAATCAGTTAAAGTAAGATAAGTCGCTTCAACTATTAGTTTTAATCAAAACACTTTACACTTGTGTTTCTGGAATGTAAATTGCTTGGAATTTTAGGCATATGAAACCTCCCTCTTCAACAAAAGCAGCGCTTTATCAGTGGAATGTTGCTGTTACTGATGTTACGAACCAGTTAGGCAAGTTCTTTAACTCTTCAATATCAATATTTTTAACTAATTTTTAACTAATTTTTAACTATGTTTTAACCAACTTAGACTTTGCCGTGGGCTGCTCACAACGAACCCCCAGACCCCCAGCTGCATAGTCTTGCATGGTTCGCTCCACTAGCGATGCCCAAATTAACTATTGTATTATCCCCTGTTCCACCTACTTTACGAACTACTCTGACTTAACATTTTGCCTATAGATAAAGTTCATGACAAGTACATTTCATCGCTTATATCAGAACAACAAAAGATACTTTCTAGCTGTAATGATCATGTCAGAAATACTTTGGTGAGAAATCTATTTCGTGATCTTTCACTTGTTTAGAGTGCTGTTTTTCTTTCCATAATTAACATCAACACTGTTTTTTTTGGGACTTGAACTTACAGTACAGCCTGAGAGAAACTTTACCCATTCATGAAGGAATGAATTTTTACAGGAAAACACAAAAGATATTTGTATACGGTTTTATCTGTTACACGAAGTCTTTATGCAGTTTGTTTAGACATGCAATTGAACTGAAAATGAAAACACATGTTAAATAACCAAAAGATTTCTGACTCTTTGTGAAAGCTTATCATCTTACATCAAAACGTTAAGTTTCTTTATGGTGGTACCATAATAAATTTTATGCAGAAAATCTCTATTTACTGCTTCAAAACGATAAAACTTGATCTCATTTGAAATTCTATTTATAATGTTCTGCTATTTCCTTATTTGCAATTCTTGAAAGAAAATTGATGGATGATATCAACTTTACAAGATGAACTTTAATCATGTTAACATTTGTTTTCTTAGGACTCGTTGTTAACAGATGGCATCATCAATGAGCATACTGTAGATCAGGTATCCTTTTTTTTGAAGCTATCAAAATCTGAATGTTTTTTTGGATTTCTGCATAAGCAAAGCAACCATCCGTGTTTTTCTTCTTCCTTTTTTCCTACCATGAAACACTGAATTGTTAATTATGTCATATTATGGTACTCCATCGAATAGTAATTGCCATGAAAGAAAATGGTGGACATGTGAAAGTTCTTTTTTGACCAGTTTGTATATATTTAAATATCTTTCCAATCAGTTTAAAATAAAATATTTACATTTTAAGGAAAACCTGTAATATGAGAAGTTTCTTCTTTATATTTTCCAACCTTCTTTAAAGCTGATTTTGCAAAGATATTTTATCACCTAGTATGCTTTTATGTATATCTATGTTATATTCTGGCACTTTGATAAAACACACAAAATCGAATATCATAACGGTAATTATAGCTGATTGGTGATTTATTTAATCAGTTTTAATTGTACCAATGGTGGATGCCAGATTTACTGAAGGGATTACTATCTCCTGTATTTCCACCAATATCCATTTCAGAGGTTGGATACATATGGCTATACAAAGTCTGTAATGTTATAAAAGGAAGCTTTTCTTTATTCCATGAAAATGTTGCAAATAAACAACTAACGGTGCAGAAATCCTTTTGCCTGTAACGGCATCTTGTTTTAACTTCACTCTATTTGTGTTGTTGTCAAACTTGTTTTCACAGCTAGTGCCTGAAACATTTTATCCGCTTATTGGGGAGAGGAAAGCAATCTTTGATTATGAATTGGAGAAAGTCGAAGTATGAAATTTTTGTCTTTTTCTTGATATTTTTGTCTTAAGAATTCCAGAACTTTATAAGAAATCTGTTTGTTAAGAAATCTAAATCACAACAGTTCCAACCTGCTGTTTTGTGATAATGTTGACATTAGAGTGAATTTTCATTTTCTTCTACATGGACCATTGTGAATGATGTTCTTTCTAGCGAATGTTTAGAATTCACACAATTATGAAATCGTTCATGATTGATTTCTACGGTTATATTTAGAAATGCTTATATGAAACTACCGCTACTCAAAAGCAACTCTTAAAGGACTTGTTTAAGTTTGCACAAGGTGCTGGACATATTTGGGATAATCATGAATTAGGTTTGGCTAAAGAAGAAAGATCTCTCCAAGTATGTGTTATTACAGGTTTCGGATTCACAGGAAACTGATCAAATGTATCATCTAATCTACACCATGTTTCATAGGAAATGCTAAGTAAAAACAGACGTGATCATGATTACATAAATCAGGTATTTTATTCTTTGAAGAAGCATAATTGTCCACAATTCTATCAAATTATTTGTCTTACGTAATGCACCATTCCTTCCCAAGATTAGCTCCAGCTTATTTTTTTGGATGAATATATATCGGGATTTTTGATTGATGAGATGAACAAGTGAGAAGATAGTTGTTGAACTTAGTGAAACCATCATGACATTTCTAGGTAAAAGAAGCAAAATTGGATATTGTTATGGATAGAATGAGACAGGATTCCTCACAAGATGTGAGTATATATATAGATGGGGGTTTTATTATGTATAATAGACTTACTCCCCCTTATTATATTTGTTGGGTGGTTTAGAAGTACCATTAACATGCGATGTGATTGAGGAGTGGTTTTTATTAATCATGGCTATCATGATGTTCTACACTTTCACTGAATGATTAAGCCTTTTTTAATTTTTTGAAATTTTTCAGTGCTCATTTTATTCACTGTCTTGGCTGTCTGCATGAACATATATTTTCCTAAATTTCCTTTTAGATGCTTTCGTTCAGTCTAAAACAATCACTAACCATGCTGGAAGAGATAAAGAATGGGTAAGACTATAATCTTCCCTTCTGTTTTCAGTTTGCTTAGATGATGATGACGATTGAACAACTGACATTTTTAAAAATGAATTCAATTTATAGTTATTATGATTTTCATGGGGTGCAGAAAACAACTTGCGAAAAATATCCTCGAATGATCAAATCCGAAATAACAAGATATTCATCATCTGTATACACATATTTTAAAGTCCGGGAACATGAAAAGGTAAACTTTAAAGTCAAGATTACAAGACTTGATAATGAAACTTGATAAAAATGATGACAATGGTTTTTATTTAAGGGGAATTCAAACCACTATGGTATGGGAGTTCTTGATAAATTCACTCTTACCAATGGTGTAAAATTTGATGTTCTTGATTACACATCTGAGGAAGATGAATATATCCAGAATTCATTGGTTGCACAAGATTTTATTGAAGCTGGTAAGGGGTCTGTCATAATTTCCGTTCATTTGCTTAACAAAGTTATCCCTCACATTTCTATGTTTTGTGACTAAACTAATGCGTTCTCCGTATTTGACTCAAAGAAGCCATATATGAAGCCTATATGTGACCTTCACATTATGGACTCAAAATCAACAAATTGTTACTGTCAAGCACATTAGCTTTAATTGGTAACTACTTCGTGTACCATTAAAAACACCCGGGCTGTTGTCGGATTAGGCTTCTGATTGGCTTTCTTAGTTTTTTGGTGATTCTTTAAACTCTTGCCCTATATTTAGTCCCTCCGTCAATTAGTTGGTGTGCTTTCATTATTATTTTTTTTTTCATAGACATGCAAATGGAAGTTTTGCCATATGTTGATAGTTTTGCACTTCCAAAATCTATGTTTAAAATATTGAAGGAGAAGTTGGTTTCTTTTATTTAATGTATGTTTTTTTTTGTTGTCATTAAATTTCCTTCGAAATCTACTCGATGAAATGTTTTAACTCTAGCATGCGTAATGAATTTCTGGAACATTTGCAAAAATGGTGTGATGATTGCTATAAAAAAGCAGAAGCTACCATGATGGCGAAAGTATGTAGGATTGTTTTCGTAAAGGAAAAGCTCTTTTTATATTATTTGCAAAATAAAACTTTTTAAAATAGAATTGCATCTATCTCAACTAGTCATGTTTTCAGTAGACATTGAAGATTATTATCAAATGTAACAATTCTTCTCTTTGTCGTAGTTTGAAGAAATCAACAATGAGCTAGACTTGCGTTTGCATTTACATGAGCCCAGACCAAAACGTGCTGAATACGATGTGCACAATGTGAGAGCTGGTAAGATCAGTTTGATCCTTTTATGGATTGATTAGCAGAAGTTGTAACTTTCAGGTTCTCACAGAAACACAGTTTTTAATAGTGAAGACATTGGATGTTCTTCTGTTGAGAATCCTCAAGTGCAACAGTTATTTCATATGTTAATGCTATGTTAATATTTCATATGTTAATGTTGGACTTGTGACAAATCCTGTTTGTTTCCTAGGTGAACTTTTGCTTCATCGAAATCGAGTGGAGCAGCATTGCTCTGGAATTTCAGAAACGCTCACCTCTTTAAAAACATGTTATCAAGAGATGCTAGACGAACATGTGATGGAGGTTTGTAATGAAGTTTCATTTAAAGTATTAAGTTGTTTTTTTTCAAATCTATTATTTATTCAAGTCTCTTTCTTGCTAGAATGAAAAATTTCGAAAGTCAGTTGAAGAATTGGAAACATCCTTTAGCAATGCCTCAAACACTAATGAGTAAGGAAATTTATTTTCAAGTCCGAAACAAATCTGTACTTCTGATTCTCAGGAATCCTAACACTTTAGCTATTATACTCGATACACGCTATCCTTAGATTAAAGGCAATGCAAGAACAAGTGAATGGAAAGCTAGATCAAGTATGTGTGTTTGTTGAATAAAGTTTACACCTTTAAAGTCAACTATGCTTTAATGTAATAAACTGTATTAGTGCAATGTATAAGAAGGTCGTCTCTTTATTTACAGTAGACGTTGTTATTTATCTAAAAGACGGCCATCTGCCTAAAATAAACAACACTTTGTAAAATAAATAACACTTTATACCGCAAAGTACTGGTCAAAACAATAACATTTTCAAAATTTCAACAAAAAAAATTGATCAAAAAATCATTACTACGAAAAAAGTATCCATTACTGAGGTCTCACAACCTTCTTTAATGTTTGAGTTTATGTATATCACGACCTTCCTTTAATGTTTGAGTTTATGTATATCACGACCTTCCTTTAATGTTTGAGTTTATGTATATCACGACCTTCCTTATTCTTGATTATTTCTTTGTTACAGTATATGGATGTTATCAGAGCTTCAGTCCGCCATTTTCGTTTCAATTTGGATGACATGCTTAACAGGTTGCGCAATTCAAATGCGCAATTCAGAAAATCTCTGAAGTATGTTTATGTTTTTAGTACTGCAGGTACACAGTGAAGAATGTTGTATTCTGTAAAGAATGGTTCTGATCGTTTAATTTATTTCAGTGTTTCCACATACATACATGTGTTGCCATTACAATATTTTCTCCTTGATTAGACTGTTTTCAGAGGGCGGGAACTTTTCTCCTGATGAAGTAGAAGAATACAGGAAGCAACTAGTAAGTTGATCGTGAAATATTTAGAATCAGGATCCCCATCCCCATCCTGACGGATATAGTTGTTTATTATTTTCCGAATTTCAATAAAGAATTATTACACCATTGATTGGAAGAAGCATTGTTCTTAGTTCTTTTTGGGTTGTTTTTTTTTTTGCAGGAGAAGGTTGCTACTAAGATCGATAATTGTGAGGGGCAACTGATGGGTGAGTTGGAAGGCATGGAGACTAAACGAATGGACATCGCGAAAGAATTCGCAGGAAAACTCGAGGACAGGTATCAAGCATACAAAACTGCAATAGCACACAACTTCATAAGGGTTTTTTTTGGCGCAAATTTTATGTTGATGATAAGTCTTCTAAATTCCGCGATGATGGACTGCTTCGACCTTCTGAGAGAGGTTCCAATCATATTTCAAGCTGCAAAAGTTGTTGGAATGTTGAATGACTGCGTAAAATGTCCAACGTTTTCATCTGGAACCCATATTGATTGACAGAAATCCACTATCTTTAGATGCCGTCCGTTGATTGTGAATTGCAGTAATATTGCGCTAAATTTTCTCCTTGCAGATATAAATATCATTTACTCGACTTGACCTTTATTGAAAAGGTGAAACGATGGTTGACCAACATTCAAGTAAAAATCAAGGCTGAAGTATGTTGTAACATTTCAAAACTTATTTATAATAACGATTTTGCTTTTAGTTGTACCTTTTCTGTGTTGTACACATTGGTCGCTTCTATTTTTCATATTTTTTATTTCTAGGTTGCTAATAGCAATTCGCAAAGCCAACACCTCAGTAAGATCATCGTTGTTTTTAATCGTCGATTGGAACAACTCAAAAAACCAGGTGGAGACGAACCGGTTTGTATAATTCGAGTTATCTTTTTTTCAGCAGATTCACTTTGAACTGTACCTAAATACTCGAAGATGGAGCTGTGATCTGTTGGTGGGGTGGGGGAGAAAGTAAATACTGGAAAGATATGCTGATAGTAATTAATTCAATTGGGCTCCTTCATTTTAAACTACTAATAGTTTAGATTTAAGCAAAAAAACAAGGAGTACTTTGTTGACTTTGTTGTAGAGTGTCTCTGTGGAGGAGTTACATGAAACGTTAGCGCCACTCCTCGCATCTTTTCATGAACGCGTCGAGTATTTGGACTGTGCTGTTAAACGTCATCCATTGCCAAGTAGCAATCATACAATGATAGAAAAAGTAATAGTGAACCCGAAACAAGAAACAACTACGAAAGAAAGAGTTTCATCCAGAAGGTTATTCATTTTTATTTCATTTACTTTATTTCTAAAAACATATTGCTTTATTTGTTTATATTTATCGGTGCATCGTTGAATTCATGATGATTAACTTGGAATACGAAAAATTTCCCAAATAAAAAAATCATTTTTAATTAATCATTTATTTATTTATTTATTTATTTATTTATTTATTTATTTATTTATTTATTTATTTATTTATTTATTTATTTATTTATTTATTTATTTATTTATTTATTTATTTATTTATTTATTTTATTTTTTTGTGTAGAAGTTGGAAGAAAGGCCCGAAAAAGTTTGACGAAAAAAAACCAACTCGAAACATCAAATCTCAACAAAGCAATACAAGTTAGCGTTTTCACGTCTTCTATTATTTTTGAATGTTTCAAATTTCTTCAAACAGTTCTATAGCTCTTGTTCACCCGTCCACCACCACATAATTTTATAGGTCGTCAGTCAATGCAATCGACGATAGCAAGTCCAGATGATAACAATTCCATCGCTCAACAGGTGAAAACATTCATATGAACAGTTCGTTTCAAAGGTAGATATCGAATCATTATGGACCAATACTTCATCACTGTTAATTTTAATATTGTATGGTAACTTCCATAGGCCAGTAGAAACAGTGTGGTCGACGAAGCAAACAGTGTTGATTCACCAAAACCTTCATCCACGTGAGTGTGTTCTCATCTGTCATTTCTAACTAAACTTTGACAACGAAAAAAGTTTAAAATAGGCTTAGAAGCTAAGTTATGTAGTCGTGGTAAAATAGGCTTAGAAGCTAAGTTATGTAGTCGTGATAAAGCGTTTTTCCAGGTCTTAATCATTCCTATAATTTGAATAGTTTTCTGAATTTTGTTCTTGATAAGTTCCTACGGCTTGAGTGTTTGAATTTAAAATTGAGATCATAGTGAGATCTGGTTTGTACGTACTTCTATTTAACGTGATGTGTAGTTATGGACGTCAAAGTTGCAGTAATGTTCGCACGCAGTTCGGTGGTCGATATGATCGAAAATACTTAGCATTTGGTGAAACCGATCCGGATATGGAACCTGCGTAAGTCGTCTCATCACAACAAATATTTTTATCATTGTTATTGTTGTTGTTATTGTTGTTGTTGTTGTTGTTATTATTGTTATTGTTGTTGTTACTGTCATTGTTGTTATTTCCTGTAATATTTGTAATGATATTTTTAGAACTACTTTCATGCAGCTTCAAATACAAATTTTAAAAGTAGGATTGGGCGGCTTGTTAACCACAGCTGAAGTATGTCACCTTTTCATTTTATTTATGAAGGGAAACCTACCTTGACCGCTTCACGGATGCCGGCCAACCGATCCGAACTTGTTGTTTTGTATCGTAACTGCAATCCGGCTTACAAAACTTCATTGTCGAAATGAAATCTATCCAATGTAAATAAAGATTCAAAATGGAAAAGAAAATAATCACGTGACTCATTCCATCCTTCCGAACAGGTTGAGAGATGTCAGCAATATTGTTTTGACCTTCTCCTCACTTTTTTTCAGTTATATTACCGTCAAAAAGGGATGCGTTCAACGACAAGGCCACAGTTTATAAACGAGATGTTTGATAGTTGCGCCGAAAATTTGATCCAACGTTTGAACAAATATAAAGAGCAGACAGAAACCTATCACAAGGATTGTATACAAGGTAAGAAAGAAAAAACTTTCAAATACCATTAATTTTGTTAGCAGCTACGGTATTTTATCGAATACCCAGGCGTTTATTTGAGAGAGAGGTTTATTACAAAAATAAACAAAATTACAGCGGCGTTTATTTACTTTTGGACTTGTTTCAGGGGGCGTTTATTCAAGGATGGGCGTTTATTGAAATAATCGAACTTTGGAGGGGGCGTTTATTCGAAAGGGGAGTTTATTAGATAAAATATGGTATTCCATTGATTTTTCATAGAAAGATATTTCACGTTGAATTTTATTCGTTATTTCATTTTAACAGCCATTTCTTTCTTTTCTCAAACTCTTTGGATAGTCAAGTATAGGTTTGTCTCTCACAAGACTCGATCATCAATAGGGTACGGTCAAAAGTTTGTTATTTTTGTCTGGGATAACGAGAATATTGTTGCGTAATGCCTCGTTATTTCAAACGAAAATAAGAGACTTTCATCCAAAATGTTTTATGATCGCATCTCATTAAACAAACACACTCTCGGACACAGTACTTGAGCCAGATGCTCTGTTTTCTTTGCTCTGCTCGATGATATTACTTTTACATAAAACACTATCTTTGCATGTCATCACTGGAAACCTATTCTACGTGAAAGACCATTCTTCTCATGCATTGGATATTCATGTTCGATTTGTTCACTTCTAGAATTTCGTTCACAAATCAAGTTGTTTTCCAAATCTATTCAACAGCTGCCTGATTTGCTAACGAAATCTTGTGTGCGAAGACACTTGAAGTCGTGGACGAGGAAAGATCAGGAAATAGAAGCCATGTTGAAAACGAAGAAGGAAAGAAATGAACGTCTTAAAGTAAGCATAATCGTGTCAAATAATCCGGATTACCGAGACTGTCACATAGAAACGTTGTGTGTTCGATATTGTTACTGTAACTTAATTGATATGTAAAATTTCATAGACCTAATGTTTAAAGATAATTTCATTTAGAAAGAGAATCAAACACTTCTACGCCCAACACTTGGTCACCCAAACAATAAAAACGAATTGGGCAAGTTAAAATCTTCTGAGTTATCAAGACAAAAGGAGGCGGACGAAATGATAGTAGGTTACGAGGATATGAAGAAAGAGGAACAGGTCAAACATTTTACTGAATTTGCGAAAGATTTACAAGATGTCTCTGTTCTTCTTTTGTCGCAGTTTGATACGCTCGTCACGTCCGACGATGTCATCAACGGAGGTAAAGCATCGTGTTGAATAAAACGTTTCCCGTGATCGTGTTTGTATACAGATTTTCTCTTCTTCGTTTCAATGTTAGAAGATAATCCCCATTTAACCACCATATTTTATTATGAAACAAAGAACTATTCTAAAGCTCCCGTGGAAAAACGCGCAAGAATATCTACTAATGATTGTTTGAAAACGAGGCCAGTAAGAGGATTGAGCTTCAGTTAGGCGTTTAAACACGCACTCGGGAAACGTCTATGGAAGGCATTCCATTTGGTGTTCAACATTTCCTATTTCTTTCTTCTTTTCAGCAGTTGTTCAAAGTAAACCACGTAGTGAGAAAGAATTACTTAAAGAAAAACTAACGGGATTACCAACAGAACCAAATGATGGTTTGTAGACGTTAACACAAATAACCTAGCTACACAATTGTGACTTGTTACGTGTATGCCGGGTTTTTTGTTTTTTGTTTTAGAATTTCCAACAATATCGTTGACATCTTCTACATGGCCAGGTATCCATAAAAGCAAGTATGATAGTAAAGGTGAAATAATTCAAAATGGCTGCAATATTTTGACGTCACTAACATCCTCTAAAAAAACGCCGGCACACGATGAAGTGATTCGAGCGAGAGATAACGCTTTTGAGGTTTGTATGTAACACTGTTCTTTTTATAAGCAACCAGCTCTGCTTTTGTTTTTGCCATTTTGAACCTACTTTAAGTGGTGCTTATTTTGAACCTACTTTAAGTGGTGCTTATTTTGAACCTACTTTAAGTGGTGCTTACTTGATATACCGAGAAACCAGAAATTCTCAAATATTCTGGTATGTATTGAGAATCATCTTAGAAACAGCTGTCACGCAAATGTAAAGATTCATCAAAGAGTCTGTTTTACTGACAAGTTCTCTCCTCGCTATAAATTTGCGATGGTAAATCTTATAAATATGTTTGAAAGAACGAGGCATCACCTGACCCAAACCTCACTAACCCAGACAAAATTTATAAGGTTTGCATTATTAACTTAGGTGAAGAGAAATATTCATTAAGTTTTGACCTGCACATCAAGTTTTAGCACGCTAAAAACCAAAAAAAAGTATATAAACAAAATTGTGTTGTAAATCTTTGGTAACTATAGATATTTCGTCTCATTTTTAGTTCTTTGTAATCGAATATGTAAAACGCGTTGGCGATTTGACAACCACATGTGAAAAATTGCGTTCTGGTGAAGAAAGATGGATGAATAATTGGAAGATGTCATTAGAAAAAATTTTAGCTTTGTATTAATCATTCATGTTACTGATACTCTTAATCTCCGCCCCTTCTTCAGTAACCATCTTTATCGTGATACCACAATTGTTGTGTGGTGTTGTTCGTTTCTTGTACGTGCGAAATGAATGTTTTATGAACGTTGAAATCGAATGAAATGTGTTTTTGTTTTTTGTTTTTTGTTTTTTGACTTCAAACATCTGAATAACGACATCTGCTGATATAAATGTTGTGGGAGAAGAAGCTTTCGGAAGGAGAATTTATTTTTGTGGGAGAAAAAAGCCTTCCTTATGTACATATTAAATATATCTATTTGAGATTGTATTAGGACTGTGTTCGTTCTTTTCAAGATAGATACTCAACTATTCGAAAGTTTGTTCGTTTGTTCAGTTAAACATGGTTTAACTTGAGGGCGTATAATTGGAGGGGAAATAGATATTTGTCTTAAAGAGGGTGTTATTTGTTGACTCAAGTTGAAGTGAAAATATCACGAGTTATAATTAATAAAATTTGATGCAAAACCTTTGTTGTCAAAAAATCAAATTATTTAAATTTTTCCTCATGAAGGCTTCGAAGAGTTTTTTTTCCAGTCATTAAAAAAATGGTTTCTGCAGGGTTCATAATTGACAATCTCAGGGAAAGAATTAAAAAAAGGGAAAACTCAGGGAAAGCAAATCTTTAATTTGCAAATTCTGATGAGGCTGAGCTTAGTGGAAAATGTGAAATGGTGGATTATCTCTCAGAGGTTGCATTCTGATTGGTGGAAATTTTTTAAGCAATCAGGATACAGTTTATGTTCGCTTCGCTCGGATTATTCACCTAGTGAAGGTCCACCTTTAGTACTGCAATCAGTAAAATAAAAATGATATCACAGTGAAGATCCTGATTATATCAATTGAGAAAAGAAGATAAATCTTTATCCGCGCTCAAAATACATTCCTTGATTCAAATCATTCTTGATGAACGTGGCTTTTAAGCAATAAGAGTAAACCAAAATACTCTATTTAAAAACTGATAAAAAAGAAATCAAGATAACATTGAATAAAAATTTCTTTTCCGAAAACCATTTCTTATTTATCCTGCCAAACTGAGAGAAAATGTTCCTAAACTTAATTGTGCTGCGGTCTCTATGTCTTTTCAGCCTTGAATTGGAAACCTATCTGCGATGACACGGCTGACGAATCTTATGATTTTCTTCATGCATGTACATATTAAACATATAACTGGTAAGTTTGATCTTATTGAGGTTTCCAACCGATTTGTGGGCATTAATCACGGCAGGAAGAGAATGTTTGGCAACACAAATTGCCAAAGATGAGAGTTAACGTGTCTAGTAGCACGTAAACTGTTTCATCTGTGATAATACATATGATCCAGATGGTCGTTGTTTCAACAAATAGTTTCCATTTGTATTTGTACATTTGTATACTTTGAAGAATAAAATGTTAAAACCTGTTCTTTAGTCTTTCATCTTCCGTGCATTTTAAGCTGTAAGAATGAGTAATTAAAAAGGTTTGGTTTAAACATAATATAAAAATATTCACTATGAAGTAGGTAAAATTTTATTCTCAAATTCATTTTAAGGCCGTTTAAGAGATCCTAGAATTCAAAATTTTCCAACCAACAAGATAAGCCAAGCAAATCATTTTTTTTTAAAATCTTGATATTGTGCTCCCCTGAAATATTGACCCTGGCACGGCCCTGTTATCATGATTGTTAATTTTCTTGACACTGACCGAAAAATTTCAGGGGAGAAGTATACTACTTTGAAATATTTTTTTAAAAACTGCTACGGACCCTGGACCCTGGACAGTTTTAAAATTCTAATAATTTATAAAAACATTTTAAATAAATAAATCATTATTTACTGAAATAAAAACATGAAATTATATAAATCGTAAAATCTTAAAAAAACAGAAGAAATATGTAACATTTCATGAAACCAGGCTTTTTCGAGAAAATATCTTGCGAAGAAATAATTTCTTCTTCTTTTTATTTCGATTCGTTTGGTCTAAACCGTTATCCAATGAAAATGTACGTTGAATGTCAGATTTCTGCGTTGGTAGGTTTGATGTAGATCGTGTGCAATTGTTATTATTGATAGAACTCGATGACGAGCTTGTTAACATTGCTATATTAAGTTTATCAATGATAGCAATAAGCTTAGTAAATATTGAAGATACATTTTCGTTCAACTTTGCACTTGTTTCAACGTGAGTGGCATTAAATCCCCACGATAGCATCACCTTATCAATATCTTCACGCGATACTTTCCGTTTCCCTAAAGGACTTAAATCCGATTTATTACCGACTAACACGACGGGACATTTGTCTTTGATATCTAGAATCTCGTTGTATAATCGCTTCGCTTCTTCAAGAGAAGCCATATTGTCGATTGCGTATACAATAACAAATCCATGTCCGTGTTGAATGGCGTGTCGTCTCATCGCTGGGAACTGATAACTACCGGCAGTATCTAACACCGTCACGTCAACGATATGATTGTTATGTGTTATGACTTGACGGTAATCGTCTTCAATGGTTGCTGTATATGTTTGACTAAACTTATTGAACAAGAATCGATGTACTAATGAAGTCTTTCCGACACCACCAAGTCCAAACATGACAATACGAATGGTCTGTATTGGTGTCTAAAAGAAAATAATTTCTTTGGGGTCCAGCAAGAACGTCGTAAAAACAAGTTTAAAAGTTATGTTCTTATGATATAAACATCTGTCCATATGGAGTATGTATTTATTTTTATTCACACATGAAATTCCAGCAAATACTTGAAAAAATTGAGATGGAATCTGAAAATTGGGATAAAAATGTTGGAAAATGATTACGAATCAAATGTTTACGAAAACATGATCTACGCCCCTTGTAACTTTCCACGAAGCCACCTCTTAAAGATGGTTATCACTGGCTAGTTACACAATGAAATAAATACTGTGCACTTACGTTCAAAATGAAATAAATTCTGTGCACTTACGTTCAATCTATTTTGAAATCTACTCGTTTTTCGTTTTTTACTCGCAGTCTCGCAACACATTTTGTTTACAACTACTTTCTCTACTGAAACTTACTAAGAATGGCTGAAATAGAGAACATTGGGCAGCCCTATTGAGCCTTGTAGAATATTTAATTATTAACGAGGTTACGTCAGAGTTGTATTGAAAGGAACCTATGTACACATGCTTTATATATATTTCATAAAATTAGAAGTTAAAATAGGAAATGATTATTTTTTTGGTTTTGTTTAATCTTCACAAGATTTTACACTCCCCCACAAATTACATAAAAAAGTAAATATCAAATACTGGAATGAACTTTTTTTGTACTGGAGATGGAGAGAACATTTTCTCGGAGATGTCTTATAGATTTCGTAACTACGCAACATATGTGTAATACGAATTCCCCTTTCATTGTTACGAGCATTGTGTGACTTATTTTTAGAGTGTTTAAAATATTTTAAAGGGGATATGTATAATTCATTAAATAAGAGTTCGTGTGTTCGATTGTTCGCGTGTTCCTTAATTTTGAAATATCGTTTTTCCGAAAGAAATTTAATGTGTTATATTGGGAACAACTTTCACGTCAAAAACAATAGGGAGTTTTAGCAACCACGACGAAACCAAGAAAGGCAACGTGAGTGAACCAAAAGCCTTGTTTCTCTTGCGAATGTTGAAAAAACTTGGCAAAGCAGTGGAAGTTTGAAGAACTTTCTTGATAAAACTAAACGTATTGATGAATTGAGAAGAAAAAAACAAGAAACCAGATGAAAATCAGATAAAAACCAATCCAAGTGAAACCACATTTATTAATATTCTCGCGCGTTCGTTGTCAGAACGACTTCAAAACACAACTTTTCACGTTGCGTGTAGAACGTGCAAATCTGCTAATGATGTTATTAGCTAACAAAGATTTCCAAAAAGTAGAATTTGAAGTAGACAATCTTTCTCAACGAAATCCACATGGAAAACAAGTCTTACGTTCCCGTCGTCGTCGTTGTCGTCATGGAAAACAAAACAACAACAAGAGTTGCACAACACTTACACAAGAGTTGCACAACTTCACAATCTGAAAGACACGTTGCAGGAATAGAATCATTTCTATCTCTGCAACATTCCTTGTGCAACATAAGAAATTTATTGTTAAACAACCCTCTGTTACCAACAAGTACATTCTAGTACATCCTACATGTTTTCTAGTCTAATTTTCGAAAATGGGTTGCTGTCTGATCTTTTGCACTTGTAAGCATCATTACAGAATGATTATAGAAAAGCAAAAAAACCTGTTCCTAAGTTAATCGAATTGAATTCTTTGTACATCCCCCATAGAAAGCATTTTGCGAGTAAAGGGTCTTTTCCCTAATCCCTTTGGTTCAGAAAAGTTAATCAATTAAGGCATCGGGAGGAACACAGTAAGCTGTGTTTCCTCTAGCAAACTACACCCACTTCTAAATGCCGCCCCACAATAATCACTGCACCTAAAACCTTCGACATTTTATAAACCTCGCGGCATTTTATTGAGGATAAATACGGCATTTAAAAGGGGAGTTAAGGAAGCTTTAAAAAGTAATTTATACGACCTAGATTTAGTTAAAAACAAATTGTTTTATCATTAAAGATTTGAAGAAGCTTTTCAACAAATGTAAAAACGTGCGATGATAATATTTTCATATTCCAGGTCGATTTACTTAGAGAAGAATTAAGCTTACCGGATTCCTTCTCAATCCTTTTTTGAGGAAAAAATACCACATCGCTGTTGAAAAAAAGGTTACCGTATTTTTATTGCTTATTTTTTTTAAAAAACTTGTTTTATCAACTTATTTATAATTTCTCGTGAGAAAGTACAATGCACATGCGTGTTTAATATATCGGTCTTATATATTTCAAGTTAGTTCGTTCGAATCTACATGATTTTAATAACAGAATATTAGAAGTTATTATGAAAGAACAAACTATCTTATCTTTCAACTTTCTTAATGCTTTATTTGATATTAGCATAGTCAGATGAAAATAATTTAAAATCTAAAATCTTGTTTTGAAAAGATTTTCTCAAATCGTTCAGGCCGCTGCTGTCTCCAAAAATCATCCATGTTAACCATGAAACATGTCATCGTGTAAGGCATCGTCGACTTGCCGGACCTGGATCCGGACCACTGGACCACTGGAACCTTTCACCCTCGAAAAGCTGGATCCTGAAAAAATCGGACCCTCCAAAAACGGACACTGAAAAAAGGACCCTTGAAATACCAGACCTTGAAAAAAATATTAAGAAATAAAAATAAATATACAGAAAACATTAATAATTTCAAGTAATTTCTTTTTTTAATGAAAAATGTCGAGGGTCAGGGTTTTTTCAGGGTCCAGGGTCCGGGTTCCAGACGTCCGGGTCCGGTAACATGTTAAAAATCAAATGTTTGAACGGTTTTTGAAGAACGTATTACATTGTCACAGTTAGAACACAAGTTAGAACATATTAGTTAGCTTGTCTAACATATATTAGATGTTTTTGAGCGTGTTCAAAAATATTGGATAATCTTTGAAATTTACTAGTTTGGACATTCTGCAATTGCACTGCCAATAACCGATTAACATAATTCACGAAAGAGCCCTCAAAATGCTCAACCCTGAGGCAAGTCTATCGTTTCCAGAGCTCCTTGAAAGCACAGGTAGGATAACAATTCACAAGAGGAATATCCAATCTCTGACAAAAGAAATTTTAAAAATCCCCTTCATGGGCTGTCTCCTTCCTTCATGAATAGTGTTTTTGTCGTTAGAAACATACCATATTCTTTCCGATCTAATTCGTTACTAAGACAACCAAATGTGCACACCGTCAGATACGGCCTTGACTACGTCTCCTTTCGTGCTTCTCAAAATCTTGAACTTAGTTCCTGAAGAAAGCAAATCCTCACAGAACATTGAAACTTTAAAAAACAAAATCAGATTGTGGAAGCCTATTACTTGTCCTTGTGTCAAGAGTTCGTCCAAAATCAAATTAAATCTTAATTTTATTTATTATTATTGTTATTATCATGTTTTATAAAACCAAATATTTTTGTCGATTTTAATTAGTCATCATATGTACCCATTGACAATAAATAAATTGAATATGAAATGAAATGAAATGTTAAAATGGCCGTTGGAAGAGTTTTGTTCAAACCATTCAAACATGTTACAGGTTCCACCTTAAGTCAACAGCAAACGAGGTAAATTCTTGGTTGGATCAGGGCCGCTGAAGCAATTTTCAAAGAGGAGGGAGTGAAGAAAAGGGACATGTAAATAAGATTTACGTACTTCCTTCTCACTGACCCCACCATGAAAGCATTGGTTTGTATCATCACTTTTCATTATTCTCATCTTTCCCATTGATTTGGACATATTAGTTTACTTTCCTACTTTGTTCACAAGATAAATAATGACTTTGAATTAATTGTAATAAAAATCCATGTGATATCAAGTGACCAATCTAATGAGTGCAAAATAAACTATATAAGTTTCCCTGACCAGGGAATTTTCTAATGACTGTGTTTTTACAATGTCTTTTAAAATGTTTATTAGTGAAGTTTTGAGACGGTTTTCAGATCAAAAGCACTGTATTAATTTCTAATCTATTTGTTACCTCTTTGTACAATATATAATCCTAACGATTGACTCTTTTATTCGCATATCGCGCTCCTTCTATTTCCACGCCGATGCCAAAAATAACATATCAATTCTTACACCATCACAATATTCTCAAAATTCTTTTATTCGTTGTGATTAAAACACATTGACAAAACTCAATTGTATCGACTCTCTTTCCATAAACAGCAAAACTACGAAAGTCATCAATTGATAGGTTTTAAAATAACAAAATGACAATTGGAAAACAGAAGAAGAAAACAGAAGAAAACAGAAGAAAACAGAAGAACTTTAGTATCAATGAATTGTGATTTTGGTATTGCCTTTAGTAATTATTGCTTCCTCGGGATCAATCATTGTTGCCCCTCCCTCACAAATAGTCACTAAATCCGATCTTTCCGAGTTTAACCTTTTAAATTTTGGAACAATTTTTGGAACACGTTACCTTAAAACCCTGATTTCTTCCTGTAGTGTTGTCAACGACACTGAAAAAATCGTGACCGTGATGGAGAAATGAAGAAGAATTCAGATGGAAAAAAATGATTAAAGACATACGGAACTACCCAGGGTGTACCACGCATTTTGAGTTCAAACTCTCGGGGCAAATCACAGCGTGCTTCATGATGCTCATGAGTTATGCAGACCAGAAAATAAATTTTTTTTATTTTAAACTTATAGTAATTTTTATTAATCGCGCCTTTCATTAATTTGTTGACCGTGGAAAGTTAGCTGGTCTATATTATTTCAACAATTCTTCATCAGTTTCAAATCAAAACAATATGGAGAGAAATTAAAAGAAGAATCACGATCAATTTTTGGAGGCAATCTTCTATGCACAGACACAGTTTAGTGCAGCGAAGATAATAAAAATGTATTCTTAAATATTTCTAGTTATGTTCTGTGTAATTCTACAGAACTTCTCTTGGTTCTTTTTATCTTTTTTTGAGTAATCCTCAAAGACACCCTGGTAAACTTTAACCAGAACTTTCTCATAAAAACCATATTTTTCTGATAAATGGTTAGCCATAACAGCCATTATTGTATAATATAAGCGTTATTATGCCGTTTTTGAAGAAAATTTACACTTAAATACTAAATTTTTGGTGAAAACAGCTTAGTACTTTCTGTTTGTATATTCTCTCGCTTAAATTTTAATTTCGTGGGACCCTGGGTAGTTCGGTATGCCTTTAAAGTTGTTTACGAACCGGCCATGCGGTAGTTGTTATTAAGATCGGAAATAAACACATTTTGTTTACTACTGTCCTGTTCCACTGTTTCTCCTCTAACTTTGCGATACAAAATATAGACAGTTAAAAAGTGGGAAAACAACAGTCGCAAAAAAAAGGATGCTTTTGTTTTAAAGATCTCACAACTAAAGTTATACCCTGAAACCTACTTAACGGCAAATGGTCTTATGTTTTATAAAAAAATCATCCAATATTTAAGCCTAAGTGTACTAATGTAAACATCTTTGAACTCTTTTCAGATTCACTTGGTCGCCGATTTTTATTGAGTCAGTTGAGAACCAATATGAGCTCTCTTAACAATAAACTTTAATCTAAATTCACTTACTTGGTCATTTCTGGCGTCATTTAAAACATCTTTCCATAATAGTCTCGGATGACAACTAAACGCCTTCCGTACTAAACGAATACACACTTTTCGGAATGAACGAAAAGACACTATTTTACTTCGTTGCCTTTCCATCTAATGTTTTTTAACAGCGAAACAAACAAAACTGTGTTCTCAAATATTTCAACAATTTTTTGTATTGGACATAAGTGTATTACTAATATAATTTTTTTTTTCATGTAACAAGAATATGCTTTCTCATAAAAACCATATTTTTCTGATAAATGGTTAGCCATAACAGCCATTATTGTATAATATAAGCGTTATTATGCCGTTTTTGAAGAAAATTTACACTTAAATACTAAATTTTTGGTGAAAACAGCTTAGTACTTTCTGTTTGTATATTCTCTCGCTTAAATTTTAATTTCGTGGGACCCTGGGTAGTTCGGTATGCCTTTAAAGTTGTTTACGAACCGGCCATGCGGTAGTTGTTATTAAGATCGGAAATAAACAAATTTTGTTTACTACTGTTCTGTTCCACTGTTTCTCCTCTAACTTTGCGATACAAAATATAGACAGTTAAAAAGTGGGAAAACAACAGTCGCAAAAAAAGGATGTTTTTGTTTTAAAGATCTCACAACTAAAGTTATACCCTGAAACCTACTTAACGGCAAATGGTCTTATGTTTTATAAAAAAATCATCCAATATTTAAGCCTAAGTGTACTAATGTAAACATCTTTGAACTCTTTTCAGATTCACTTGGTCGCCGATTTTTATTGAGTCAGTTGAGAACCAATATGAGCTCTCTTAACAATAAACTTCAATCTAAATTCACTTACTTGGTCATTTCTGGCGTCATTTAAAACATCTTTCCATAATAGTCTCGGATGACAACTAAACGCCTTCCGTACTAAACGAATACACACTTTTCGGAATGAACGAAAAGACACTATTTTACTTCGTTGCCTTTCCATCTAATGTTTTTTAACAGCGAAACAAACAAAACTGTGTTCTCAAATATTTCAACAATTTTTTGTATTGGACATAAGTGTATTACTAATTTAATTTTTTTTTTCATGTAACAAGAATATGCTACTTTTTTCTGCAATTTTATCCATTTCCTGCCAGTTAATTGCCGTCTTTAATGATATTCCATAATCATTTTATGATTACTTCTTTTCATATGTTTAAATATCAGCTTGTTTAAATCCATTCCAATGACCGGCAAACAGACGTGTGTGACAAATATCTTGCTACTTCAATTCGTCCCATTAAGCTTTATTGTTACTGCAGGTATAAACAAAATTGTTGCCAAGTTACCGTTTCATATTTTCCCTCATCTGTAACTTTAGAAATGTTTAGATTTTACAAAATGCCTCGAATAAAATGGTAAGAAGCGGAAATGGAAATAAAGCTCTATTATAAAGGAGCATGGGCGCAAAATAATTTTCTTAATCCGTTGGTTTGGGCTGTACATCCTATCGTCCATACAACCTTGAAAAGTTCTATCGCAGTAAGAGGAGGAGGTCGGTGGAAATTACAAACATAAAATCAGTGTATTGCAGACAAAAAGCCCTCAATCAAGTTTTTAAGTAGCAGTGACATAAAGGAATATATGATGGGGATGAAATGCCCTTAAGCCAAAACGTAGTTGGAAAATGTAACAGAAACATCTTTAGGTTGCATTTCTTATCATGATTCTTGAGAGTGGAACCGTAAAATGTTTTTACACGGGATACACATAAAGAAAATCAACAGAGAAAAATGCAATGCCGAAATTTTTATTGAGAAAAATAACAGAACAACAATACTGCCTTATCAGAAACTTGCACGACAGCAGCCAGATACTTAACGGAACAGTCAACAAATCAGAAACGTATGACCAATTACATACCGATGGCCGCCTCGTATCCTTTGGAATGTCGAGAGCCATTATTCTCCTCTTCAGTTTTATTATAGAACTTTTACCTATATTTGGAAAAAAACGGATTATAAAACGGATTAATTAAAGCAGAACACGGTAAATTTTCCGTTTTGTTTAGGTGAACAAAAATTGCTTTGGCTAGCACACTGATCTAACAATAACACTGGATCGCGCATGTATTGATTTGAAATTAAAGCATAATGGCCAAGCTATTTGGGTCCTAGTAAGATGACCGCTGCAAAAGTTTTTTTTATGAGTTTTCAACGAAAAATAGTGCAAAATGAATCGTCAAATGCAGTATTAAGGATTTTTATAACAAGAATTTCAAAAAAATTTATCATGGATTTCGTTCTTCTTCCGTTTCTGCACACTGGTAATGATAGTACCATAGTATCTCTCTGCCAACCCTATGATTTAACTTCATGTACTGCTTTTCAAGGTTTCCAAAACACAATCACAGCAGTTTATGGAAAGATAATTTTACTGTCTAAATTTAAATTTACTTGTACCTCTTTTTGTAATTTTCGGTTCACGGACACATAGTAGGTCCTCTAATAATGGCAGCGACTAAGCTTCAAAATTCGCATTCCAAAAAAATAGGGTTGTGTGATCCAGTGCTAGTTTTAGATCGAGTGTATTAGCAAGGGAATGACCTACTGACGTCATAGTGAAACAAAATAACCTGAAGTACAAAGAAAAGTCGTTTCAAGCTCAAGTATAAATTTTACTTGTATTTTGAATCTTAAAATTATTTATTAAAAAAAGCACTGTCATACCGGGTTTTTTTTGTCAATTATTGTATATGTGTGTTTTTTAAATTAACCTCAAATTCTTTTATGTAAAATTTGTACATTAAAGATAATGAAATGTTATAAATAGAACTGAGGGTTGCAGTGTGCTGATGTCAGCAGTGGGAATCCCTCATTTGAACAATAAGAAATGGGTCTGAAAGGAGCAGCTGACTTATAACGAAATGGCAAACAAACGAGGTAAACAAATGATTGGCTCTCTCTCGTGAAGATTCCCTTGTAGAAAACTACTGATGACCTATATAATAGTTCTTTATCTTGTAAGAATCTTACATTGTATTTTATCTACAACTTTATGTTAACCTTTTAATTTTCAAAATATACAGAACGTCATGCCGAGTCATAGCTAAACCTCAGTCAAAATTTGTGGAGGAGAGTTGAGTCATTTAAAGTAGAAAAGGAAAACGTGCAAGTAACCTAATCGACACTGAAGACTGAAAAGAATTATCATAACGTTGGACTCCTCCACTTTTTTGACTGACCCTGAATACGCCTATGTCATATGTAATTTAAATTTATTAAAATTTTTAAAAGCAATCCAGTAGTAGCTCGAAGGTTTAAACAACAAAAATGGTCTTTTTTCCTGAAATAGCAGGGCCTTTCTTGATTGTTCCAATAGTTAGAAAATTCAACGCCCTAAAAACATCCAGAGAACGACCGTTTTCCTGAAAAGAATATTCAAAATAAACAATTCATTTGTATAGACGGGTAAATAATATTTACGTTTTTACTAAAATCGGTCCGAAATGACCGTCCCATGGCAATCAAAAGAATAGAATTTGTTACTTTTGACTGCCGAATCGGGTCGCTTTTCTGTAAAAACGTAAAAATTATTTACCCTTTCCATTAAAAACAAACTGGGAACTCGCACATATGTTACCGACACACCAATGTTAATAACTGGATTAAACGTTCAACCGGATTGGATAAAACGGAAATAAACTTTAACTTCTTGGTTTATACGATATTTTTTTTACAATCCAACAAGTTGGAATTTCAGTCTTTAAACAACAATATATCAATTATGCCTTATAACACCCAGAAATACTTTAAGCTACTTTCAATTTTCAAGATGTAGATTAAGCTGCTCTCCCCTTCATTATCTGTTATCACAATATTCATTAAATGGTTTGCAAAAAAAATGTTGGCTTTCTATCATATTGTTGAACAAAATAAAACTGAAACGTAAATATTTGACTTTAAAAATGTTTTCGAAGAGAATGTTTCCCGTCTGGCCCATAATAATGTCGAAAAAAAACACCCACATTTACAGCAGTTTCTAGCCTTGTCTTCCTAATCATTTAAAGAAACATTTTTAAATGTCCTTCCTCCTACATGGATTTTTCTCTTCTCTCAAGTAAGATTGATGGATGGTAAGATGAATGACTCCCTTGTCAACCATTTGGATCTATAGAATAATATGAAAATGTCATATAGGCCGATTTTCACGTTAGTGGAAAAATTGCTAGGAGAAATAAAGTCTTTTGCACTTTTTCAGTAACAACTTATACAAAGTTTGGTGAGAAAAATGACATAGCGAAATACAATTTGAAGTTTACGAAGAAGAAAAAAAGAAGGAAAGAACGAAGAAATAATAATATGTGATATAATAATAATAAATCAATCAGCATTTTAGCATCGTGTAAATCGGCTCTTAAATCGTGATTTTCTTTAACACATTTTTAAAAATTAAATACCGGGTGGGCAAAAAAGCAACCCTAAAGTTGATATCTCCGTCATACACCTTTCATGCATTCATGTTTATATAACGCCTCCTGACTCAATTGGCCATACGGACCTCTTCTTCGTTGTTTACATTTTTATGAAGCTGATCATAATTTAAAAAAAAATGTACATGTCCTATATATTAATACCCAATTCTCTGTTTGTTTGTCTATTTGTTTGTCTGTCACGCAAAATGGTAGACACGAGTAGTGAGAGAGATCGGGGAGAATTATTTTTTCTTGTGCGACATCAATGTGAAACCGATGCATTGCGACCCAAATCGAACGCAGGATTTAGGGAAAAATACCTGGAAACCAATAGGGATAACTGATGTTTTTAGGGGTTCGCGACAGTGGCACTGGGGTGACAAAAGAAGTTGGGGAGAATTTTAGGGACGTGGCGCTGTGACGTCAATAAAATCTTTGATTAAGGATATCTCTGTAACGGTTCGTCGTAGAGATCTTATACATTTTCTTGATCAGCATTTCGAGCTCTAAAAGATGGTTATACTTTTCGTTACTAATTTGTTGATTTAATTTTACGTGAATTCTCAGTGACTGAGGACGCAGGCTGAATATGGGCGGCTAGTCTTCATTAATACTAAATCGTATACAATGTTATTCTGGTATGTTCGGTACCTGATTCCATAAAAATGTGACGATGATATTTAAGGGATATAAGGGTCAGCTTTGATGAAACATGAATTTAGTTTGTGTTGTTTGTGAAACTCTAGCCAGGCACTAGTCTGGCTAAGTAAAACTTTTGAACAGAGACTTGTACGATTTACATGAGAGCCGAAGAGAACTCAAACCGCTCTGGATTTTGTCTTCGGCGCTCAAGTGAACTGTTTACATGACATCGGAAGAAGTGAAACCGCCTTGAAATTGCTGTCTACATGAAATTTCTTGCTTTTGCGCATGTGCGAAAAAAAATTGTCTTGTCTTGACACTCATGTTCGCGTGTGGAAGAGCAGCCATTATGCAACATTATAAAGACAGATTTGCTGAGCCAGCAAGTCTTCCGGCCACCCGAAGTGAAATTTTCATGTAAACCCGAAGCCAATTCAAACCATATTGAGTTCACTTCGGCTCTCATGTAAACGAAGTCTTAGTTGTCCACATGGCCCTTGTATCTGTGTTCTCTATTTTCTTCTCTATTTTTTATACTGTTACATAGAAATTACCACCATCAATAAGGTGAAGACAATTTGAACATCATAATTTCACGTTTATTTCACAAATACAAATAACAAATACAAAATTTGGGCGCTGAATTCCAGTAGCATATGATAGAAAAGATGAAATGGACACGTGATCACACTTTCGGCCAATCAATTCGTGCTTTCATAATTCTACTGATTTGCGAAAATGAAAGCTGTTTGACACCCACATCATTTAAGGATGACTGAACGTGCTTCTCTTTCTCTGTCTCAGATCCACAAGAATTTTCAGCTTGTGAAATCAACTCCTTCAATAAAACAGCAGATCCAGGCAAAAGGTTCAACAATACGCAGGAATCGTGTATTCTAAATTGAAGAAGAATGGACATACAGAAACATGACGTTTCCACAAGAGATCACTATAATTGTAGTTTCAAGTACGAACCCAGAGAAAACTTACAGTTTGAAGTATGAGCTGGGACGACTTGTGTATTGGGAGAAAATCACAAACAAATTTTTCTTCATATCAAACTGAAATTGAGCGGATCCACCTTCGTTAAAATGACAATCGAATATTATCTGCAATAAAAAACATTAAAAAAATAGCATTATAGAGTCAACGACTTGTTACTCACATTAAGTATGATTAATTTGTATCCGTTACCATCGTTTGAACATTACTAAGCCAAATAGATTCTCTGTACAGACAATCACGTTCCAAGTTTTGATCCAATCAACTGCATATATTTGTAGTCAGAGTATCCAAAAGGAATTTTCGTATCAAGGAGGAGTTAAGAAATTACAACAAAAAGCGGACCATAAAGAAAAAAATGTGTTTTCTTTACCTCTTGGAAGATTAAATTATCGACTACGGTTGCTGTTTCTTTCCAGACCTTTTCGAACACTTCAGAACATAGATTCTCCTCCAAAAAGGTTAAATATTGTTTGATATACAAGATCACGCCACAAGCAGTTGAAGACAACACAGGCAGTAAATAATCTTTTAGGGAAGGAAGTGCATGCCACCTAAAGAAAAATGGTAAAAGGAAACATGAGCGTTTTAACAATTTTGAGAAATTATCAACACTCAAACGAGGTAAATATACGTGAACATGAACTCGTGGTAGGTCTAAGTTAGAAGTCCTCTAAGCATTGTTTATGTTTATGGGAGCTGTTCAAACTTAGAGGGGTTTCCTTTAAATACCATTTTTGAAGGATGAGTACCATTGAAGCACAGGAGAAATAAAAACAGGAGTTAACGAGACAGAAAGAGAAACGATTGACATATAAACAGACCTTTCGCCTCGATAAAGTTTCACTTTGGACTTAAAACCATTCTCAAAATCTTCGCTAATTGATTCGACAAGTCGATCGATAAATGTTTGAAGATTTTCCATTACATCAGAAAAAACATATGACATTACTCCTTCTTCTTCGTCCATTAATTGAATAAAATACTAAAGTGAAAAAGGACACTCAGAAAAAGTAAAAATGTAGTTGTCGCGGAAACACGTGCTAGCGGTTAAAGTAGGGAATGCTTACCAAGTCATCCGACCACTCGTTTAGTACATGGTAGATGTAATACATGCCGTTCAGTATGGAACAAAAATGCTGCGATTCCGGACGGAGAGCTTCTATGGAGGCTTGCTTTTTAACTTTATCGATGAAAGTGTTGACACTTTCGATGATGACCTCCAAAAACTTTCTTTGAGCATCACGTTGATTTAGCGTTTTATGTCGATCTGCAGAAAAAAGAGAAGCATGAAATAATCCCAATGCAAATCTATTACGTCATAATTATCTTTTACTTCTTAGTGGCATGATTTCCGTTTTTACACAATGATCTAAAAAAAAAACACTGGACCGTGAAGCCTTTTGTTTTGAGATTAAATTTTGGAAGTTAAAAATGGCTGCCATAAGTAAGACCCAGACGTCAAAAGAAACAAGTGCTGGTAGAAGAAGATTCGCATTTCGACACTAGAGTTATCAGGGTATCAGAACTTCTAAAGATGGTGACTCTTCGAGAAATTATTCTATCTATTAAAGCGATTTTCATTTCTACAACAAATCGAATAGTGTAAACAAAGAAGAATGGAAGATATTTGTCACCACCCACCTGTCATAAGAGAAAGAAATGTCATGACTTTTTCAACACATTGTGGAACAAAATATATCACTCTTTTATCTGTTACATTCAAGTCAGAGAAAGTTGATAGCCATGCATCTTCATGCTGCAAAGTTTCATTCATGGATTCTAATGCAACTGTTCACGGTGAGTTCATAAAAACAAGAAAATAACATCAACACAATATGTACACACTCAACACACACACAATGACATTTTGAAATTAAAAAGCTCTGAAAATCACAGTAACCGTCAGCAATCATTAACGAGCTTGCCTCAGGGAAGACAATAGAGTTTATGGATTCCTCACAAAATATTAAACACTTTGGTGCCATACATAAGTCAAGCTATGTGAAAGTTTATTGTTCTGTAGTTTTCCCACATCATCTAGTGGTTTATCTGACATCATTAAATAAGATAGCATCACTAATAGGAACATATCCAAACATGTTGTGGCTTATCAACATCCTTTTAAACGAAACTTACACTTACACTTTTTCTCAAGATTAATCCAATGCTCCAAGAAGCTCTCATGAAGCAATATATGAAGGCAACCGATTGATGGTTGCAAAGTTCCAACTGAAAGTTGCAGTTCTTTTTCAAACAACAGTACTTCGTCAATGTAATGGGCCAGTAACTCATCATTAGCACGCAATATATCCAAGGATGATGTCAACTTTTCTTCACAAAGCTTGACTAAAATCCTACAAAAATCATCCTAGTAACGTAAAAAACAAAGGAGGTTTTAATGAAAGCAATTACTGAGAAGGAATAAGTAAAAAAAGAAAAAGGAAAGTGAATTATCTTCCTGGATAAGTATTAAGAGATCAAGAAAACGGTTTGGTTCTTCTTACGGTAACATTGGATGTTTCTTCGTGTTGTTGCTTGTCAACTAGTTTCTGTACATAATCTTCTAGAAATGGAGTATGATCCCGTATCCAGTTCATGACTTGTGTCAAATACCATTCTGGCTGTAAAAAATATTGATGCTTTAGATACTGATAAAAAAAAAGTAAAATCAATGGAACTTTAAAAAACCAACTAATTATCATATTGCATATTCAACTGTGATCTTTTAAAAACAAGTCTAAACTGACATGAATGTACGTGATACATAAACAACTAAAAAAAACCCAACCTTTTCCTCATTGTTTGTATTTTTAGCACCATAAAAATGAAATTTAAAACGTTTTCTCATTGGCTGCGTAACAATATCTGCTAGTAGAGTATAATCATCACTGTCAGAAAGAGATTTTAAGTTTGTAATTGCAGCAACAGTTTTGCAAAAGTTTTCTTCCGTCTCATCCTTTTTAACAAATAATGGTGATGTTAATCCTGTGGAGAAAGGATACTTCATTGCTAACAGTAGCGAATCCATCTGCCTGTAATAAGAAATGCTCAAGGGAATGTTTATTGCTTATATTATACTGATTTAATATATAAGAAAAAGCATTGTAAGTACTTACTTGGACAAAACATCCTTTAATTCTTCATAAATATGCTGGCAAAGTTCATAAGAATACGTTTTTAACTTCGTGCAAGTAGACTTTTGTAATCGCAATGATATTTTATAAAGATCGTGATGAGATTTCACAGCCAACTGAATATTAGATTTCTGTATGTGTGAATTAACTTCAGTTCTAAGAAAACCCAAAAACAATTACTGAAGGGGGACGAAATTTTTGTGTAAAATATTATAAAATATTGGCAAATCAAGTTCCGGAAAATTGTTTAATTCTGCTTTTTACACTTATAAATAAAATCACCATTCACCATCTACAATGTCAAAAAAATCATCTTATTTGTAGAATCAGGGGAAAATTCATGAATAAGATACTTTAGGATCAGAAACTTTCGTGAGGGAAAGATAAACTTTCGCGAATTGGCCAAAAGTAAACTTTCTCAAAAGGCATAAGGAAATAAAAATTCACAGGATGGAATTTTAGCGAACATACTATTTTTTCAAAGAATTCTGATATTAAAAGAAAGGAAAATTTCATTTTTATCGCATATTTAAACTTTAACGATTAGGGGCAAAATTCGTGAAAGTTTCCGATACTTAAGTAGCTGTTATCAAGATAAAGGAACCATTATATACTTCAACTTTCCAAGGTGCTGTTTCCATAGTAAATACATTTTCTTATTTTCAAGTTGTTGGATTTCGTTATGTAAACTAGTTAAGGCTGTTTTAACAGTGGAAGCTTCCTCATTATGGTTTTGGTATTGTTCCACTATATTATTTATTTCCTCTGAGATATTATGTATCTCTGTCAGCATGGAATCACATGATTGGATGATGTTGGTCACATGCTTGGATGTTTGTTTTTCACTTTCAGATATCTATGGAATATGAAAGGAATAAGTTTAGATAAACATTCTAAAAATAATTTGTCAATGTAGTAAAACAAGGAAGGTGTAGAAAATGATGAGCTTGCTAGTCACGCATTACATGACTAATTACCCAAAAAAAGCCTAATCTTTTTCAGCTTAACAATGAACTGTTAATTTTATTAACTGGGCCCTAGCAGTTTGGTTCAGTACAGTACAGCTTGGAAGAAACTTTACGTTTCCATCCAAGATAAGTAGCTTTCTCAAAGAGTCGTCATCTTTAGAAGTTAACAGTCTTTCCATTATCTAACAAGAGATTTCATAAATTTCATAAAAAATGTTAATGTAACAGATAATACTTTACACAAAAATATTTTATGTTTTCATGTAAAAATTCATTTCTTCTCGAATGCGTAAAGTTTATTTCGGACTGTACTATAAAAGAAATAGGCAACTGAATCAGTTCACTTTGTTACTTGCTATCATTGTTTTTATCATCGAAGATGAATCCTAAATACTAAAACAGGAAACCACAATTTATTTGCAGAACCAGCAGAGAACGAAATCTATGAAACTTTGTTTTTACTACAACAGCTCATGACCCACAAAGTTCTTAATGAAGATATATATTATCTCCATTTTAACGTGAGTATAGCATGGCGGATTGATTTGACTCCATGTGTGACGTTTATTGGCATATGTCAAGCCCTCCTGATTTCCACAGTAGTTAACAGAATTTTGGAACTTTCTCCCGCTCTTCAGAATCGTGAAAACCTGGGAATGGCCAGGGAATGTATTTTCCAGATATTTTGTGGGTACCAAAATCCAAAACTTTCTGACCAACCATGGTGGGGCGTCAGCTAGCCACTACGATAGTGTCCAAACTTTTATAAGTTTAGGGTATATGTGCTGTACAACATCAGTGTGAAACCATTACATTGCGTACCCAAAAAGTACCCAAATTTACGAGCAAATATCTCGATAACCAAAATGGGGACTGACGTAATAAAGATTCACGGGTCATAATATTTGGAAAACAATTTGGGGTAGGGGAACTATGACAGCAGTAAAATCTTTGAATGCTGATATCTTCATAATGGTTGGTCATCAACATGTGATTCCATACATTGTTTTGATCAGTTTTTCAAGCTCTATATATTCATCATATATATAAATTTTTTAAATCCATCTATCAATCCATCTTTCCTAAATTGACCATCTATCCTCCTCCAATTGAAAACAAAATGCGACAACAGAAGTTATCAACAAAAACTCAGTTAGTTCCTAATACTCTTATAAAGTTTCACCTACAAAAAAAATATGACACTGCGATGGTTTTCTATTGAATTTCGTCATGGCGAATTGGAGAATAGAATTTTTCACAGGGAATCCAGTTCTCAATGTCCATTTAAGTTTGCAGCAAATGGATCATGTGAATGATCAAATGAATCTTTCGTCAATAAAATATGTCTGCATTAAGGCCATTGTTTTCTTTTCCTTACATGCATGTCAGTTGGGGGTGCCTCACTTATCGATTTTTCCACAGTTAGCGTCATTCCATCGCTATTATTGGGAAGGTAAGGTCAACTATAGTGACGCTAATCCTTCATATCTCTAACTGACTGGCAACCTTTTCAACTTTGCTACATTTTGTAATATTTTGCAAAGTCATAATTTTTTACTTTTTCCATATCTCGCCAATCATGTCACGGATTGGTGCTGTTAGGGAAAAAAGGCTACTGTTGCTTTTTGCAGCTGATGCTAACTATAGGTAGGTATGTATGTTTTTTGAAATTAGTGTCGAAATGATGATGCTAACTGTGGAAAAATCAATGTGGATGATGATGAGGCACCCCTCCTTGACGACTTGATTATTCCTTTTATATTTATTTTATAAAGAACAACAACAAGGTTACCTAGCCTTACCTTGCCTTACCTCTTCAATTGTAGTGTTTCCAATTTGTGAAATAAGATTTAAAGTGTGCCTTTTTATGATTTAAAAAAAATGGAAGCTTAATTTGGGAGGAAGGACACTTACGTACGTTGGCGTAAAAAAAGCTTGATTAGGTGTCAAGTCTAATTTGGTGGCTTTGAAGCCTAACACTTTAATATAATTGCCTTATCTTTGGCTATTTTGTTTCAACTAGCTTCCAAGTGCCCCAAGGGTCACAGAGAAAAATAAAATAAAAATATTTTCAGAAATTGTTTTTAGTTCATTTTTAGAAAAAATATAAGGCAAATTAGGCAATATTCTACTTACAGCAGAAAGCAAGGACTTCTTCTTTAACAAAAACTTTTCATAAACATCTTCCACAGTATCTAAGCAATCAAGATCTTCTCCAAATTGATTATTCAAAATTTCTGTCGCAGATGTAGTAGCCATGTTGAAACAACGTGTTTCCGAATTTTTCTTTCTTTTTTGGCAGAGCGAGGCGAATCAAACATGGTAAACTGGGTAATCACAAATTGTAAACAAATCGATTCAAACAAATCAACAAATCACTGTGTGGCTATAATATGCACATGCAAGGAAATACGAAGAGTGTAGAAAATGAATTGGCTGTCTTATGAAACTTCTGTGGAACCCTTAAAAGTGAAACATGAAAATCAAACTCTACATCTCCTAGGACTTACTGATGATAGTGAAGAAAAAGAGAGGGGATATGATGTAGGATACTATCAGAAGAAAATTAAAGTTAATGACATATTATGTTCAAACTTCAAACTTTTTGGAAAAAGGTTCAGCAGTAACTCATCATCAGAGAATGAATTAATTGTGAAAGTTGATGTTGCAACTAGAAATGCACTCGTTTCATCAAACTATCTTAAGAAGACGACAGACAATAATAAGAAAGAAGGACAACCTATTCAACATACAATTCCAGATAGCTGTAAAGCTGGAGATGAAGATAAAGAAGCTGGAGATAGAGATAAAGAAGCTGGAGATGGAGATAAAGAAGCTGGAGATGGAGATGAAAACGATTTCAGTGATAAAATATCTATTGTAGCCTTAGATGTTCCTGCTACAGATAATTATGTAAATCCTCCTATTTTAAAACTACCCGAGCCTCCTGTTCTCAAACCAAAATCATTACGCTTCTCAATTCCTTCTGCATTTGAAGATTATATCTCATCAAATCAGCAAGGGATTCTGACTGAAAATCCAAATGATTTGTCTACAATAAAATATATTCCTGTAAGATCATTTTCAGCTAAACCAGTTCCTCATAAAGCAAGAATGTACTCAAAGTCACGCCCAAAATCGGCACAAACCACTACAAAGGCAGATTCACATCCCTTAAAACTAAAAACTGTTACATTGCAACCACCACAACTTAAGTGTCCTATTGGCCCAAGAACATTGGATACTATACAATTTATATCAGATCTGCAAAAACAGTCCATTGGAAAGAAAGTTGAACAAACAAGAAGTCATCAGATATCGATTCCTGAAATGGATGAGACCTTAAAATATTTTGGTTATAAGCCACCAGTAACCAATATAAAGACATCGCAATCCAAGAACCAGAAAGAATCAATTAAGAGAGCTGTAACAGCGATAACAGATTCAAAAACAGTATTAAAGGACGAAACATCAAAGTTAGTACAAATGAAGAGCGCGAATGGTAAATTAGAAAGCAATGCAGAAACAGTTTCTAAACTTGATTCATCTTCAAGAAGTAAATCCAACAAGAACATTTCTGAAACTTTCCATAACATAGGTAAAAGTTTTCAGAAATACAAACCCACTGAACAATACATTCAATCATTATCAGACACAGTTGAACATGGTAACAAAAATGCTCAGATTGGAAATAATTTATTAAACCTAAAATACAGCAAAGCTGTTTCTACTAGAACTGACAATGTGGCTGATGACAAAGTAAGAAATTCGAGCGCTAAAATATCGCTGCGCAGAAGGCCGTTCTCATCATCTTCTCGATTGACTGGAAATTTCATCGCAGAAGAAACTAATATTCCATCTTCCTCCAGTAGCGAATTTCGTGGTGAAATTAAAAAGAATACAACTGTACCGGATCAAACTAGAAAGAAAATAAAGGTTAATGGCAGAAAAACGACATCGAAAAATAAAGGAACTGTGACCATGATATCCTTGTTAAAGCAAAAAGAAAAATGTGACAATGGCGCGAATTTGGAGCCAGCAACGCCCCACACAGGAATTCCACAAAATACATCCAGACGACCTAAGTTATCTCGACGTGCCCTATCAGCACCTACAATGCCGATAAAGAGACAATCTTCTGATGAATTTCAATTTTACCATGAAAATCAGAATACTTACGTGTCGGACGAATGTATCGAGATTCAACAAAAGTTTTTGAGCATGGATATGAATGTTTCCATGCATGCATTAAGAAGAGCATTAATGAAGCCTAACGAAAGGGTGTATAATTTCAAAAAATAGTTGAATGGACTAATGGAATATAACTAGATCAAAAAATAAAATAATATATTTCAATATCTACAGTGTCATCAAAAACATTTTTTTTTTTTTTTTTTGGTTTTACTCTTTGGGTTTTTTCAGATTTCATTATTTACTTCTTCGCTTTTTCAGATTTCATTATTCGTATCTTCGATAACTGATCACGAAGTAATTTTTTTTTGCTATTCCTATAGGGAGAAAAAACAGATTATGCATCTCCGTTAAGAACTCAGGACCTTCTTGGAATCAAAACTGTCAAAATTCTTTAAGCAGAAATGAATTAAAAAAGAATTGTTTTTTTTTTTTTTTCAAATTTCAAACTTATTTCAAATTTCGCAAATGTTTTTCGATTTATCCATTCGCAAAAGTTGTTCTTGCGAAAATAGGCGGGAAATCAGATATCAGTCATCAATTGCTGTTTTTCTGTCCTTTCCGTGAAGGTACAAATGGAAATCCACGATAATAGACCGATTTTCCGTTTAAAAACTATGTTTGGCCTCGTTTTCAATATCAAAATTGCTTTAGAGTAGTTCTACTGGGAATTGGAATAACAAAAGCACTGTGCAGTTTTTTTCGCACTCATGCAATGTAACGTGCTGTATTGCACGCGCATGAAAACAAAAAAAGGCCTGAAGTCATTACATGCAACAAGAAAAAATATCAAATCGAATTTTGGAGTTTTTATGGAGACCAGCATGATTGCATAGTGGATAATTTGCAGCACGTTGCGAGCAATATTTTTCGTTTACACCAATCAAAACATTTTGAAAACATGTATTGACTGATGATGAAAGTCGGACGACTTTTGAAACGTCTCGAATATAAACAAAATCAATAAAATGTTGCTTCTTATTTTTATCATCAAATTGTTAGCCCTAACAAACATTTTTTAATTTGAAAACACTTTCATCAATCTTATTAATTTCAAGATGGCAGCGGAAAAACAATGATCCCATCTCATATGTTTTTTGTTTTTTTTACCTGTCATAATAATTGCATAGTGTGTTCTCAGCTTTAGTTATTGAGTTATGAAATCAGTAAAATAATGAAGTGCATGGAAAGATGGGTGAAACATCTTGGCTTGGTCATAATGCAGTGTCTAAACTGAAATTCGGGAAATGTTCTTGCTATTTGTCCGAATATCAAGGAACTTTGAGAACATTGTAGTTTTTTCCAGTTTGGAGTTGAAGTATATTCTGTTGTAGACACTGTCTGTCTTAAAACAGTCTTCTCGTTTTCTCGACAGAAAGAACCTCAATCAGATATTACCAGGTCTTCTTTCTGTGGATTGCAACTTTGTCCTATTATGTAAAGAATTTTTGCGTTGGCCGTGTAATGTGTTTGTAATCATGGACGTAATATATGGGGATATTGTTAAGGCTGGGTCACAGCAGGTCTGAGAAAGATAATATAAATTCAAAACAGTTTATTAAATACGTAATGACCATGTTCTTTCCGGATACGTATCTGTAAAATAAATTTCAGTTTTCGCAATGTATTATGTATTATTTGTAAGTTTATCCTTTAAGTTTTGACCTCAAAATTCAACTTGTTGCCTCGTTTATTCTGGGACAAAAGTGACGAAGTTGTGAGGAAGGTGATGAAAATCTTGTTCCACGAAAACATTTGTCCAAATTTAGTGAGATCCCTAAGATATGGACGACGTAAACAGCGTTTAAGATATAAGAATCGAAAAATCTTCATAAAAATCGTCATCTTCTTAACGTTTCTTAATTATAAAAAGTTTGGAAAATGACAAAATATTTCCTCGGAAAAAAGTGATGAAAAAAGATCTTCGGGTGAATACCTTTTTTGGGGAGAAATTTTGTCCCACAAAAGTGTCGATCAGTTACATGAAAATTTGGAGTTGCGAGAAATGTTCTTGCGAGAGAACTATATTTCACAATTCTTTGAACTTTGCTACATCACCTAAATACTAAAAACAGTCGCTAATTAATGTGTCAAAAAAGCTTGTATGTGCATTTATACTTAATATGATATACATAATACATGATATACATAATATAATATACAATTCTGGGAGGACGCCTCCGTTGAGGCCTGTAGTTTCAGGTTCAATTTTGATGGGAAACATTTTCTGTATCGAGTTTGTCGTGACGATGTAATCTTGTATAAATCGTTTCGTGTGTTATACATTACGTCCTTCCAAAGTTTATCCAGTCTAGTTTTGAAATCGTTCAAATCTTTTTGTTTTAACCGCGCTTGCTGGGAGGTTGTTCCATTGGTCCGTTATACGATCTATAAACGATGCTATCCACACAAGCAGGATCTCTGTGTCTGTTTCATACGCTACGACTCTAAATAACTTCAGGTCATCTGCGAATAACCAACTTTCTCAATCCAGTTGCAAATCCAGAGTAACCATAGAAATACGAAAATAGATAGAATAACAACAATGTTTCTTTTGCGCGGTGAATTTTCTGGTGGCCATATATAAATCAAATTTAAATCTTTGCTTTTCGTATTTCTATGGTGTACCACATGTCCTGTAATACCGTATAGTACTTCAAAACCTCAATCAATCTCTTGTGAGGGACAATGCTTTCTTGAAATCACAATACATGATGTCATAACTCCGCCTCTTTCCATGACTTCTTTCCATTTAACCATTATAGTCAGCAGCTGCAAAGTTGTTGATTTTGTTTTGAAGAAACCAAATTGTTGATTAGATAACATGTGGTTTGATTTCACATAATGAAGTAAACATGTCTCTAATTACTGACTAGGCTGTACTCGTAAGGCTTACTGGTCGATAGTTGGAAGCATTATGTCTGCTGGCTTTGTTTTTGAATAAGGCGGTCACAGCTGCAGTTTATTCCATGCAGATGGTTCCCGATTCCTTAACAAAAGCAGATTTTTCCAAGTACATCTGCTTTTTCTTTATCATGGGATGTTATTTTATACCTTTTTTTCCTCGAACACGAAAAGATCTGGTATTCTCGACTTGGATTGCTTTTCATATACTTTGCTATTTTCTGCTCGTAGCACTTCTCTGTCTTTCTCATCATATGATGTCATATCCTTCTATCTCACTTGGTTTCTTGTGCGACAATATTCAAACATCGTTATCTTGCGTCTCGAGATATCGCTTCCATAACCGATATTTTTTGTCTACTTCGTGCAATTCGACTCAATATTAGGTTTCTTCTTGGACCAACCTTGAACCCAGGGTCCCTCTTGCCTTGTCTCTTGTCTCTTGAGAAATAAGTAAATTTCGCGGAAAAGACTTTCGCGAATATCAATTTTCTAAAAAGTCATTAGTGAAACTTAGAGGCGGTTTTTCTTGAAAAACTTTTCTGTCATTTTCAGCAATTGCCCTACATACATACCCATGTGAGGAAGAAAAAAATTCAGAATGTCAAAAAAAGTTTGATCTATCCCAGAGACACCGAGAAACTATTTTCGACCAATATATCTTATGAGGTAAGTTAATGCCAATTTTGGGTTTTTTTCATTTAAGTACTGGCGCTGAGTCCACCACTCACAGGGTAGCTGCCCGATTGGAAATGATTTACATAATCATTATTCTTTTTAAGAATAAGAGTTTTAAGAATAGTTTTAAGAATAAGAGTTTTAAGAGTTCTATCAAAAAGATAAGGTAACCAAATCCGTTGCTAGGAGAGCTCCTAGACTATTTGTATCACAAAAAATTTTCACGAATTAAAAATTTTCCATGTTTTCTTTCGCGAAAAAAAGACAAAAGTCGCGAAAGTCTCTGTCGTTCAAAGTAATTTATACGCAGGTGATATTATGATGATGGTCACGTCACATACATTTTTGTGCTTCTCGCTGCGGGCGGGAATTTTTCGCATTATGACCGTGAGTTTTTCGTGAAGGATGCACATGGTAGCATGAGGTCGCAATACATACATAGAAAATGGTGCAAATTTATTTGTGGTCAAAAATTTTGAGCATTTTACAGCAGCAGAAGAGAAGAGACCATGAAATATCCATTTTTGCAAGAGATAAAGCCCATCCCTAGCCCGACACAGTGGAATATTAATTCTCCTTCAATTCGGATTCAAATTTGACACATATGCTTACATTTTTTGAAGCCCCAGCCTCCGTTAATAAATAAGTCGCAGAAGCGCGGAGTGGTCAGCTCCGTTATGGCAATTTTCACAGAAAGCGTTTTACTGTTTTAAAAACATTACAAAAGCCTACAAGATTTTCTTCTAATGTAAATATATTTCTACGTTATTTTTTGTAGTTTCAAAGTTAATTCTCTCCCAACAAAAAAATTTCCAATTTTTTTCTGTATTTTGACGAGAAGGACATTGCGTAAACAGCGTTTTGCACTGACAACGGTAAACTGTCGTTCTCGCTCCTTCCACCGAAGGGAGTAAATCAACTTTGTTCATTTCCGAATTGTTGCTAAAGATTAAAAAGTTCTAAGTATGAAAATGAAAATGTTGATGGGCATTTGAGGCTGTTAGCATCAGTAATTTATCCATACATTCGTTTCTTACAGTCCCTATAATAATGAATGAGATATTAACGGAGGCTTAACGGAGGCTGCTTGACAGAGGCTTGCTTGACCAAACCGGTTTAGGGGGTGTTGTTAGTTCATCTTTTATGTATGTTCTATCCCAGTATTTTTTACTGACGTTTTTTTAGTTGGCATAGATTGTTTTTATCAGTAGTTTTTGGCCACATAAAATATTTTCACTTTTAACACAGCGTACTAGTTTTTTTTTTGTTATTTGAGACCTAGGAAATAATTAAAAAATCATTGTCCAAAATTCAAACCATTGCATTGGACTCAGCAGTTTTTAATGAATAAATAGAAAAATGATAATGATAAACAGCAACCGCTGACTTAGTCCAGTGATACTGATGAAATACAGCAAACAGGTGAAAACAAAGTCCAACAAGAAGATTGGATGAATAACTTCATGAGCCAACCCATCATAAACCAGCTGTAAACCAGCAAATTTCACAGGAAAACAACACCATTGAATGACCAGAGTTTGCCTTTATTTTCAAAAACATAGCTGTAGATATGGAATGAAAGGTCATGGTTATAAATTTGTACATCCAAAGATTTGCCCCACACTTGCAAATCATGGTACCCAGCAGCCTTACGGGTACAATTTAGAAAAGGAATGCAAGGAATTCCATCACACAATGTGTTTTAGTTCACTTCAAAAGAGAGAGTGCTATAATAAAAATTGTACACATAAAAGGAACAAAAAGCATTCAGTTACTCAACCAAATGACAGAACCCAGTCAATAAATCTTGCATGAAATCAAAGTTCAAAGAGCACAGAAAATGATCATTTTTTGGAGTAAATTCAGACCATAATATAGGAATTTCTACAGCTGAGTGCAAAAGTTAACATTCTAAGACTTATCTTAAATTATCTCCCCGGTGGCTTTGACTTCACACCTAAAAAAGATTTTTGCTAACATGGATTCAGACCAGGAAGATCCTGCTTGAGTCAGCTCTTGAATTATTATGATGATATTTTGAATAAACTTGAAAGTGGTTCCAATGTAGATGTTGTTTACCTAGATTTTTCTTAAGCATTTTACAAGATTGAACACTCAGTTATATTAGAAAAAGTAGAATCATTAGGCATTTCCAGCAAACTATTAAAATGGATCAAATCATCCTCTTGGAACGGACGCAGAAAGTTGTCGTTAATGGTCATCTTTCCACTCCTGCTGATGTTGTATCAGGTGTGCCTCAAGGAAGTGTGCTGGACCCACTGCTCTTTATTATGGTGCTTAATGATATAGATGCAAATATTTCTAACACATATATCAGATTATTTGCAGATGACATTCAAACTATTGGCACTATTAATAAACTTACATGTATGTTATAAAAATTCAAAAATTCAAAAAGACAACAAGTTAAAAATGCCTGTTTGCACAATGATTGGTCGGAACTTGACTATACGTATTTGTGCACATGATATATGACCTCTAGTTTATTTGCAAAGTTTCAATAACATTGAACAAATATTGATTAAGATATTTTGATTTTTAGCACCCCACCCCACTTAGTTTTTTGTAATAAGAACTTTTTGGTGGTTCTTGTAAAAGTAGCTTCAGAAAGTTAAAGCCCGAACTTGGACTGAAAAATATTTTCTGACCATCTAATAGGTCAGGATTCCGAAAATAATAACCAAAATTTGCCCCTTAAAAGGTGGTCATTCGTCAAAAATATGCTTGGACTAAAAACAGACTAGCCAACCTAGAATCAATAGTATAATCATTAGTAAACAATAATCTTGCCCAGCAGAATATCTTGTGGCAGCATCAATCATATGCAGAATCCAAACCTTTTTTTGTTATTCCTTCAGATCCGTACAGACGACTTGGTTGAATTTGGTAGCTAAAGGTAGACTTACTGCTGGTTTGGGATATGGCTTTCACATTCACAGACCTCTTTTACAAGTTGAATAAATTCTTTGTCGTTATTTTGGCTGCTTCTTATCAGCTTTACAGCCTTTGTTCCTATTTTGGTAGGAATGGTAACATTATGAATTGGTTTAACTTAAACACCATCTCCAAGACCAAATATAGACTGTGACTCGTTGTATTTGCATTTATCTCCTTGGATAACGTTTCAACATATTCTTTGATAGAAGTCTCTCCAGCCAGGTTTTTGAGCATCCAGAATCCAATTTTCTGTTATCTATTATCTGTTCCTTCATGTTGTTGTACGACAATCTTCCACGTGTTGTTCTTGCTAAAGCTTTCATTATCTTCTGACATGTTTGTGACATTCAGTAAAACATATGCCCTGGGAAAGCAATTTGTTTGAAGATGCTCCCTTTTTCATCATGCAATCTGCTAGCTGGTACTTTCCATCATCCCAAGCACCAATGTTTATTTTTATTTGAGATTGAAAATTGATTAATCTAGAGAACCTCTTGTATTGACAATGAACGTTTGTATGAGAAAGACACTGAATTCATGTCTAGAGGGAACTTTATGTGTCTGTGAAGGAATGAATTTTTACATGAAAACACAGTGTGTAAAGTTTATCTGTTACATGAAGTCATTAGTTTTTCATTTCAACGAGATTTTTTTGAAATGTCATATTAGATAAACAAACGACAGTCAACTTCAAAAGATGGCGACTCTTTGCAAAAGCTAATTATCTAACGCGGAAACGTTAAGTTTCTTTCAGTCAGTACAGTAGAAAGGTACTATAGGGTAAAATGAAAATGAATTTCTGATTTAAAAAAATTTCTTTTGGATAAATTTTAATTGCAATTTATAAGCATTATATTAATGCTTTGTAGTTTCTGGTAGCTATTGCATGATTCGTCCATTATAATCTGAGATTTTATGTCATTTTAGGTTGAAAACTGAAACCTGTTGTGTTGCTTATAGGAAAATTAAACATTACATGTCTGCTTTCTAATTTTGATGGAAGTGAATTGATTTTATATTTGGAACTGATACTTGACAGGTATATACACTTTATTGAGGGATTGATCAACAAAACTTTTATAATGAGTTTTTTTTGGCGAAAAAAATATGATCTGCTTGTGTTAATTCTAGATAATGATAAAACAATATTTCAACAATTTATGAAAATATATTCTTTAATAGATTATTGATTTGGAATGTTGTCTGCATGGCGTAGGTTAACCAGGAAGCAAGATGAAAAGCCTGTCTTTCCTGCTGGTGTTTCACCGATTGATCAATCTATGGCCAAAAAATATTCCAAGGGTGTACATTACAACAGTAATGAGAAATTATTTTATTTATTAACAATCGCTAGTGAATTGCTATGAAATGTTAAAATTAATGTTAAGATTTTTTTGATATTTCCTTTTTTGATATGATTTATTGTCAAATATATTTGTTATACCTGTTTTTAGTGAAAATTATCATCAAAGGAGATCGCAACACAGGAAAGTCTACTTTACTCCACCGACTTTCAGGAGGGAAGTTTAAAGAAGAATACCTTCCTACCCATGAAATTCAGGTTTGGTATCAAAAAATGTGATTTTGTTTAAACAATGAAATTGTCTATATCTCCTATATCCTATATCTTTCCGGCAACAGCTTCATGTATTAGTAGATAGAACGGGTAGATAGAACGGGTCAAATGCTAACCTAAATCCTAACTCTGACCTAAGCTGATGACAGCCCGATCTTAGTAGTTACCATTTTTTCAATCTTCGGCATTTTGTTGTTAGACAAGTTACATCTTTAATGGTGAAACTTAATATATACAGTCAAACCTGCTATAACAGCCGCCTCTATAAAACAGCCACTCTTCCTAAACGGCCACAATGAAGTCCTAAATGAATTTTAGGCTAAACATACATCTATAAGACAGTTGCTGTTCATTTCACTACTTAAGTTGGTTGATAACCTGCAGAAAACGGTCAATATGTTAATCTGAATACAATGACCGTTATGCACAGGTTTTCCATATGAAAGCCACCTCCCTAAGATGGCCAGAATATTTTGGTCCCAGAAGTGGCCGTCTAACACAGGTTTGACTGTATAATATTTGTAGGACTTTCACTGATAATAGTGATGTAATTTGTGTTTTCCAGGTTGCAAATGTTAACTGGAATTACAGAGGTACATAAATTTCGAATTTTTAAAGACAAAATGTCTGATGAGATATGAGAGGGAGTTATCCAGGATTTTCCAACTGTCTAGGTGGCAATGACATTTCAAATCTATTTGCAAAAATATCATTATTTCAATTTATTTTGTTTATGAATTCTAGAAATACTATGGATTCAGATTATTTTCTGCATTTTCAGGACCAGATGATATTATCAAAGTAGAAGTTTGGGATATCGTTGATAAAAGTATAACATTGTCTACCATCTCACTTCTTTTCTGAAAAGATGAGCCAAGTTAGCTTTAACATCCGTGTGACTCGTGACTTGTTATTGCATTTAGGTCAAAAGAAAAGAACAGCCAGTGATTCTTTAAAGATTACGAATAATGACGAAGTTCAAGTATGAGAGAACTGTATTCTTGTTATGCTTATCAGATCCTTGGAAGATATATATATATGATAAAAACAACGACCCCATCCTATGTTGCAGGGTGGCCACTAGTCATAGAAATCATGGAAAACTCATGGAAGTTTTAAATTTTAGGTGACTTTCACCCAATGCTAGTTTTATCTACTTAATCATTGGCCAACATACAGTTATTTGATCTTCTTTCTTTGCATATAATAAAGGATTTTATTCATGAGATTCAGTTTTTAATTTAAGTGGTCACCCTGTGTTGTGTGAACATGTGAACATATGGAAAAGTTCTCAAGTTCATTATATATGTCATTGAAGTTTCACTGATCTATGATATAATACCCAAATTAATTGTAGATTGTTTAATGTTTGACTGCTGTGCACATCAACAAAGCTTGTGTCTTTGCAACATTTTTCAGGAAATCTTATAAATTAGCCATCCTGATTACTTCTTTCAATATTCATTCAGGAGTCACAAGGCAATGGCTTTGCATTAGATGCAGAATTTGTCAATGTTTATAAAGGGACGCATGGTGTCATTTTAATAATGGACATAACCAAAGCATGGTATTATTAATTTTCTTTCTTTCTTTATTGTTCATTTGACATTGAATTTATCACACATACTCCTTGGACTATACTTGGAGTATTGAAGAATTAAACACTTCAACATTTGGTTTGGAAGCTGTAACTAACTGCAGTTTGTTGTGCATTTACTTTGATCACATGATAGAAAATAATAACTATGGATTGGTTGTAACTATATCATGTGATCAAAGTGAGTGTATGCTAAAATGTACCTATTGAAAAGACCAACGAAAAAAAATGACGATCAGTTGTTATAATTGATTTCACGACCAGGGAAATTTTCTAATGATTGTGATCAAAACAATGTTGGGTTGTTTAAATGTGAAAATATTCCTTTTTTATTCTTATTACTAAACATCAAAATAAATTCTTTTCGAATTAAACTAATTTTGTGCCTTCTTGAAAAACATAGACAGCGTTTCAGAATTATTGTTGTATCATAATATTTTAGGACATGGAAGTATGTACAAAGAGAACTTGAAAATATTCCACATAGTATACCTGTTCTTGTGTTGGTAATGCTACGTTTGCAATTCTTGTGATATGCCATGAAAATTAAAATGTAGTAATCCGTGATATATATTTGAAATCTGTCAGCTGTTTTTCAGGCAAATTTTCGTGATATGGGTGATCATCGAGTTGTGCAAACAGATGAAATCATTGCCCTGGTTGAAAATCTGGAGAGGTAGGAACGTTGAATCGAATTCCATCATATACTGTAATACAGGTCATTTTCAGAAAATCGTCCATCTGTGAGAAATTTCAAATAATGTGAAGCTATTTTGTAATGTAATTGACCCAAATGTCCTCTTGTTTACATTCCATATGTTATCCCTTTTTTGCTAATATTATTAAGAAGCTGCCCGGTTTTACCGGTTTATTTCTCTTTAAGATACATTCCTGTGCCTCCCTCAAACTGACACCAAAAATAAAAAAGTTTGTCGCATGTTGAACACGAACCTTTACTGAGATATCGTTGTTCATAGATTTCCTTGAACTATCTTTAAAGATGATGAACTGTTACAGGTCTGGAAGGAGCAGCTGACTTGTTTCTTACTGTTCAAATGAGGAAATCCAACAGCTGACATCACACTGCAACCCTCAGTTCTATTTATAACAGTTCATTTTCTTTAATTATATATCTTTAATTATATATATTCATTTTTAATTTAAATTTGTGCTTTGTTTGTTTAAGGCCGACAGGTTCTGCAGAAGTCTATTTTTCTGAAGCATCAATGAAAAATGGATTTGGTTTATGTTTCATTTATAAATTTTTCAACATGCCTTTCCTGTTGCTACAAGTAAGCGTCTGAACCTTCATTCATGTAACAACCTATTTAAAATTAATTTTGTCGAGAGTCATTACATACCGTAATTGGGCGTTTAATTGAGAGGTAAAGGTAAAAACAGATATATGGGTACTTATTGGGGAGGGGCGCTTAATCGAATAATTACGGTCATTTTTTTGTTGTTGTTCTAGAGAGAAGCATTGTTACGACAGCTTGAAGCTAACACTTTAGAAATTGAGGTCAGTCTTTATTTATTTCTTCACTTAACTGATTGAACCTTTAGATGGCTTCACCAACAAGTATGATATTTAACTATTATTAGGATACAAGAGAAGGACTTAGTATTGATATCATGTCAGCCGAACAAAATTATGGCCTGTAAGCATTTTTATCTTTATCAATTATGTACTTAGGTGTCTTTCTCTAATAAATAAACTGCGATACATCTGTATTAGTACATTCCTTTACATTTCAGTTATATCTTTTTTTAAGATTTAAAGACATGATGGCCGAATCACTCCATTCAAAAGAAGAAGAAAATAACTCGCCTTCCCAGACAACAGATCAGCAAGGTTTTCAGAGTCATTTTGTAATAGTTCATATGCGATTGAGAAGCTTGCAGTAAGAAGTTCAAGTTTTTGTTATTGCTTTCAGAGAAACCAGTTGCTGACACATCAAATAATGAAAATGAACAATCAGGCAGTGTTGGTCACAAAGAAGAGCCTCAGACAAAAATATCACCTGCTGCAGCTGTTCTACCAACAGAGAACCAGAACAACGGAGCGCCAAAACGCAGTAAATTACAAGAATATAAGGCCAAGCTTTTTGGAACTGATTCAACTCCAAAAGCCAGCAATGGTAATAATCACTTTCTCCTCTCCACAGGTGATGTCGTTGTCCATTTTGTTCATTGTGAAGATTTTGAAAAATGTCTTCTTTATGATTATTAATTTAGACAAACCTCAAACTTTGACAACACATCCTAAAAATCATGAAAATGTTGCTCCTATAGACGAGTTTAGTCCTGGTCAACTTGATGATACATTTCTTGGAGGAAACACAACAACAAAGAATATTAAGTCGACTGTTGCAAAGAATAAGGACTATGCTGACAGGTAACCAATTCAGTGTTGTAGTAGTTCGTCTTCTTTTCTTTTCTTTTTTTAAAGATATTTCTCTCGAAAATAATTGATAGACTGTAATCGTCAGTGTATTGATTTGCTGATATGAACATTTTATCAACCTTCAACCTTATTATTATAGTTTGAGTTTTGTTTTTGATTTTCAGTGATGAGGAAGATGATGGTAATCCAATGGTAGCTGCTTACGAAGACTTAGAATCTGAGGATGAACAAACATTCGAACAGCAAACATCAATTGAAGCAGACTTCGATGACTTAAGTGATGACGAGCGAAGAAAGATTGAGGACAATGAACATTCCATTTTACAGCAAATTAAATCTTCTAAAAGAAAAAAAGAGGACATCAACAATGTGATTGCTAGTACCCAGGAACTTGATATAAGTAAGGAACCTGTGCTCGAAGGTGTTGATAAAGTGGAAGTTAAACCAACGGTTATTAAAAAACACAGTGATGGAGGGAGAAATGACTCAATAGCAAACCCTCCATTGGATACGTCTGATATTCTTTCAAATGGAGCGCTGCCTGTCATAAAACAAGAAAGTGTCAATGATTCAGATGAAGATGACACTCAAGTGGAAGTTAATGTTATTACTGGTGACGTCGATGTCGAGGACGATGTCGATTTCCCAAATGAAAATGGCGGAAAAGCTGTGGAAGGCGTGAATACAAATGATAGGTTATGATTAACTTCTTCTTTCAAGAGTTTAAATATGTTTTTCATTCATTCAGTGGGTTTATTTTCTCTGTTTGCTTTCTAGCAGTAGTAAGGACGTAAATTCTTCCATTAATTTCGATCTGGACGATTTAGAAATGTTTATGAATAACCAACTGAGTCACCAGACAGCAGAAGGTAACTATAGTAACATCTACGATCGTTGTATTCATTCATTCACTTCGACGTTCATTTATTCGCTTATTTATTCCCGTCCATTTTTATAGTTGAAACGAAAGAAGAAACTGTAACAGAAAAACCAAAGAAGAAGAAGAAGAAGAAAGTAACACCAGAATCTACTGAGGTTTTATTTTTGTTTTCCTTTGTTATTGTTGTTGTTGTTGTTGTTTTTCATCAATACTTCAGATTTTGCTGTCATTCCTTTCTTCCTTTCTTGTAGGGAAGCGAATCAATAGAGAAAAAAAAGAAAAAAAAGAAAAAAATAAAGGTTGCCGAAACATCCAATGAAAGTTCGGCTACCGTGGAAAAGAAGTCTTCCATGGATGGCAACAAAAAGAAAAAGCATACTTCGAAATCAGATTACGAGGCTTTCTTTGATAATTAGTATTTTTCTGTGTAAATAATTATTGGCTTTAATGAGATTTATTGAATTTTTTTATGAAAACTGGAATTTAGTGACGATTATTTTTATTTATATAATGTAAATATTGTTATAGGTTACGATATAATATCATTTGCTCATTGGAGCTGTATGATGATGCCGTTACATGTTCTGTTTGACGCGGATGTCATTTAATCGTTCGTACGTCTCAAAACATGTGTTTATCGATGTTGGGTTTTTTGTCATCATTAACTGACTGGTTTTTTTTGTGCATTTGTACTGGAAAATAACGCCCGAGGTCGATAGTGGTGGTCCAGCTTGCGGAAGAACTTTCTATTGACCGAGGGCTTTGTATTTCTCAGTAAAGATGTAATACATTCTAGACATTATTGTGGCCTTTCTACTCGACACTAGTTTCTTTCTGTAACGTTTTCTAATTTAACCCTTAAATGTTTTTCTTATGAGTTTTGTTTTAATGATACACAATGTGTTTCTGTCTGTTCATTTGTAGTACATACACACATATTTGAATTTGTTCATTCCAACCTAAGAAGATATTCGAAGATTTCTGTTTCATTCACTTTCCACAGAATATTATAAGATTTATTATTTTTTTCCGAAATATTTTCTGGTTTTTTTTTTCGATTTATGTGGTGTACACACACTTATATTTTCCTAATATAATAATAAACTGTCCCTTATTCTGTTATTCCGGGTTTTTTTTTTGTTTTTATGGTATTTTTTTTATTTAGCTGGAAAATGAATTATGTTGAGTCACGGAGAGAACGTGTGATGTGGTCACACTAACTATAGTTAACTTTCTAAAAAGTTTAAAACTTCAACTGATTTTTATGAGACTCCATATTATCCCTCGAATCGGTTTTATATAGCAACATTGATAAAAGCCGTAAGCCTACAGATATGACTATCGATTATCACCGTCAACCATGAAAGAATTGTAAATACAGGAATGCTTATTTCAAGAACCGGTCATTGGTTCATTCTTTTGTTAGATATACCTTAAAGGTCAGAAATATTCTCGATTTTTATAAGATTTTCGAACAGGAAATTTTCTAATGACTATGGTTTGATCAATCAGGGGGGATAAAAGTTCTAATTTTTCCTTTTTTTCTTTTCACAATTATATATACATGATTTTTTCCCTAGTTGAAAAATGGGGGTAGTGCATATTTGATAAGACCAGAAATTTGCTGTTCTGTATCCTGTTCGTGAATTTTTTGAAACCACGTGCGTTTACTTGTCATCGCCCATTCGTAATCAAATGTGACGTCATTATCTTTACTTGCAACTACGCAATCTTCCAGCAAGAGTTTGGCTCGATTAATTTTGTTTTTAAGGTAGGCGAAATACGCTTCCAGATGATATAACCGAGGCTGATACAAACCTTTTCCCTTCGTTTGATAACGAAATGCACGTAAATTATTCTGTATTCTTCCTTGCATCTGTTTCGTTGGGTTGAGTCGAAATTGATGGAGACTGTATTCAGTTATATTGGAAAGTAAGCGACACTGTAAAATCCCGTTTTGACAGTCCATCGATATATCTAACAATAAAGGCGAAGATAAATATTTTCTTTAAGACTGGAAAGTTCTTGCGAGAGGAGTGAAGAAACTAACTCTGCGGAGGAGGGATGAAATAATTAAATCTGCGGCAGAGGGGTGAAATAATCTACTCTGCGGAGAAGGGATGAAATAACTTACTCTGTGAAGGAGGGGTGAAGAAACTTACTCGGAGGAGGAGGAGTGGAATTATTTACTCTGCGGAGGAAGGTGAAATATCTTACTGTGCAAGTCTTGATGGAATTTCTCTGCGTCATTCCATTGATTGAGTCTTGCAAAGCTGAAAATAATATGTTGGAAAGAATAATGATTTATTAAATTAACCTTTTGTTCCACAACTTTGATATCAAGTTGCCATAAAGAAATTATCACATCAGATTGTGTGAAATACTCAACGATGACATTAGGGGACTGGAAACAGGTGAATAAAACGTTTTTCTGATAAAATTCAGAAAGAAATGCGAAGTTTGAAGTATCCATTAGGAAAAGTTCTGAAATAATTTGTTGAACTAATTAATTTTACGTGAAAATTTACGCACCTGGAAGATTTTGTTTGTCGGACCAGTTTTGTTCATAATAAGTGAAAAGATTTATCATGTCATAGACCTGAGGATTTACGTTTCGAGAGAACCCTCTCTGATTATTGGTAAAATTTATGCTTTCAAGTTCTTTTGACAACGAAGTTCATAATTTGAAATTAACGTTCTTTTAAAGTTAATTTTTAACGTTTCTAAACCATTTTATAAGATTTACTAATCGCCGGCAGACCCATTAAAAATAAATAATAAACGTACCACAATGCAATGCAACATTTCATATATATTTTTATGAACGTATCTTCTGATTGTTTTGATTGAACATATTTGATTATGTCAGAAATTGATTCCACAGAATCTCCTGTTCAAAAACAAAAGCAAAGATAATAGCTGAAAATTCCAAGATGCAATGCCACCTCTGACTTGATTTGTTACCAACATCAAATCAAAATGACCTCTTTTTTTTCTTCTATAGGTGTTATAAAATAGTGTTATAAAATATGTTAAAATTACACGAGAAAAAGACAAAGGACAAAAAATAAAAATAACTTAATACGAAATGATTAAAAAAGCCACAGTATAAACTGAGCTATTTACACCACCGAGAAGTAATCCTGCAGTAAAACCTCCAATAAACGCCCCTCCCGCCCTGAAATCAGGAAAAATCGATAGGCGCACTGGACGTTTTTTAAAAGATTTTCCATATGCTTATTCAGTCGACAATCAAAATCAAAAGTCATTATAATAACAAAAAGAGAAATACAATTGATGAGAAATTAACCGACCGCTATCCAGTAATAAATCAATACAACACGAATAATATATCCATTTTGCTGGATGATTGTCCAATCTTTCGGTAAGTTGTTTTAGTTCCAGTAACATTTCATTGCATGATTGTGTCCTATGAATTGATTGGGAAAAACACTGTTAGTTAGATTCTTAAGTCATGCAATTTTGAAGGTTTCACTGAACCTGCTCGCGGTAGAAGGACAGACATTTCAACCGTGCACTGAATCTACAATTCCTAACAAAAAAATACTGAGACAACCTATTTTGAGCCATACAGTTTGAAGAAATGTTGCCGTCTTCCAGGAAACAAAAAGAAAACCCCACATGCATTAACCTCAACTTAACCTCAAATAATCACATGAAGATGTCGAAGTTGATCGCAACTTATTGGCCTACCTCAGTTTTAACAAGTTCATATGCGTAAGGTGTGGTAAAACGAATATTTTCATATTTAAATCATTTATACTTTTAGCGATTTTAAAAGCAGCTAACCCTAGAAGATTAAAAGATGAAGAAAAATCACGGGAAAAACTTTCTGTGTCCCACTGATCGATACTCAATTCAATCAGAGAATCACTGTTCAGTTTGTTCTTTTCACAAATTTATATTTTCCCACACACGCGCGAACGAGACAATATACCTGAAGTAATTGCATTGTTAAGGTCTCCATTACCCAGGTGAAATGTTACTAATGTTGTGTGAAGTTGTCCTAATGTTAATAGATCGTCAATGTTCATCGAAGTTGTTCTCACTCTAAAATAAAAGAGGAAAGATCATTCCTTTTTTGTTCTGCACCGTTTTTATGGAAGCAAGTTTCAGTTCATCTCAAAGTAGGAAAAAAAGAGAGTAAAGCTGTAAAGTATTCATGATTAAAACCCCACCCATCGGCGGATTTGGAAGGTATGTAGAAATTTGTGGAGGAGAATGTTAGTTCTTAAAGCGTGCAAATAATTGGTGATACAGACTGAAAACAGAAATTATGTTAATGTGCTCCTCCACAATTTTCGTCATCCTGGATCCGCCGCTGCTGCCATTCAGAGTGCCATACCGATCTGGATTAACGGCCAATTTAGAGCAACGCTATACACATCTCTGCCGGTTTTTTGAAGGTTTTCGATGCTAGGACCTCCGGGTCGCTCGCATAATAAAGCTAGGTTTTAGCTTTTTACTAATTTGTTCCTACTTTTGCCCTTTCTTCCGGCCTCCAACTGCCAGACTATCTGAAGTGCAATTTTACCTTTCCATTGCTAGTTTTTCGTAAACTTTTCCCATTTTCCATTTTCCATACACTTGGCAAGAGACAATCATATTGGTATAGGCGGATACAAGCTGTAAGAAAGTCATTAGACATTATACTTTCCAGAAAAACTCTTTCAAACGAATTATTATTGCATTAAAAACATTATAACTGAAATAATTTAGAAATACGCTACTTCACTCCAGTATGACTCGCATGTTTCTTCTGCAATGTTCAGTTGCTCTAAAGTAGCTAGATAGGCTCGAGTAAAATCTTTCTTGGAGATGTATGCTTTTGCTAAGAATGATAAACATCGAACTTGCTCAATTCCATATCCGTTACTGAAATTAACAACAACAAACAAACGACATAAACATTTTATTGTGATTCAAATTTGCAGGGAAAAAAATGAAACCTTTCCTAGAAGGTCAACATTAACCCCCTTTTACCTTTTATTATCCGTAAACACCCCCGGCATTGTTTGATGGAGTGTTTGAACAAGTGAGGCTTTAACTGTTCTCAGCAAAATTCCAAACGCGTGTGTAGGTTGTGGTGATTTCAGCAAACGTAAGGCCTTATGAAAATAGTCGATTCCTTCATCATAATATTCCAAATTACACAAGGCCTTTAAATAGAAGAGTTAGAAAATTTATCTACAGTAACATGAGCAGTATCATTGTCATCAACCTTAAGCATAGGAAGCATGTGAATAATCGAAGTTCTCAATGATTAAACACTGCATCCTACTCTAGTGCTCTTGTTTGAGAGTTTAAGGTCTTTAGCAACACTGATAAAATCATCTGCACATTATGTTCAGTTTTTAAGCACTTGACAACAAGTTAAAATAATCTTGGAAAATGATGATTTTGCAAAACATAATTACGGAGAGTGTAATCCATCCTCAATACACTGCTCGAACGATACAACTGCTTTTAAAGAACCAATGGAATAATGCGGGAGAGGAACTGTATTTTAACAACGTACCTGTCCTTTCAAACACTCAACTCTTGCATGTTCTTCCTCCGTCACAACAAAAGTAGGATGTTCCTTTTTCTCCTGCTCAGCAATCATGTCATCCACTTCTCGTAACAAACTCCTCGCTTTTATATTTCTGTTCAGTTTTAGTTCTGTTTCTGCAGCATCGATGGTGTAATGAAACGTTTTCAAAGGACTGTTTGCTGCTTTCCAGTAATATACCAGTTTGGGTAATACCAAAGCATGAAGCTAATGGAAAGAAAAGTGACATTCTAACCATGTCAACAAAATTTAAACAACATGATGTAAAGTGGGTACCTACTTCTGCGCATTGACAGCGGCTGAGGTCAACTTCGCACTGGTCCATGATGTTTCCAGAAGACAATTGTGTACCAGTTGAATAATTATTCTGAAAATCAATGAACAATGTTCTCGTTGCTAGATTGCTAACTGTAGGTTGAATACGTGTTTTAATCGATTTTGAAAACTTTCGTGGTGTTCCCTGCACATCGGCTTCTTTAGTTTCAGCTAGCATTCCTGTACGCAAGATAAGGAAAAATTCGTGTCCGTGTTAATGTCATAAAAAAAAATACACATTAAAAATGTCTCACACGTGATATTTTCGAGATTTTTAATTGCATAAAGTTCACCGCTACTTACTCGCCATCCGAATCAACGCTAAACCAATTCCTTCACCTCGACTTCCTTTTGGCTCATACATTTTTAAGTGTTCTACTTTTGCGATCTTTCGCAACGCCATAGCTTCTTCATGAATTGATTGGGTTAAGCCGGTATTTAGGTTACCCATCGTGGACCTGGCGCGACTGTTGCGTTTACTTGCTGTTACTGAAATGATAACAAACTTAATAAATGGAGACAGATACAGTAAACTCCAGGAAACTCTCGAAGGGAACATCGAACTCGAACCAATAAGCGTTTTCGAGTTACCGAGCGAGTATCTGCGCAAGTGTAAGTGCAAGGGGGTTGTTAAAAAGAGTTATCGAGTTATTGAGGGTTCGTGAGATCTGCTCCTTTACTGGTATATAGCACGCTATCTTCGAAACAATTACATTTTTTTCATCATGTAACTGGTTTAGCTGTCAACTGAGTTAATTTATATAATCATAGCCTTACCGCTGAATTTTCGACCTTTTCCAATATTCAATTGTTCAGTCGTCGTCATTCCTCGTCCATGTCCTGGTATAAATCCCTCACCTCCGCAAGATCGACATTTGCTGGAGACTTTTTCAAGATAAGTAGCGGCTTTTTCATGTAACGCTCTCCTTTGATCCTCTAACCATAGTGCATACGCAGCCTCTTGCACGAATGTGTTAAAAAATTGAAAGTACAGACAAATTCTTTTTTTCTTGTCAGCAAAAACATTTGCCTGTGACAGATTAATGACAGGGAAACCTTCGTAGGCATAGCAACCACATAACACCGAAGCGTGAATACCTAGAAATTTGAACATCACTATTAAGGTTTGTGTTAAGCAGGAACTAGTTGCTAATTGTCGCTACTTTTTGCTTACACAATGATGTATCGATACAAACTTAACGTGGACCTTAACCTATAAACTTGAACGGAATTCTTTTGATGAAATTCTATTCTGTAGCTTCGTTTGCCATAGCGAAATTTGTGCCCTACTGCCGAAGAACTTGAGAGATTGATAACAATCAAATTCTTTAGTGAGTGAGTTCACAAAAAACAGAAATTCTTTGAAAAACTTTGTATAAACAATTGAATAACGTATTGACGAGAAACAAAACATCTCCTGTATCGTTTTTTTCCTCACACGCTACGGATGTTTTTAGATCATGACCTACCTGCTCCAGCCATATGATGGTGGTGATGAAGGTGTTGTGGAAATAGCTTGTTTCCTCCCGCATGTTGGCTTTGTTGTTGAACATTAAAATTAGATTGACTTCTTAGCTGTGCTGAGACGAGTGCAAGGGAACCACATTCGAATAACTTTTGTTTTCCAAGGCTGTACAGTGTTGCATCGAGCATGTTCACACAACTACTTGGAATAATTGCTTTCAACAAATCTCTTGTAAAGGTTTGACCTACGAGAAAAACATTTTTGGTTACTTGGTTACTTTACTTTAAAATAAAGAGGAAGTAGTACCGGGTATGGAGACTTAAAGTGCCGGAAAGCCGTGTTCTGTTCAGTTTGTCGAATAATGATCATACCGAGTATAGCGGCACATTTTAAAACCGTTTGTTCGTTCAAAGTCATCCTGTCCATTCTTGCAAGCACCATGTCTTTCATCGAATCAGGAACTAACATGCTTTTTAAATTAACCCCTGGTGTGAGTATACATATCTCTTCACTCTCAAACGGGAGTGCGGATGGCGAAGCTTTCACATAGTTTTTCTCCTTGTACGAAAAAATGGAGTTTTTTGACGATACGCTGCTGCCACTGAAAAGGTAATGTATTCTCGTAACAGATTCTCGAAATTTACTGTACTGTTTAAGCATCAATATTTTAAAATGAATTCGTTTTGTGTAAACAAGCGTACCTCTTTTTCGGCTCCTGGTTCCTTGAAACAGTACTTTCTCTTCTTCCACTCCTTGACTCGCCTCTGTATTGGTCCGAAATAACCAAACCATCTTCGGATATCATTTCTATCGATTTTTTAAGAATAGCCGCACTTGCATTATTTATTGGAATGTCGTTTTTGGACAAATCCTGATTGCAAAGTGGATAGACAGAGGTTTTGGGAACTATTTGGATTGTGTTAGAATAGATCATGTCTTTTACCAGCTGTTCACACCAGGAGGGTACCCCCTGGCTTGTTGCTTGAATGATGTCGCATAGTTTTCTGGGTACTTCGTCGACTTCAAGTGTCTGGCACATGAAATCTATCATCTTATCGTCACTTAATCCAGCTGAAACCAAAAGAATTTTGGGATTTCAAATTTGCAAAAGCAACATTTCTTTCACCATTATTTATTCAGAGGAGAAACTGGCAATAACTAAACCTTTTCAATCGACGAGTAATAATTGGTGAATATCTGATATAAGTGTCCACAGAGAAGAAGCTCTCCAAAGAGGCTGTAATACACTTGATAAAAGTCTTTCAAAGGAGGTGCTGGCTGACTCTACTCAAAACATATTCCAACAAATTCTCATATATTTTGTTTTGAGCAATGCAACCCTACCTAATATAAAATGGTACTTTCTGTGATGAGACAAAATGGATTGTGCAGCGTGACACAGATTTGTGACAGATGTTATCGCTCGAACAGAGAATATAAAAATTGCATTCACTTCTTCGACCCAACGTTTGATACAACCCCAAGACTGTTCATCAATAAATCTGGAATTATCGAAAGTTATGATACAAGGTTGCTCGGCTGTTACCTACCATAAGAAAAATTTTGGTATTCACAATTGGTCACATGATGCTCAGTTATTTTCGATAAAGTAATAACAAGAATATTCTGTTTGTGGGAGGGACTGGTGTCAATTCACTCACCAAGTTTATCAGACGGATAATGATATGTTCTAAACTTTCTTCTCTTTGCGTCTCCTTGATGTCGATTGTTTTCTGCGATGTATAGATCTGAATGCAAAACGATGAACGTTCTTGAAGAGTAGCACTACCAGTGAATCAATAGCACACACATAACACAGCATCCACCTATTGTTGTTGGAGGAAAACAAAACAATTCCAACAAACCTGTGTTCCAATAACGTCATTTAACATTCCCAAATACTGTCTGATATCATCATCTTCATGAACAATAGATTCGATAAACTCTTCTTTTTCCATTCCCTCGACATCCAACAACGAATTTAATATCGAAGTAACGATAAAGTTTTCAGATTGTGTGTGCGATAGATCTCCTTCAACACTCAAAACTCGCAAGTAAACGCGTTCGGCTTCGTCCATCACTTCTTCAAGTAGTCTTGATTTCCCAATCCCGGGTTCACCTTCGATCACTATTATTTCACTGTTTGGTTTAGAAGCATTGCTGTGTTTTTTCAATACAGCCTTAATCTCCTTTAACTCTTCTGTTCTCCCTAAAACGTTTGAATAATAGAAAATGGAAATTTTTCTCGACAAAAAGCGTTTAGAAAGGAAAACGTTTATTTTACCTAATATTGGGTATACAAAGCCATCTTTTTCGTCGTTTTTACTAAATTAGACGCATTGTAAATAATTGAACATCGATTAAAAAGACATTCTTATTAACATCTGCAGAATGCACACGAAGCTAGTCAATTCATGGACCAGATGGATCCGGAATTTGGCAACAATTGCCCAGAGTGAACCTCAGGTAGTATTAGCACCATTAAATAGCGGTCTGAAACACCAATTTCATATGAATAGTATACCAGGGGTTAAAGACTTTGTACAACCAGCAGAAGATGCAATCAGACATAAATTAATTTCGATATCAATGATCTGACCACAAAAGAAGGCTACTAACATTAACATCAAGAATGGGAGGGCTGGGCATATGTCCATTCTCACGAAATCAGCCGATGAGGAACATTACTCCAAAAGGTTGACAGATCCGCTGTCAAACCGTATCTACCATCAAGACAAAAAAATAGGAAATTTAACACAGCAGATGGAGAGTTCAAAATAAGAAATCAAGAAAAAGAAGAAGAAACTCGAGTTAGAGAACCTAAAACCAATTACTACCAAGTTGTTACTACCAATTAAGTATTTAAAGTAAATATATTCGTATATAAGTATCTCAAAAAATGATGACCCTAGTAAAGGCAGGAGAAGAATAAGCAAGGAGGGGTCAACCTCGTTCCCAGGGCCTCTTCGTGCTTTATCAAACTGACGGCTTTCTTAGTTTCTGAGTGTTATTCATAATATTTGACCTTATATACATGAGCATGCTCTTTGTTGTTCCACAACCTATTCTTTCGGTGAGAGGAAAGATTTTAAGACCAGAAAAAATGACCGAAAGTAAAAAAGTTAAAAGTCTCAAAATTAAATTTCCTTTTTCTTGCAATGGAAATGATTACAGGTGATGACAATGAACTTAGTTGGGATTTCAGGAAAAAACACATATTCATTTCATTTTCTTCCAGTGTGTCATTGATTGATTTTCGAAATAATTTTATAAGTTTTCCTACATTTTGGCACACATAGTTTTCTGATAATTTTCGATTATATTTAATTAGCTCCCGTGTGCTCAAAAGAAGAAATACGGTATAAAGGCCGTTTAGTTTGCCCATAGTTCTGTAGTGACATAAGTTCGTCGGAGTAAGAGAGGGAGCTTTTTGGATTTTAGTAAGGTTTAAAGTATTCCTCCTCTGTCGTTCTGTATAGATTAATTCAAAAACATTTACGGTGTCTTCATTAGAGCATTCTCTGCTGGCTAATTAGAACTTTGCAGTAATTTCTGGGTCCATTTTCGATCTCACATATGTCATCTTGAGAAGTCATCTATTAACCCATGAATACTCGAAAACCAAAGGCGTATCTTGGGAATTGATATGTCAAAGTAGAGATGGTTTCTCTCTCGACTTTCAAAAAGCCGTGTTCCTTAAGTTGTCAGCAGTAACATGATTTGAGAAGACATTACTACTGAGCTGGAGTTGAAAAATAATAACATTTTAATTAAATGGCAGAAAAAATCTCCAACGTGGTCAATTCTGGCAGAAGCTATCGTGAAAAAACTGAAAAATTGTGTAGATGTTTCGTTATGAGAGTTTCCTTCGGTCATCATAGGTCAACATAAATCTTGCAAATACCGTAAAGGTCGTTCGAAACAGCTTGATAAGTACTGGATTATTATGCAGATCGTGTAACTGGCCTCAAATAACACCCTTTATTCAAATAACACCCTTTTCTTCAAATAACACCCTTTTCTTCAAAGTTTACAGAAGATATTATTGGGTACTTTTTTAATCAAAATGTTTTCTGAAAATTACAGACAGATCTATGAGTTGCACAAGGTGACAAACATCGGCACGCAGATTGTGGTCTAATGTACTTATAACGTTTGTCCCAAAAGTGTCGGTTTTAGAGAGGTTTCACTACCGAAGGGTTCTTGAAAATGAACATTGAACCCTGGGAATGGGAAGGGAATGCCAACATTAGCTAATAAAATATCAAAAAAAGAAAACCTGCAAGAGAGTGAAGCAAAAAATTGGTTGAGGACGAAAATATGTTATGCTCTGATAAGATCGATTGTGCTCGGCTCCGAAGTAACCGAGGAAAAGAAATATTGACGATGTTATGATTGGGAAATGATTCTGTTGTATTGTATAAGTTATTAAAAAATTAAAATAAAATAGATATGAAAAACATACTTGGAATTCGGATTGTATTCTCTCACAATTCCGGGATCCTTGATCCCCTTCAACTCTATATAAGGCATGGGCGTAAAATCTTGCTTCCGTAAACGAATTCTTGCAGCTTCGTATGTCTCTGCATCACAGGTGAGAATTCCAGGATAATACATCATTAGACGAGCTGCCATGTTTACTTTGCTACCGATCACTACATAAAAATGAAGTATTGAAAATGTAAACTCGACAAATTGTAATCATCTGTTTGCTTTGGCATACCTGTATACTCATGTCTGTCCTTATGACCGACTACACCACAGAATGCTAAGCCAGTCGTCACTCCTATGCTCTCGTTACTAAACAAAAGAGTTGATTGTTAAGTAAGTTCTCGATGAAAGTGACGCTGGTTATCGGCTTTTGTTTTTTAATAAAGGCGTCCGTGGAAAAGTAGCGTCAAGTTCAACTTTCCCGCCGCAGAATATATCGCAAACCAATCAAATGGCTCAATTACTGATCACATGGTGAAAACAATAGCCGCTGTTTGATTTTGGTCGAATGCTTATCCAATAGACGTCACGAAAGACTGCTTAACTCCTCAGGCAAAGGCCTCACTTTTTTTGCATTACAGTATCTCAGCAGATTTTATTTTGTAAATTGCCGTGAAACTAAGGTGAATTTGTTGGCTATCAATAACATTAACAATGAAATACAAAGTGATATTTTCAGTTCTCCATACTTTTGTAAAGGTGTTTTCCAAAACGTCAAAATAAATGATATGTTAGAGATGAAATTGAATAAATATGGTGTTAATGCTTACTTTATTTCTTGTATTGCATGTAGAGAGTCAAATATATGATGTGCACACTTGAGCGCACGGACAGGATCATCTTCATGTTTTTGGCCGGGTAAACCAACAATCACTACAAACGTACAGCCCTACGATGGAGAGACAAGAGTGTCAAAGCGGCATGTTATTCTTTTCTGATAGAGAACAGAAAGACGATGATGGATATGAAGAACTTCATATACCTTGTCGAATCCAAAAACTTTGTTCAAATTAGCTGAAATTCAGACAAAAAAAAATATTAGCAGTTATGTGCTATGCTTATACCCAAATGTACCAGATTTCATTGACTTTTCTTCAGGTATGTATAAGCATGTACACCAAATCTATTGCCCGAATAATCATTTAGAAGGGACTTGCTTGCATCAAATTTGAAGTGAAAACGTTCAAGCGTTAGTTTATACAGCACTTGAGAGAGTTTTCAGTTACGAGCGTAAAAGTATGGGTGGGTATATATATATATATATATATATATATCGAAACTGGTACTAAAGTGGTCGATTATTTGGGTGTAAGTGATGAACCGAGAATATACAGTTAACCTCTGCTGAGCATCCATAAAAATAAATAAAATTTTCTATAACGAAAATCAAGTGTATAACATTTCGATAAAACATTCCATGCTACCTTTATATTTTGTGCAGGACTCGTAAACAACTTCAAAAGCTTTCTGCAATGCTTTACTAGCTTCCTCTGTTGTCGATGGTAACTTCATGTTGATGAAAAGAACAGACACCTGACGCATTTCAGATAACCATTCTAAATCTTGACCGTGATCTAACTAGAAGATATATAACATTTTGTTTGCATGGAGAGGAAACTCTTTATCCGCATATGAGATGTTGAACAAAATTCAGGTGTAATTGAGACTTAGGTGTAAGGTTACACCCATGTTTAAACGATATTTCTCTAAACACTGTTTAGAACGTTCAACACAGATACGGGAATACCAACACTCAGTGGCACCATCTCTAAAAGAAATCTAAACCAGATCTCATCCTTATTACGGACCACCTACGAACTAACCTATACTAGTTGGCTCTCATCTATTTCCAAATGATGAAATATAGAGTTTGTAAGAAAATACTACTTGCCTTATATAGTACGGGTTCAGGAACATATGCCCTCAGATTTTCGACTTCTCGTGGACTCAAGTTCGACGTCATAGTCAACCGATCTGAAATATTATTCCAAAAGAAATGATCCCAAAAATGGAGGAAAACAACATTTGTGCAGCAACAGATGAGCGGGAAATAGACATCAACATCAACATTAACAATGCACTTTTTTGGGAATAAGCTGATTATTTATGCACACGCATTTCCGCTCACCAAATTTTTTTCTTTTTCTTTTTGATCTCTGATTTGCGTCTAACGTGCTTTTTGTTAAATATCTCCCTGCGGTGATTTTTTCATCTTCATCCAAGAGCAATGCTTTCGGCATGTCCTGCGTATAGTCCACAACTTGGTCAATGAGATGATCTAAATGTGACGTCACAAGTCGTTTCGATTGCTGCAAAATACTCGTCATCTGCTTATTCGTTTGAGGGTTGCCAACTTCGTTACTAGCTCCCCCTTGCTGTACGTACCTTGAGACCTGGTGAAATAAGTGAAAAAATTTAATTATGATTGGCTAATACTGATCAAAGAATGAGAATTTTTGGCAATGGCGATACCTTGAAAAATTGTCCTTTTTCTAACGGTGTTGATGAAAACAGTTTTTGGTCACAATTTGCCCAGGCAAGCTGTGATAAAATAATGGAACCTGGGGTTGCTTGTTTTTCAGTCAGCCCGACCTCATCAATAGCTGATCCAGATATGTCGAATTGTTTCGCCACCGGCAATCCGACATTTGTCAGGCACATAGCACCGACAGCCACGGCAAGTTTCACTCTTAATACGATCCCTACTTCGGTTTCGTAATTATCGCAGTTGGACTGAATATTTATACCACAGTTGATTACTTTATTCAGCAAAGTTTTTGCATTATGGCCGATATCACTGCATTTCCATGTTGCTAAAATCGCGTCACCTAAAAAAAAAAAAAAAAAAATGAAGAAATTTGGAAAAAAAACAAATACTGTTTGATTCAGCAAATCCTCGTTTTTAGCAAACGAGAAAAGAGAAAGAAAAAAAAATGGTTAACTATCTGCAAAGCTCTCAAATCCATTTCTTACATAAATTTGATTTGTAAAAATTGTTGCAACAAATTCACAAACGTTTATCTATCCTAACAAAAAAAGATTCCTTCATGACCGGGTTTAGATGGAAATGCTGGTTTTAAAATTTTATCTTGAAAAAGCATTTACTACCGCTAATTTGTACAAAGTGGTTTTTATTTAATCAAATCAAGGTATATTTCAGGCACATCCATATTTTACAATGACTCTTCGTCCTTATTAATAATTGTATAAAATCATATAAAATCGTAAAGTTTTATAAAAGTGATGTAAAATCAGATAACAAATTATTAGAAAATTTTACAAACGTTGTGATAGAAAGAACAAAGAAGGGAAGGAAGCAAAAAGTACGATGAAAAAGCACTCGCTAATTGAAGCGAAAACTAGTGGGACAAGAGTGGACAAGTGTTGACAAGAAAAGGAAAATAAACAAAAAATACTGTGTATTTATATACCTTGCCAGACTTCTATCTAATATATAACGTTTAGCCCCATAAACAAATTTCTTATATATCTCTTCTGTTCGTAGACTGATAGGAAGATCGTTTAGCTACCTACTGATTTATCCAATAAAGGTTTTACCCGACACATAGTCGGATGCACTCTTCTCAGAACTTCGTCATTCACTCTATCTTCTACAGCTCCAATCCTTTGAGATATGCTGAAAACTCTGCTTCGTGTTATGACTTGTATGTAAGTTTAAAGATATTTAAATTATTACAATCTCCAGCAGGAAACCATTTCAAGTTTAACATATCTCTTGTGGTGCAGTATTGTGACGCAAGAAAACTTGCTGCGCATTCAAAACTTTGTTAATGAGATTCAATTTGTAATCCGGAGCGTTGAAATATAGTACACTACAGTAGTCAAGTCTTGACAGTAAAAGAGATCGTTTTCGTAAGTACTGAGGAGCAGAGTGTTTAAGCTTACGTAAGACGGACAGTTTACAGTATGTAGATTTTAGTAGCAGCTTAAATTGGGTATCTCAAGTTAAATTTTCGTCAAAATGGTCACCAAGTAGTTTGTAACTTTCAACTCTTTCAATCTATTTTCCACGATGATGAATATGAAAGGTCGAGTTTGAGTCGTCATTCAAGTTGTGCGTTTGTGACATCTGTTTTCTCGAGAAGAGTATGATCTTAGTCTTTTGTTGATTGAAAGCAAGACTATTGTTGGAAGACCAGTCCCACAGGCTGCACAGGCGTTATTTTAGTCGGTTGATGGCATTCGGTATGACGCTCGGTTTACAGTGATCGTTGCTAGAAGTATCGTCAGCAAATTGGGAAATTGTGCCATCACTTTAAGTAGTAATGTTGTAGTAGAGTGATTTTTTTGTGAAACAGACATAGTGTCCTACAAAATGTTTTCAGGAAAGATGAATTCAGAATTGGATAAATCTTGCTGAATTTCCACTGCGTCTGAAAATTTTGCTCATCAATACCGGAGTTTATAACATGTGTTGAGGGTGAGATATTCGGATACAGGTTTTAGCAGGGCAACTGGAACATTGTCATGCCCAGCGGAGCAGTCCATACGGAGAGATTTCAGTTCTGATTCAACTTCCTCGTAGGTAACGTATCTAAAGTGTAACTCAGAACGATCATGACGAGGTTGAAAATTATTGATGTGATTTAATAAATCATTTGGTGTAGTAGCCACAGCGTTCAATATTCTATTGGCAGTTGATAGGATAGTGATCGTTAAGTGTTGATGGATCCAAACAGATTTTGTCTCTTTTCGGATTTAGAATCGGATTTAGAATCGGTGAATAACCTTCCAAACTTGAGCGGGTCGTTTTGAATTCAGTGATTTTTTTAAAGAAGATTTTCTTCGTATATAATCGTTTGTTTCAATTCATTTCGAACATTCTAAAATTCATCCAATCATTTTCAGACTGTGTCTCACGAGCTTTAAAAGGCATAGACCTGCATCTTCGTTTCAGATCTGTTTTGTGAATATCCTTCAGCCATGGTGCTGGTGGTTTAGTTACTTTTATTCTTTTTAGAGGTTAATGTCAGGAGCTAGCTTATCGTAAGCAGTTTCTGAGGAAAATACTTAGTGGTAGTTGTTAAAAGTCTGTGACGTAATAATCCAGAATATAGTTTTGTAATCGCGTATATATTTAAAACGAGACTGCATTTAAATATAAACATGTGGACGCACGAGAAACTGTTTTCAAGTAAAAAGAGTAGCCGCACATTTTAGCCTGTCTGGTCCGGGGATTATACCTTAAATTTTACGGCCAAATGAAATTTTGTTCAGCCGCATGTTTTAAACGGAGTGCGTTCTGTATGAATGAGTCTGGTCCGTACGGTATGTCAGGAAAATTTTAAAATGTGCAACATATTTGAGACGAAACATGCAGGAGCACATTTTTTTTATTCGGGAGCACATTTAAATGTTGGTAGATTACAAACCATTCACAAAATACAAACGTGCGGCCCGGTGTTATAATGTTCGGTCGCACGTGCAGCCGCATAAAATTTTATGCTGCCGCACATTTTAATCTTTTTGTGGTGCGTGGATTTGTTTTGTTGAATGAAGGAAACATGAATAGAACAAAGTCAACCATCATAAAACAAAGTAAAAACCAAAAATTAATTGAGACTTGGTCATTACTTTCAATGGTAAAAACACCAGTCCAGATATGTGAAAATGTACGGTCGAACTTTTTACTTGTGTGGTTGCACGAAATTTAATTCGTTGGCACGTTTATATTTAAAATAAAAACCACTTTGTCCAAATCAGCCACGGTAATTAACTAAAGGACAGATCACAAACACAAAACCTCAAAACAATGTACAAATAAGAACAATAAGAACATCATCGTAAGTGTTGTTTTTCTTGCTTGTGTTTTTCTACCAAAAAAAGGTTTTCTCTGTACGTACATGCGTCTGGGATGTAGCTACCTGCTTATATCTGCAGATTAAAATATCGATCAAAAATTACAGATAGTATGAGAACCATCACGTAGTATGAGCTAGATATGTTTGCTTGAGATGGAATGGAATTTTAAGTGGAATCTGTGCCAACATACATTGCTATTTATGGCTTCTTTCGCGTAATAAAGCTTATTTTTAATTACAAAACAAGCAGATGGTTTTACTGCGTTATTCTCGATGGAAGTAAACCTGTTTTACGGTTTTATTAATTGACAGTATTAAATGACAAATTATCTCTTATTCAGCGTTTTTAGCTGTCCATTCCATATATTCTCGATACGCAACATAGTTTCCAGGTTCGTCTGAACCTATTAATTTCACTGTGGAAGATATTATTTCTCCCGAAAAATGAAATCACTAGAATAACGAATGGTACTATGTTATAGATCAAAAAATCTGATCAAAAAATTGTACGGACGGCATGTTTACAACGAACTCATTTGCTATTTAAAAAAAACCAAAAAAAACGGCTTATCCGAAATCTCAATTTTTCTTGGTAGAAGGAAATCCTCGCGTGTAGAAAATCCTCCACTTTTTTGCTCGCTTGGCAAAAATGACTAACTTTAGCCTGAATGAAAAGTTTTTCTTAAATAAAACCAAAGAACGTTTAGAGAACACAAAATCGGTAATGGTGTTACCTGCAAATTTCAAAACATCTCCTCTTCGTTTGATAATCTCTAGAAAAATGAAAATGTGTCTATTAATCGATTCATAGAAATGACTGCGCCCATGACTGCCACAGCAAAAGTTTCGTGCCGAAAGAAAAGACCTTCTTCCCTCTTCAGCATTTCAAAAATTAAAAGAACGGTGCCCTCTTTCTAACCCCGCCCTCTATTATTTTGTTCTTCGTTATCCAAACGTAAATATAAGCAGTTTAAACAAATTCAAAAAAACCTTTCAATTTTTTGGTTTGAGTGAATCAACGCCTTTTTTGTTTATGTTTTGGAAAGCAAGTTAAATACAAAAAAAAATTGGTTTTGTGAAGAAAAAATCTTCCCAATGTTGCAGAAAAAGTTAAAGGCATACCAAACTACCCAGGGTCTATTTTTAATTTCGTGGGTCCCACGAAATTAAAATTTAAGTAAGAAAATATACAAACAGAAATTACTGTAAGCTGTTTTCACCAAAAATTGAGTATGTTAGTGTAAATTTTCTTCTAAAACAGCATGACTAACCATTTAGCAGAAAAATATGATTTTTAAGAGAAAGTCTGGTAAAAGTTTACCAGCGTGTCTTTGAGGATTGCTCAAAGAAAGATAAATAGAACCAAGAGAAGTTCTGTAGAATTGCATATAACATAACTAGAAAAAAAAAAGATTATTTTCTGGTCCGCATAATTCATGAGCATGAAGTGCGCCGAGACTTGCCCCGAGTGTTCGAACTCAAAATGCGTGATACCCTGGGTAGTTCGGTATGCCTTTAAATTTTTCACTGTTTTCACGAAAAATACCTGTTCTGGAGCAAGAATTTTTAGTTATGTTTTTTTTAGCTTTTTTTAACTTTTTTTTTAATGTTGCAGAAATTCAATTTTTACTTAAAAAATTTCTTAATCTCGTGAAAAAGGTGTCCAATGTTGCATGCCTTTTAACTTACCATCAACAATTTTACCAATGTAAGCATTTAAAGTCGCCGATAATTTGTCGGTACCGCTTGTTCCGTCAGTTGTTGACATAGAGCTATACTTTTCGGTAAGAGCTGTGAAGCCTTAAATGAAAAACAAGATGGAAGATATATTACATGACAACAAAAACACACGAATGCACGAATCAAAGAGCAAGGAAGAACCTGATATGTCGGCGAATAAGACGACTCCTAAGAACTCTTTTGTTGCTGGCATATCTTGATTATGATTGGTGTAAATAACGCTATCTGGCACGTGATTAAGAAGCTGTCGAATTAGTTCCTCATTTTCCTCGTTGGCCTGGTCAACTTTTTGACCGAGCAGTATACGACTGATCACATTTGATGACCCTAAATGGAAACTCGAACAAACTATTCATCGAAATCAAATTTGCTTACAACACTTAGTGGCCCCTGAAAATTAAGCGAGGTTGCCCACTACACGAAAGATATCCTGGAGAGATAATATCAACATGGAATGTTACTCGAAAGTAATTCGATTTAAATTTCTGATATATAAGATATTGATAAAGGGATGCAGATCAGCACACGTGACTAGATTACGTGATTAGAATGTAATGATAAACACTCTCTGCCACATTTTGTTTTTGTTAAATCAAATTTGAACGAGTTTTGGTCATCTTTATCTTATCATTTTTTTTCATGAACACCCTTATAATATTGAAGATATACTTACTGCTATGCAGCGACGAGGTTTTAGAGAATCTAGGAGCTGGATGACGTACAGAAGATTTGGAGGGTCTTGAGATGCCATGATAGCTTTCCTCGGCCATTTTTGTGAAAGAAATAAACGACGAGGAAGCCATTCTACTGTTAGGAAGACAGCGCATTGCAACATTTTCTATTTTCTTTTTTTGACACCAAAAATGTTACGAAATCTAGAACTTTGGCGAAATTTATGAAGGAGAGCCAGATTAATTATAATATAAAAGAAAAACGTGCAAATAACCTAATAAACACTTAGGATTAATGAGAAACTTCATGACACTGTTCTCCTCCACTTTTTTTTTGCCTAACACTAGATCCGCTGCTGACATAAACGATTAGAAGAAAACGTTTTATTCACATCTTCCAAGGGCGGATTTATTGTGCTTGGATACAGTCTTGAACATGTTACTATTTCGTTGAAGGATCACTTCATTCATAGCCTATTAATATAGCGCTGTTTTTCATCTTTGCCGAAAATACGAGACACTTCAAAGCTCCGTCTGAGAAAAAAAAATTAGAATCGTAGACAGGGAAAATAATTTCCTAACAATCTGCCACTTTGGATGGAGTTTCCAGGTAACACCGCTCATTGGTCATAAGATGTAACTTGACACTTTACTTGCTGAACACAAAACATGGAAAGAATTTCTTTGTAAATAATCGAAGGAAAATTGCAAATCTTAAATGTTTCAAATGAAGCAAAAAAAGGTTAAGCGAGACAAATGATTGGAACAAACAAGCATATAAATTCAACATGCTGAAATTTGAAAACAATTTATTCCAATACCAGCAAATTAATATCATAATTATTACATTTTCATGAAATAATTTATATCACATAATAACAAATGCATATACGTGTTTTCACCTACGCCTTTTTTGCATTTACTTAGAAGTAAGATTGGATTAATGGCTTTCGATTGGATTAAATGGTACGACAATACGACAATTGCGCACGTGATCCATGTCGGGTTTAAAAACATCAGTCGAGTGTCATGACGTCATAATACGAGAATTAAAAACAGAAGGGGCGTTTTAAAAGCGAATATATTCGTAAAAACCTCTTGACAACAAAGAGAATTATAACGAGGCGAAAATTGAGACGACATTTAGCGTTTATTATGATGATAGACGTGACCGTCATCGGATGTAGCGTTAACTTCATCTCGACATATCGGACAAGTTTTATTCGACTAAAAAAAAGAACATGTTATTTTATTTCATAATGGTAGCAAAGCAATGAAGGATGCATATATCAAATATTGATCATAAATGTACACCCACGGAGACCTTTTGTCTAAAGCATCATTAAACGCCTTAATTGGTTATTTTTATTATCAACATGAAAAAAACAACTTACTCGAAGCCACTTATCGATACATTTCGAGTGAAAGTCGTGCGTACAAGCGAGGCGGCGTAATTTTTCTCGATGAGCGTATTCGTTCATACATATTATACATTTTGCATTGGTCTCTTTTGCAGTTGATGAACTGTACCGAAAAGACGGGATTTTATCGATTTCTGGAAAGGAAACAGTTATTGTGAAAGACCAAGAAAACAGGACATCCATGAAAAGTTAGATGCACGGAAATAAACAGACAGCTAAACCAAAACCACGAGAATCGGTTTCAAAACTTACCTGTTTTAATTAAACCTCTCGGTTTAGCAGGACCGATTCGTTCAGCCAAATTCAACAACGCCTTAAGAACAAGTTCGAATAATTAAAATTGCGCCACAATCATAATGATTTAAGATTCAATGTTTGTTGTGTGAGTTACTATAGCAACAAACCTCGTAATCCTCTTGAATATGATGGAGATGATGAAGGCGTGGTGGAGGAACAGGGCTTAGAAACGAACTCCTGTAACATAAAGTGGAAAATGGAAATATAGTTTATTAATAAACGATCGCGCCAATAAAATGAAAACGTCCAAACGGAGACATACATTAATGGGCGCAGAAAATCAGGCATTGGCAGATGGCGTCGACTCAAAGAATGCATTGATGACTAAAAGTGAAAAAAACAACAACACTATAACAACGTGAGTGATAACATGAAGAAGAGCGTTGGGTGTGAACCTACATGAACAGATGGTTGAAGTGGAGATAAATTGATTGGTGCATTTAGATAACCTAAATCACGAGGGTTCCATTCGTGTATAATTTCCACATCATCATTACTCTGAAACAACAACAACAACAAAAAAGCTGTCACACGATCAGAGGCTGGAACAAGAACAAGAATTATGTTTTACTAACAATTTCTTCTCGCTATAAATCAACGACGAAAAGCCTTATAAAAATGTTTGAAAGGAAAGGGATAACCCTCACTTATCCAGACAAAATTTATAAGGTTTGCACCATAAACACAAACTTAGGTGAGAGAAATTGTTAGTTTAACTATATGCAAAGTATCTTGTAGATATGAAATTATGAAGGATTAAAAAATCACAAGAAACACCGATGTTAGTATTATTAGGTTCATTAATATAGCGCAATCTGTTTTACGTGCGATGGTTCTCAAAGTACAGAAGATATGAAGATGTAGAGAAGTTTTAGTGTAGAAGGTCAATCAACAAAGAAGATCATGCAACTTACATCTCGCTGACCTCTACTTTCATGAGTACTACGGTTTCCAGAGTCACCAGAGGGATTTTCGGACGATAAACGACTACTTCTTAAATTATTTATACTGTCATGTATTCTTGCTAGTCGTTCCTGTGCTTCGTGACTTATGCGACGTGCCTGCTCAAGTCTATCCCGACTTCGTTGACGAATTGAACGAATGCGTTCTTGGAACTGGTGAAATGACTCATCACTTCTTGTCAGTCGGGAATGATTTCTGTGACCCTATCAACAACAAATAACACATCTTTCAGAGATAAAAGTAGTTGTTAGGAAAAAGAACATTTTTCTAGCTTATATACAGGTTTAGTTTGTGTCTCAAGTTCACTTTAACACACTATGAAAAATAACTTAACCATATCTCAGATTCATCTAAAAAACAGGTTTCGAGAAACACTTTTTGGTGAACCTTACGTAGGTTTTTAAAACTTAATCTAGCGTTCAGTCTGAACTACAAAGCCATTCCATGCAAACCCGTGGTTAACAAACCATGAGTCACAATGATTTCTGGTCAAAATGCTCATTCCAGCAAGGAAGAGGAAGTACCACATTATATAAGATTATATAAAATAAAATATATAAAAACTAACGCCACAACAAAAATAGAAGATGAGCGTGGTGAAGATGGTACTACTGACATATGATTGAGAATGTTTACTCACTCCTGGTGACTGATCAGTTGGTATGTGGTATGGAGGCGAATAGGTTGGATCGTTTGCCATGCGCATTGCAATTGAATGATCTTCATCATTCAGAAATTGGTTTCCACGAATCTGAAAAACAAAACAAAAACAAAATTAAAACAAAAATCAAAACTAAAAATCAAATACGGAATGGATGTTATTTAAAAAAACTTTTTCATCAATGTATTTACAAATAAGTGTTATCAGGATCAATTATTAATATCTGTTCGCATTCAACCCTTCCTTCTTTCCTTCTACTTTTCTTGTATACTTTAATTACAAAAAAGTCTAGCTGAATTATAAAAGTCTATAAAATTGCTTCATTAAGAGGAAACAAGCTTTGTGGTTTTACCTCGTTAATTACTATTACAGAATCATCAGCTGATGTCATCTCAGGCGTGGATATAGAATTGGATTCCTGTGAATGAAACAAAATGTCGTCTGTTGCTAATGATGGGTCGTGTGGCCGAGAATTACGACGTCTTCGCAATCTGTTGTGCAATCTCTGCACAGAAGGTGATTGGAAAAATAAGCGAGCATCACTGGAATCTTGTAATTCTCTTTGAAATTGGTGAAGATCAGATAACACTGCACTGAATGATTCAGACTGTGGAATGCTACCTAGAGATCTAAAATAATTAAAGAAAATATGAAATAGATTATTAGACAAGGTAAAATTGGACATCCAGAATTATTCAGTCAAGTTAATGTTGTTGAATTTCAACAATACATACATAATCTTTTACAGAGGGAAAATTTAATTTCTGACAAAAAATTCATTTCATTTCTTACTGAACAAAATAAAAATTGATGTCTCTTTATGAATGTATTGGTCTTTTAACACAAAAACATGGAAGTTAGAAGTTAGCAAAGACAAAGAAGAGTTTCTGTTTTGACTGCACTCCATCTGCTTGCACAATAAAAGAAACAGAATCCAAAACCTTCATACTAATACTGAACAATTTTAAATATTCGATGTCAAGTATCTAAAATTCTACAGAAAGCATTTTACATTATACAGTTTGTCTGTTAAAAAAAACAGTATTAGAGTGATTTGTAAATTTTAATAAATATAGCAAAAAGGTCACAAAGGTTTTAAGAGGTTTTAAAGGTTTTATTTTAGAGGAAACACTTCCCCCTCAAACCTTATATTTATATTTCTTCCTGGATATCAAAACTGATCTGACATTGAATAGAACATACAAAAAAAGTACCTAGAATTTGCACCAGATTCGTGTAACTCCATATCTGAATGATATTCATCATGAGAATCAATGTCGGTCAAATCAATGACCGGTGGTCGGTGACAATCATCATCCCTCCCGTTGACGTTTTCTAAAGTTGCCACCGATCGCTTTCTTCTTTTGCTACGTATCGCGATGGACATATCATTAGCATCACTGCAAGTTATATCATCAGCTATGTGTCGTGCTGCACGTTTTCTGTGAACAGGAATACGGTCATTCAACATGTGAACAGTTTCGTGGGATTCAACATGCCGTTCGTGTTTGATGACATCAGGTATGGAAAAGTTGTAAATAGGTTTCAATTCGGGACGTCGAACTTCAAGAATATCATCATCATGACTTGAATTAGAACGAGGAGAAGATCCACTACTGCTAGAATCTACAGGTGGAACATCATCCCTGTGTAATGTATGGTTCGACCCAATATCACCTCGCATTTTTTTTATTATATATAGCTTGATATATAGAAGAACAATAAAAAATCTAACACATTGTGAAATCAAACAAAGTTTTAACTGCCTTGACTAAATTCTAGAAAGTATGAATTTGTTTGAATCATGCATTTTATACTATTTCTCTTGAAAATAAAAATAGTGAACAGAAATAGATCTGTGAGCTAAAACATTTTATGAAGTTTATATAAATGTCACAAAAATATAACATCATGTATAGTCCAATAATAGAAAAATACAATGTAAAATGACATACATATAAAACAAAAATCACATTTGCATAACTAGATATAAATTTTAAGTGAACGTTGCTGTGTGATTTGATGTCATAGCATATTGTTAGTTACATAAAAACCTAAAAATACTATATACAAAAAAAGATTTCTCTGTAACATGAGAGATGGATTTTATTAAGTATTTCATAGGGGAGGAACAATTGACAATAACACAAAAACATTACTTCTAATCTACACATTCAAAATTTCCTTTTTTAAAACTTTCCTATATAAAATTCATTTCCACCTCCTGAAAATATCTGAGGATGAATTTTTTTTTAAATAAACTTTTTTTCCATTAAAACAAAAGATGCAGGTTGAAACATGAATACAAAAAAGGTTTCTCCAACAAGCAAAAAAAAAAAAAAATCTAGCTTTCTCGAGAAGAATAAAAAATTAATCCATCATTCATAAAACATTCAAAGTTTTATTCAATAATGACAAAAAAAACACCCTGATTTCCTTTTTAAAACATAAGCAATTAAATTCATCAAATGATTTATAACAGGGGGGGGGGGGGGGGGGGGGGGGGGGGGGGATTTACAAGAAAAGGGAAATTCTTCTATAAATATCATCAAAATTTTCCCAAAAAATATATTATATGAAATTAATTTAATGAAAAGGAAATTTGTTTTTACCCCTTACAGTTTTCATGTACATAAAAATTAATGACAGCTGAGCAGCCATTTGTCAAACATGAATCATTAGTTGTTTATACGTGATTCAGATAAACAACATAATAATAATAGTAATAAAACAATTGCAGAAAAATTATTGCTCAACAAGATGCTCAAAAGACAGTTGTTGTTTCTGACATAAAATCAGAGCTGGCTAAAAACTAGTCAGGGAAAATTAAAATTAAAAAAACAACAACGATCTTTTCTATAGCAAAATAAAAATGTTGAACCTTGAATGAGGAAGATAAAAACGGTGAACCTTGAATGAGGAAGATAAAAATACGAAGACACATTGATGGTCCCTTTTCATGCAAATTTCATGTTATCCTACATACAAAATGATAAAAAATATTTAAAGACAAGTTTAATGAAAACTACGCAATTAACAACAAAAAAACAAAACACATTTGAATCACAATGTAATTATGCAACCATTACACTGCCAACATAACCTGATTGATCAGGCTTCATCCTTTTGTAGCTTGATTGATGATTATGTCTTTCACTAAGCTTTCTTTTTTTATATTAATGAACGTGCTGAGTCATATTTATAGGATATATTTACATATTTTTTTATCAATTTTCAGATTCAATTACACTGATTTCTTATAAATTCTTATTCAGGAAAAAATAACCCTCCAAAAAAAAAGTAAAAACATGAAAAGAAAGCTTTTCTGATACGCCATCATTATGAACATATTTCAAGAATAATTCAAAAATAGAGAATTTAGTTCCTTTATCAAACTCTGTGAATGAGTAAACAAAATATAGAATTTACAAGCTATGAAATCACTAAAATCTGTCATAAAAACAACCTTCTTCTCAGTGCTTTAATGTGATTAACATTCAATGAACTGAACACAAAGTATATATACTTTTATACCTAACAGAAAACCTGATTAACTATGGTGGCCATAATAGACAAGAAATTTATGCATAATTCACATGATTCATTCTGGTTTTTTTCTCATTCTAATTTATTCAAGTTCTCTGTGTTGCTAAAATATACATGCATGTATTTATTTTTAGTAATATTTGTGGTTTTACCAACTTTTGAAAGCCTTGATATGTGATTGGTTGTAAATGTTTGTTCAAATTGTGACTCGTTTTGTCAGATTCCATTCTACTGTGGAAATAAAACTTAGAACATAAAACCCTTATAAATCAATGATTTTTTTTCTGATGATTTTTTTTCTGATATTCTTTTACTTGTAGTTTTGCCATTAGCATCTCGGAACTATACATGTTCACTAAGGTTTATGCACTTGTATAATGTAAACTTTTTTGTGTGAATGGGTTCACAGCGCAGCTTCTTAACATAACATAACGTAACATCATATTTTGACAATAAAACAGTTTTACAGACCTCTAGGATCAGATCTTAATAATATAAACAGTTATTTCCAATAACTCATAAAGTTAGTAATTTTATTGGAAAGAAGAACCGAAGTCGTGACATTCTTGGTTACCATTTCTTATGATTACAAATTCCAAGATAAGTGTATAAACAATATCAAAAAGAATCAGTCACAGATAAAACTACCCATATCAACAACAACAAGGAAAATAGCCACCAAGCGTCCATACTGTTATTGCTATACAAAACGAAAACATAATATTGATATGTGTCTATTCTATAAAGACAGCTGATAAAACTCAACTGATAAATATAGTAAATGGCTAAGAACAGCTTAAAGCAATGTTAAGAGCTAATTTGAAAAATTTCATTAGCTATCCTATCCCATCTAAAATAGATTCAAGAATAAATGAATTCACTCTCCCAGCCAGAGCAAGAAATGAAAAATGCAAAATATAAGCAAGTTTTCTTGCATAACATACACATATCACATGTATTATACCAAAATAACTTGATATGACAAATGATAAATGCTTTTATAAACTATATCTAGATCATAAAGAAAATTCTTCAAATTTCACGAACACATGAAGAACACCTGAGCATATTGAGAATTCAGCTCTGTTTTATGAAGCATGAAGTTAAAGCGTGAGGTGAGGTCAGCCGAAGTTATTCCGTACAAAATAAATAAGTCACAACACAATCATATACATAACCTATAAAGGAAGACAAAAAAATGAACGATCAAGAATAATATGAAATCACAAAAAAACTGAACAGCAACCATTCCCTACTTTAGGTCATCCAAACTACTTCACGAAAACATTACTGGTTTTAATGCTTTCTTTGTATGTGATTCGAAATTGTTCAAAAATGTAAATATATAATCCAAGTTGGCAATTCCTACTACGGAATTTTCCAGTATAGTTGGTATAGTTGGTATAGTTTTCAAGTATTTCCAGTGATAGTTACCGATGATGTTGGACTGTTAAATCAATATTGAGGTGTATGTTTGTGTCGTGATGTATAATGTTAACTTTTGTATGTTTCACTGTTATCCTTTCCATGTATAATGTCTTCGTTTATTGGTGTTATTTATTGTAAAGTTTATTACAATAAAAAGTGTACAGCATGTTGAAAAAAACTTATAAAAATTGCACTTGGAAAAAAAATTGTTTTTCCAGTATCAACATGTTCTGCTTTATATTCATTGGCGATATAATTCACAAAAACAAGGTCATGAAGCATCCTAGTAACAAAAATCATTGTGAAATCATTGGATCAAAGCAACAAGTGCAGCTTCACACGCCGTCTGTAGTTTAAGCGCAGCAAGGCGATAGATATTAAAAGTAAATTGCACCGACACAGGGCGTTTATTCGATAACCGGCACGTTCTGAGAAAGTTTCTTTACTTTTTTTTATTACACTTATTAAAAATCCATTAACAACGACAACAATTTCTACATATATCAAAGGAGAGATGCGTCCATATGGTGGAGGGATTTTTCATGCTTTAAACGTTCAAGAACAAAGCTTCTTCGGTTGTTTTCTTCTTAACATGTTACTTATTTTTAGACCATCTAAACCTGTTCTTATACATTTTATTCTCATAAAAAACACAATACAACCTTGTTATTCTCATACTGTAAACCTCGGCGTATAAGCCCACTCCTTTCACTTACGTTTTTTCTTGCCTGCGTATAAGGCGCCATCCCTGTAGAAAAGATAAAAAACACTACTTTTACAAGTTCAATCTATTTTCACATTCTTTAATTTTAATAAATAGTTATACTTGTTATAATCGTTGTTCCTTTTTATTTGTTTTCAAGACACGATGGGTGCGAATGGAAAACAGCTAAGCTCAGTCAAGCCGGACTACAAAAGATCGGGAATTATGTTGTTGCGTGAAAAAAGTCAGCCAAAAATCAAAAATAGTTGTTGGGGGATAATATGCCGGGGAAAAAAAAGGTCGGGTTTCGGGAAAAATTTAGTCACTTTCAAAAAATTTGGCCATTAAAACTTTATTATAACATTGGGTTACGAAATGAGGAGATAATTTCTTCTGCTTTCCATGATTTCAACGCTCATTTGAAACAGTTCAAGAAAGGAAATTTTCGACCATTCATATCAATTTTTAAAAGAAACTAGTTAAAGGACAGAAAATTCTAAATAACACAGAATAAACACCTATAAAAACAAAAAGATTCTGGTCTGCAGAATAAACGCAATTCAACTGAGCAATAAAATATTTGAATGGATACGGATACAGCTATAGGTTTATCTAACAAGATGAGATCATCACTAAGTTTGCGGTCAAAACTTTGTTGTTTCTGTCTGGGTTAATGAGAAAATTGTTGCATATTGCCTCCTTCTTTCAAACGACGATAAGAGACTTTGAACCAACATGTTTTAAGATCGGATTTTGTAAGACAAACACACTTCTAGTAAACAATTCATTCAACTGATTTATTTGAGCTTTGCATAAAAGGGAAACAAGAGATAAATGTCAGCCTGGTTTCAAATTTCTTTGAGTGTAGATGGTGTCGTACTCTTGTACTCAAATAATCTAAAAGATCGCAACAAAGTTGCGAACGGTACCATTACATCACCGACGAGAAGAATGATTGGTTGTAACAGCTGTTTCAAACCAATCAAAATGTTCCATTGAAATATAAGCAAAGGCTGTAGAATAGAATTAAACAGCGTGGAGGAGAATGGTTTTAGGAAAAAGTCTCCAGTCACTTTCAGCAAACCGACGGTAAGTTTCTGAATAAGCATTTTGAAAATAAATTTGAACAGTTCGAGTATAAAAATAACGATCACATTTAAGATGATTTGAAGGAGGCCGAAGAATTCTTTTATAACACGGCGAATATGGCGCTCCATTCTGAAAAAAAAATATTAAGAATAATTAACAATTCTCTCGTCAAACAAACAGGGTGTGTCGAGGCTCTCTTAGCGCAGTCTATTTTCAAGATGAATTCAACTTTGGATTTTCAGTCCGAATAAGTAGTGGTCTCTAATATCCCGATTAACAGTTAAAAGCAACTTTGATATTGAAAACGAGGCGAAACAAGGTAACCAGATCAAAATACGGTGTTTAATCAGAAATTCTGAAAGATGTATGGACCTATTCCGAGTTCATGTTTTAATGTTGGATTTATACCATGATTATTAGTAAACGCCTCGTTTCTATGTTGAGTTAAAATTGTGCCACAGTGATTCACATTTAAGTAAACGTCGAACTAGATAATTACCGTGAATCAATGTAACGCATTGAAACAAGGTCCGTACTTAACTCGTTTACAACCAAGTCAATATACGACATAAAATCATTGAACTCGGGATAGATCTATTGATTGTTTTTTCCGACATACTTATCTGCGTATTTAGGAATAACGGCATCCTCTTCCAATGAAACGGAATAAAAATCGTATGACGGCTTTTCATAGTGATATCTGAAAATATGAAAAATTATTAATAAATTTAGAAATGGACATTGTAAAGGTATAAAAAAAAAATAGAATTTTTTATCGCAGAATACGACGACAACAACAGTACTTGTTCAATGTACTATTATGTGTAACAGCTGTCATAATGTATTATGCATTATGCAAGAACTTGTAGCAGAACTTGTGCAAGTGGAGATATATTTAAAATGATTTAAAAAAATCGGCGTTTGCTATAGCAAATCAACAAAAGAACTTTACCTGTATCACGTGTTTACTGATCAACGATTTCATGTCTTTTGTTTTCAACTTAACCAATTAAATGCTTACTTTTCATATATAATTAATGCAATTTATAATGACCCATAATTGGCCCCTTGTAGCTACGGCACTGAAAGAAGTGAACTCAAGCCGGCGTGCAATTGAGGGTGTAAACGACTTCCCGAGCAGATTTAAAGCTGACAGAACATTATTTTCCAGCGAGAATACTATCAAAATTAGAGACCGAACACCAGCAAGTTTAACAGTTGACAAAAAGTATGTCCAAGCATTTGGATATAAGAAAAATACGGAAGGAATAAGTGGATTTGTCGCAAATTGTTTCTTATAGGGCGAAAAGCCGATCAGATAATAGGCGGATTTGTCGCAAATTGTTTCTTATAGGGCGAAAAGCCGATCAGATAAAAGGAAGGTAGTGTGGGGAGCACAAGAGCACTTCATTTTCATCCAACGAGATGGATTTAAATCTCGGTTGAGTTCCCTTACACTAGACCAGAACAGGACGTTTTAGAAGAGTATCAACCCTTATTTTGCAGCAATCGCAAGTTAAAGTAATGCTTAAGCGTATAAAAGAAAAGGGCTAACAGTTAGAAAAAATCTGTTGAAGTAAGAATGTAATGAAATTAATCACCGAAAATGGAGAAATATAATATATAGACCTTTTCTCTAAAACCACCCCATTAACAATTAATTCGGGTTGGTAATTATCGCTTTTGTCGGTGAAATGTAATGATGCCACCTGATCTTCTTTTCTACTGTCACAAATAGAAGATGCCGGATATTGATTTTGCAATTCAAGCCTGAAATAAAAAGATACGGGGAAACAAAAGGTCAATTACACTGTACATAATTATGGGTCAATCTTCATCAATCAGTTCATCATAAAACAAATCGATGGTGATAATGGGAGACTGCTTTCTTTAAAGCCCGTTACCAAGACTACTATAATACCAAATTGTTAACGAGGAAAAGCATTCTACAGCAATCCAAATATATTCATAAGAAAACATGTCTCATGCTAGAGAGTTGTTGTTTCTTTGGGGGATTTCTTTCATTTCATCACTTGCCTTCATTTTATTCAGTAAATCATTTTGCTATCAGTCCCGCTCCCGATAACATCGTAATGTAGATCTTAAATAAATTCCAAGCCCTGGTTGCATCTAGTGAACACATACACACACACACACATATCAGTGACACCTCATTCTTGTTTCATCAATATTCTTTTCAAATTTCCCATGCGATGATGATCCATAAAGGTCAACATTGTTATTTTCCAAGATTCGATCAGGAATATCGTCACCAGTGTGGTCTCCATCAACCGAATCATCTGAATTGTTCACTTGTTCCTCCGTTTCATATCGGTGTTTTTTACTAATCTGTTTCCCAGCATTGGCGAGCACAACATTTTCCACCTCTGCAGCTATTGAAAGAAAATAATATAATGCATATTTTAATTTTTATACAAATGGACTTCTAACAATCAATCTTGATCAAAAATCCATTTTTGCCATCCTTTGAATCCATTGTTGAGACCAAAATAAATAATAATTACAAAGAGATCATACAGAATGTTTGTCCAACTATCATATTTGCACACTGGCTTTGGCTGTATGTATGTATGTACTGGCTGTATGTATCTCCGGCAGTAAGTCAACTTCCCAGTTGGAAGTTGGTGGGCAAAAACCAACCGTTATGGATGGAAGCCCAAGGACTCACCAGGTTTACTAACTTATACATTTGAAAGTTGTTCAGAACGCTCCTGATGTTACTCAGTACTGCAAGAAATATCACCGTCAAACCAGTTGGTTAAAGTAAATTAAAAAGTATCTTTCCTCGAGATTAACCTTTTTCTGCTGCTGTGTAATATATATATTTTCCCTTCTAATTAACATTAATACAACCTCATTAATTGATTATCCTAAGTTCATACACTGCATGACTGCATAACTTGGTATATTTATGTGATAAAAAAGTGCCAAAAAATCTTGAAATTCTGGATTCATCAAAGTAAGAAATATTAACATAAAAAGAATTAACATACAATTAAAATCGAGATTACCTTTAAAGTTTAGATAGGGTAAATTTTCATTATCAGATGTTCTCTGTCTCTTTGTCTTCTGTTTTGCATTTTTTTGTTTGCTCCTTACTTCAAGATGACTTTTGTCTTCAAATTCCACTGACTTGAAAGTATTTCCATTATCGTCATCTAAACAGAATATGCATGTTTGATGGAATCAACTAGGTCATAAGACAATGAATTGTTTGAAAAGTTTTCCAACACAAAAAAGGGAATAAATTTTTGTTTACTGTATAGGTGTATCCAGGACTATCAAAACATTTTACCCATACTGAGATGGGTGTTTCTGCAAATAAACAAAAATAAATCTTAGTACTGGGGATTCTTATTTTTTCGCAATAGTTCAGTACTATTTCAGATCATCAAAACAAGGCTGGTTGCCATTATGCTTTTGTGGAAGACAAAAACTAATTTAACATATAGGCAGTTTCATTGAGTGGCCAGCAAAATTTCACTTCCATTTTCCAGGTATTAATTTCCAGGTGGAATTTCAAGCATTTCCAGGTATATCTGTCAAAAAAATTGGGAAGAGAAGACGAAATGAACCCAACTACCTGGCCACCCTGTTGAATAGACAAGAATTAAATAAGTAGTACATCTTTTCAATATCTAATAAGGGTTATTTATGTCAATACAAACACCAATTTTATCATTCAATGGTTGAATGATTGTAGATCCAACCAGTGTAATACTTCAACTATCACTGTTCAGACATGAAAAGACAGAAAGAATTTATCCAATCTTTTCAGCTGAAGATCTACAGGACAGGTCCATGTATTTTCCTTGAACCAAACCATAACCAACCATATGTTTGTAAAACCAACCAAAATTGGCCAGTTTATCTATATAATATGACTCCCTGTACTTGATGCACCATCAAGAAGATTGGCATGAGCTGTCAGAATGAACAACTATTCTTAGATTTTCGATACTACCAATACATGGATAATGTAGTTTATAATGGTTGGATTTTATCTTCCGAACCATTTTATTTGCTTGACTCAAATGGCGAATGTCTGGTCGACGACTGATGCACATACCCAGTTCAAGTCCATCAAATGAGAGATTGGGTCTTGAATGCTCCTGACAAATTGGGATACTTCAATGTAACTTTCCAAATTAGTTATATTCAGTCTGATATATATGACTATACCCTCTTCAGTCTTTGCAGGGGGGGGGGGGTAATGATCCCTTGGCAAACTGTGGCTTTTTGGCTCCTGTCATTAACTTGTTCAATTACACTGAAATCTTTCTAAATCTTTTTCTCGTTCTTTTAGCAATAAGAATTGATTCATGTTCTTCAATTTGTATTACCAGGAACATCACTTCTGCTTGTTCTTCAATTGGTATTACCAGGAATATCGCTTCTGCTTCTTCATCAGTCAGTTTCGCACATTGCTCAACTTTATTGAAATCAAGGCAAATAGGCTCTTCCTTGTTTGAAGATTATTCCTGGAAGAAAATTTTCAACCCTTATCCTGTAATTCTTGCCCCATTTTGAGTAGTTGATTTGTAGACACACGGACATAAATATTACCATGACGTACAATGCAGCAAAATCACATTGCACGTGCATGAGAAAATCGCCCTTCACCCTAGTACTTTAGACTATGTGTGTAGAAAGAGAATCCAACCCACCAATTATTTTTTACTAATATAAAATAGAATAATAAATATAACAGTCCAAATTTACCTGTAAATCTGTGTGAAGGCTTCTTAGGACTTTTTGCAGCTGCACTAGCTTTTGATTTTCGTTTTACAGATTTGATTTCTGATTTTGTCTTTAATGTTGGACCATCACCAGATAAACTGTCCCAGTCTGAACCACTATCCGTAAAATCATCCTTAAAATATGAAAGAAATACTGGATTAATTTTTGACACAGAAAGATAGTTGTTTTAATTAAAACCAAGTTATCACATGTTATTATTTACAATTTCTGTGGCTGAGCATGGCTATTATATCAATAAATTTCATGAATTGGGACTAAAATCACTAAAATAAATTCTGTGAAAATTCCTGTCTGCACACATTTACGTTCTTAAAGGAGAATTAATGTCAAAATTCCACACCACTTTTGTGCATAAATCAATTCTTGTGTTGAAAATATGCTTACCTACAAAATTTTATTTACTTTAGTGAAATAATTTAGAAGATATAAGGTTTTGAAGTTTAAAAAAGGGGGTCATAAATGAACATAAAAAAAAAATGTTTTCCATAGATATTAACACTATATCTGTATTTTCATGAATTTTGTTTGATTTCTGATAAAAACATAAAGAAGTCATCAGAAGCGTGTTGTCAAAGCAAGAATGTGTACACACGTGTATAACATTATACATAATGCCATATATAGGAAAAAAGTATATGAAGCAAACATTATATTAGTCTTTAAACTCTATATAAGTGTATTCACACATAAAACTGAGTATAACAAAGATCAATATAAATTTTTTACCATGCTTTTAGCGGCTAAATTACCCTGCACTTTCCATTCGCTAGACTTCGCATTTGCCGCTATTTATTTTCAACACTAGATCCCGACCTTTAAGGAAAGGTATTAATTTTAGATTCGCTCGTGGTTAGTTTGAAAGAAATGTAAACATAGTCCTTGTTTAAGAGCAAAAGATGAAATCGACTGTTTCTCTTGTTTTCCAATCAGGGGGTCTGAAAAAGGAAAATTCCATTTCATTGGTAATAGTACTTAACTTCTAGATTCAGTCTATTGTGAAAAACAGGGTCCTTAAAAATGGTGATGGGTGGAACTTTTTATTTTATTTAGGAATTTTTTATCTATAGCTAGCTTTTTGCTATTATCTCTATATAGCCAGCTATAGATAATCATCATAATAAAGTCATGTCAACATATAGATAGCTAGTCTTCTGTTGACTATGATTATATTGATTGGTTATTATTGATATTCATATATAGATTTTTATATTAATTAATATTAACATGATTTTCTTGTTGGTGCATAATTTTCAACTATAAAAGGAGACACGAATTATTATGATGCATGCTTGTTGTTTTTATGCAGTAGACTTGACCTTTTCTTACATTAAAAATTTTAGATGAAGAAATAATTTCTTAAATGTATAGTTACACCAGATGTCTAACCATTTAATATATACCCTATCCCCCCCTGCAGATAAATACAAATTTTATGGCACATCAACATTGCCAACAGAGTTTATTAAGTCCTTACGGACATTATTTGAGTTGCTTGATAAAGGGAATAATGGATATATAAAAATATCTGAACTGGAAAAATATTGGGGAAATGAGTATCAACTTGATGAGGGTATATCAAATTCAATAATCATCAAACGACTTAATGAGGTATCACCAGGGAATACTGGATTGCTGAGTTTTCCAAGATTCTGTTCTGGAATAAAAGAGGCATTATCACAGGTTAAAGTTCGGAAACAAAGACCCAAGTCATTCCTATATGCTCTGCATCTTGAAGATGATGACGACATAGCCGAATGCATTGCTAATGATGATCAGGCAAATGGTGATCTGGATCCTCTATCCTTCCGAACTGGAGGAGTCAAACCACGAAGACATGAACTAGGTAAATGAGTGAATCTCTCTCATAAATGCTTTTGTTAAATATGTCTTGGTGTAGACTTGAAATAATAAGTATTTTGTGTAGGAGTCATGACAAGTCGCTATGTTGAAGATCAGGGTGACTCAGGACGGTTTAAAGAACTTGAAAAGTCACTTGAATATGGGATGAAAATGCTTGATAAAATTAAATGGTGGTATTCTAGGCAACATGCCCAATATTGCTACGATTTTGAGGTAAATATAACTTTTTTAAATGTATTTTCATCTCGTACAAGTTCCACAACTGGAAAGTTTAACTTTATCTTTAGGTAAAAGAAATAGCGAATAAAGATTCTGTAAAAATTCAAGAAGTCAACATGCACCTTCGTGAAATATTAAGTATTCAATCAGATTCAGTATGTCAACTTTTTTGTCGCTCTTTAATTTCTAAGTGTAAGAAACAACAACCATGTAATTAGCTCGCAAATATATTTTGAGGTATATGCTTATACATAAGAGTTTTAGGAAAAGAGTGGTGGGATATAAAGTGCTTAGAAAGGGTATATAAAGCTTTACTTACCCGGCCCAGTGATAGGGGATCCTGAACGTTAAGCCACATAAGTCAGTGACATGGCGTCTTGACCTTTAGTCACATAAGCTGGTGACGCCGCGTAATGAGAGGATGCAACTAGTTGGTTGCAATGCAACCCATGTACCCAGAAATAAATAAGCCTTTTAATGGAACCCGTTATAAGCAGTAGAACACATCCCTGAATGCATCTTGCTTAGGCCTCTGAACTAAAACACCAACAGCCAAACAGGTGAAACTGGGAAAACATTGGAGCGAAGATAAGAGCCACAGTCACTCAATTCGTGATGCTTGACAAAAAACCAATGTGATGATGATGTATCTCAAAAAAAAGAAAACAAAATTACTGTCACAACAAGGGTGAGAGAGGAGGTTTAAGTAGCCAAGGTTGAGAGACAAAATGACAAAAAGGTATAAAACGGGTATATATATAAGGATGGGTAAGGGAGGCAAACAAAGTTGGAATTGAATAAGGCAAGAAAAACAACTGAGATTATAACTACATCTCATCCATGACTGGCAAGATATACAGCAATTAATTTAAGTTAGTGCCTCACTTTCAATGAAATTATAACTAAAGTTAAAATTAATGTGGATTTTTTTTTCTTTTCTTTTTTCTTCATGCAAATAACACCATGAACCTCCAAGAAATGATAATCTTGGTCTGAAAAGGATTTTTACTTGATAAGTGCAAGAGATCCAAATGTAATAATTGAGGAAAAAAGTTCTTTTCCAACAAAAACTCAAAATAGTAAGTAAGTAAGTAAGTAAGTAATCATTTACTTAGTTTCTAACTCTCATACTTACAATTACAATGAAAGAAAGAATAACTAGGAGACCACTCCATATAGAAAATTCTAGTTAAAGGGAGTGGCCACCTAAAAAAAACAAAAGTGATAAAAATGATAATAGCATATGTAATAAGTTTTCGTCAATTAGTCAATATATTGAGAAATAAGATATGATTTAGTTAAGACTTTTAATTTTGGAAATGTAAGCACAGATAAGTCGTCAAGTTGAAGATGGTTTTGAATGAGATTCCATTGGCAGATCGACTGATATTGGATGGAGAATTTACCAAATGAGAAAGTCTTGAACGGGTGTTGAACTAAAGAACCTACGTTCCTTCCCCGAGTATTATAATTCAAATCAGAGCGTTTAAAAATCAAATTGCTGCAAATGACTTGGGGGAGTTTATCATTAAGAACCTTGTGTATAAAAGATATATTTAAAAATTTTACGATGTCAAAAAGCTTAAGGAGACCTAATTTCCGAAACAGAGGGGATGTAGAGCTGAAAACATGATTGCAATGTCTATTGCCATTGCCTCACCTTATTTTTGAAGAATTGCACTAACAAAACCTTAAAGGCTCATTTCAGGCAGATAAGTTCTGTTTCTATGAATGATCTGAAGAAAGTTGTTATTAAAAATATTGAGAGTGAGAGATATACCAGATGTTTCTATAATTCTGTCAATAAATTGAGTGGTTCTTGCCAATTTCTCTATTTACTGCTCCCAGTCTCAGTTGAAAAATAATTGTTTGAAATTAGGGATTATTCTAGTACATACAAGAATCATCGAATTCTAATCTTTTAATTTTTTGAGTTAATTCTGGAACAACAAGTATGCTTGTAATGTGTACACAGACAATCTTTAGACCTCCTTACAGAAAATTGCAGTCAATTCCCTCTATCTCAAACTCTCAAGGAACTGAATAAAGTGTTCCAGATAACGAAATGCTCAAGGGACCAAGCCTTTTATTCTAGATAGCACATGTTTGAGCCAGTGAGAGGTAACTGTAATGTTACTATGTTAATGTTAACAATCATGTAATAAGGCTTAAAGTTTCCTTTTTATTAGAATAGATGATGCTAAAATAGAAAACAAAGTGAAACAAAAATTATTCCTTCCCTATGAGAATCAGGATTTTTGAGAAGGAAGACGAGAATTGAGAATTTTTTCACAAACTGAAAAATTCGGATCCATTCTATTTCTTCTGTAACTTCTTTTTAATGTTTGTTTTTAGCATGACGATGATACAACATCACATTCAGAGAATCAGTCACTGAAACAGGTAAAGTTTGTTTCTATACATGACAGGGTTGATGGTAGAGCTTTTTGTCTTTTTACCAAGTATTTGAAAAAAAAATAATCGTTTCATTGTTTTAATTATATTTCGCTTTTATATATACAGGTTGTTAAGGAGCAGGAACATCGAATCTTGCAGCTTGAAGAAGAAAAATCATTACTGATTCGCGAGTTATTTCAGTTGAAGGCACAACTCAAATCTCCAGCGAGTAAACAAACCTTTGCATTATTCAATTAATATTTGTTTATTCATTTTTCGAAAACGAAAATTTGTAAATTTATTCTCAGTGGAAGTTAAGAAGGGAGGTTTACTGAACTACACATTACTAGATGCATAACACTCATTTTATATGAGTCTGAAGAAACCCTGGAAATTTCAGCGAAAGGTTTCGTAGACCTTTCCGAACTTATGTTTATATCTCGTATATTTTAACTTGAAATCTTGTTTTGATGCGTTTCATGCACCGATTGAGTGTTGTATCACTTTGATCACAAAACATATTACAACCAATGCACAGTAATTATTTTCTGTCACGTGATTAAAGTGAATGCAAAACAAACTACAGTTAGATAGTTCAAGTTAAAAAAACCGACAATACAACTTATCACTATATTTGATCACATGACATATTACAACCAATGAACAGTAATTATTTTCTGTCATGTGATTAAAGTGAATGCAAAACAAACTACAGTTAGATAGTTTAAGTTAAAAAAACCGACAATACAACTCGAATAGACTTCCGTACCAGGGCATTTTTTAATGACCATGTAATATATGAATAACATGCAATGCGATTCCCAATTGAATCATGTAGAGGAACTGGATCCCAATTAATGTACAAATTGGTTAATCATAATGGTAGAAGATGCAGTGGCCTCAATCGGTGTATTATTATCTGACGGTAGTTATTAGTTACCTTTAGAGGTAACAATTTTCGTCTGTACGAATTTCCGTTACTTTTGTGGACAAAGTTTTTACCGATGAGGGTATACAATTGCTGAAGTAATTTCAACACAGAAGCGAGGTCTTCACTGACAACCAGTCCGGAAAGGTTTATAATCTACAATACTTTGGATTGGTAACGAGGTTGTGTCCATTCTAGAAAATTCCACAGTTTCCTCTCCCTACTTAATCACTTAAAATAAGACTGCTGATTCCTTTTCAGAAGGGGAATTCTGTTTTATTAATTTTCTATTAAATTATTACGCTGTGTGTGTTTTTAAGATATAAACAGAATCTAATTTATATGATTAGCGTGTTTTGTTATGTTCGTCCGCCGAACTCTTGTTCATGCGTTCTATTTTTTTAGCGTCAACGGAAAGTTTAAAGTACGAGAATTAATGATGTTTTCTTTACCCAATCGGCAGCAGATCTAGAGGGTATGTCGCAATTTGTGGAGGAAAGAATGTTAGCTATTCAAGCGTAAATGAAAAACGTGCAAGTAATCTCATTGGTGATACAGACTGAAAACGAAAATTATGTGCTCCTTCACAATTTTCGACATTCCCTGGATCTGCCACTGCCAATTTCGAACTCTCTTTATCTTGCTTATCTCGAACGAACAATTTTCTTCACAGTTTAGTCAAAATGTCGCGCGTACAAACAGTTTTGTATTATGGTTTTCATGAGCAGTACGTTTCACTATTTCTCCTCACTATTTACTATGAAAACTCTCACTCACCCAGACAAAATTTATGAGATTCTCACCATTATTATCTTAGGCGAGGAGAAATTGTCAGTTAAACGAGATGAGTGTCAGCATTTGTGATTTTAAATAATTTATTTTTTTGTTGATACAAATATCGTATTTGCATTCTTAGAGTGTAGGCAGTAGAGTGTTTTTTGTACTTACTTATTCGTATCTGGTCTTTTAATGTAGTTTTTATAACGAATGTATAGATTACATATTTTCTGAGTGTTTGTAAATTAGTAATTTTCTATGAATGCACTAATGATTTTTAATAAATTTCGCAATTCATTTTTGAAAAACAATTTTTACTTTCAATACCATTTTAGACAACTTTTGTACTGCAGCAGAAAATGCCGGGATAAAAATTGTGGAGCAGGAGAAAAGGCAGAGATAAGAGGTATTAGGATAACCTTTTCCTCTGTCAGAGTTAAATTTCTGTCCTGTCCGGTATATTTCCTCAAGTTAACTCAAATGAACAAACGTTTTCCGAATGGCGATTTTGGTAAACTTGATGAAAAAGGATAAACATTTCGCTATCATATCATTTTGAAATATCCAAAAAAGGAAAGGTTTTTTTGTAAGTAGTTTAATGAGATTTTTGATGTCATTGATGTTACTTTAAAGGAAATAAATTTCGCGGTTTCATTTTAAGCCACCTGCGAAATTTAACTGCCACGATAATATTCCTAATAATCACGTGATTCTTGTGTCTGTTTAATTTTTTAACGTCTGCCGTGATATTATCGCATCCCATGCCTCCGATCGAATTTTAGTGCTGCACCATAATTCGTAAGATCACGTGATTCGTGTCGTAGCCCCTTTAAGGATATTCTTTTTGAAAGTTTTCATGCTTTCTATGTGTACTTTAGGATGGTCAGAAACATTTTTAACGATTTTCACGAATGTTTGGCCTATTCACAAAAGTTAATTACCGCGAAAATTGTACTTTTTGGTGGTTCGCGGAAGTTGAAGCTGTGATGTAGTTTTATTAAAAACCATTACTACCACTTTCATCCACTTTTAACGATGGAATTAACATCTTCACAAGATTTGAACATCTGTAAAGTTAGTTCGTTTCAAAATATTTATTAAAGCATCTATTACCAGATACGAAAATATGCATTGTGAATATATACAGGAATCAAATATTAATTTGAATGGAGATATAAAGAAACAGGAGAAGGAACAGTTAACACATCAAGTCTGACCAAACGAAGCTCTATTATTGCGGAGTATGTAAATATGAAAGTAAATTCTCCTGTAGTTTGAACATCCAAGGGACCGCACAAAATGATTCGATTCACAGAGTGTTCTATCAACGAAGGTTCACTTACATGGAAATCTTAATTGAAGGGACCTTTCAAATTAGTTCGAATTGTAGAAGGGACGAACTAACAGAAGTTGAACTGTATCACAAACGAATGATTCAGAAATTTCACACAGCCTAAATACATTCATATTAACTATTTACGAAGAAGGTACTTTTCGAAATTTATCATTGCACTTGTTCGTCAGATCCTTAAAACAGTCTTTTCTCGATTTCTTCCAGGCCGCTTCGACTCGATAAACATGAAAGGCTGTGATTTTATTGAGAAAGGATTATAGGACAAGCATTTTCTGTAATTGGTAAACAGAGCCTCAATTTTCATGTCTGTTAGAGGTACGAGAAATTAACGTCAATTTTTTAACACAGATCTCTCCTTCTTCGTATCGTCATAACCACATCATTCAAGCACACAAGAGGGTTGAAATGACAAAATTAATCTCTTCGTATCCTAACACCAACAACAGCTAGCCAAGGATAACTTCATCATGAAAACGTATCACCATGGTAACAATTAGATATGATCATATCGCCGCCAGTTACTTTGCGGTCCGGAGAAATCTCGCACAGAATACTCGCTCATCCAATCTATACGACGCAGCTTCACTAACCCAAAAAAAGTGATATTGAAAAAATCCGCCGTATTCTGCAAAATACCATTACTGAAAAACATAAAAAAGTTAAGAAAATAGAAAATGTGAGTACATGTGAGTAGTAACCGAAGTGTTTGTGTGTGTCAACTTACGTGAAAGGGCTTTCAATTTTTCCAGAATTTGAATTATGAAAATGTTTGTATCTAGGAGCATTCATTCGTTCATTAGTAGTCATACCTAACCAAAGCACCTGTAAAAAATATTGTGTTTACATTTAAGAGAGTCCGCATGAAGGGCATTCATTATTGGTGACGCGAACTGACGATTGTAAGGGTTGTTTCCATAGCGACAGGGTAGAACTCCTTGTCGAGTAGCTGAATGTTTTGCAATTTCATTGTTGAACCGATGATAACAAAATGAAGAAATACTGATATGAAACTTACTTGATATAAGTTGCAGGTAAGTAAGGCAACGACCCACAAGCTATGAAAACTTGCCATACAAAATCCCCACGACACCCATGGTGCACAAGTAAACGCCTTCAATAGCGCCATTAAAATACCTTCGTTAAATGGTCCGCAGTAGTAATTATAATCTAGAAACATTAAGATGAGTAAGAAAGGTTTTAAGAGCAATGTGTGACAACAACATATCAGGGGAACGCCTGTGTATAATCAACTCAATGAATCCATTCTTACATTGAATAGTTGCCCATATGTACCAAAGATTCACGAAAAACAAAAAGAACAAAAATCCAACGAAATAGTGATGATTCTTCCAACCTAGACGAAACAGACGATTTTTAAGATCGTGTGTAGGAAAAGCTCAGTAGGAGAATGCTGCATGTGGTTTTAACAATAGTTGAACATTGCTTGGTAATGTCAGATAAAGAGACGTCCAGATAGGCTTGAGATTATACATCACAACTGACAAATTTACAGCCTCCTTTTGGTAACAGCCTCCTTTTAGTAACAAGGGCATTTGTAAGATGAAGGATACAAACTGGAAGTAATTTTCCTTATCGGGGAAAAGTGACTAATATTATTGCAAGCGACTTTTTCTAAATTTTCCACAACGTAATTCTTCCCCTACTTTTCCCCCAGATTTTTGTTCCTAGAGGTATTTAGTTTTTTAGATATTAGATATATCGAGCAAAATCTCAATGTTTCCCATCGAATACATACCGACACAGTTATCGATCCATGGACAGTGATGGTCCATCCTCGCCACACACCGATCACAAATCGGACAATGCTTCGACCGAATTGGCCGACGGACCTAAAAGTTACCCATGATAACGTACACGATTTTTTTATTAGAACAAAGGATATAAGAATATAAGGCTTAGAATGTTAAAAACATGCTAAGAGCATTTGAAGCTTAAGAACGTTTGTTCTTAAGAAAATAGTTTTAGTTTTAGATATTCAATACATTAAGAACATATTAAGAACATCTTTAGGCTTCAAAGTTGAAATATAAAGAACGTTTGAAGGCTTCATCAAAGTTGAGTGTTCTTATAAAAAAAAGTGTAATTCACTTAATGGTTCATCAAATCGTATGGAAATTTGAAAGGTTGATATAAATCTCACCAGACAAGTCGTGCAAAATTTCGAAAAATCATTTAACATTCTGGATTCAGCTAATTCTATGATTTCCTGGAAAAAATGAATGGAAAAAAAATGAATGGAATTTAAACCCAGCTTTAACTTTCCATAGAGCTGCACTTCTCGCTATAGCGGTAAATGCTCGTGAGCAATTTTGTTGTGCATGCTCATTGAAGTAAATATGCCCCTGTACAAGAGCATAACTATGCTCATGAGCTGCTCGTGAGAACAAAAAAAACAACTCGTTCTACATTTTGGAGCGTCATTTTTCGCTGAGGTTGTAGCAGCCAATTAAATCTCATCAATTTGAAATAATTACGTAATTTGTACTTTGCTGCGGTCATCAAAATTTGAAAACATTTTAGAGAGAACAAGATGGCGGCAACACAGGCCAAAAATATGATTTTGAGGAAGTAGAAATCGAATCGAATTTTAACACTCTGCAACGGTTTCTTAATCTTAGACGAATTGAAAGAAATACTTATGCCATTCGTGAAGAACAGCTTTGTACTTTGATCGAACAGCATCAAAGAATTTTGTACCAAAACATTATAAACCTGTCTGTCCTGAAATATCCTTCTCATCCAAAATCGTTTTTTCTTTGTTTCGATTGAATTTGAATTAAAAGCAACCTCTTCTTAACAGCAGTCATATTTGTTTACAAAAATACGCGATAAAGAGAAAAATCACGCGATAAAGAGAAAAATCACGCGATAAAGAGAAAAATCACGCGATAAAGAGAAAAATACGCGATAAAGAGAAAAATTACGCGATAAAGAGAAAAATTACGCTGTGTGGAAATGAAACTGATCTCGCGCGGAAAAAACTCACGAGCATTTTCCGCTACAGCGAGAAATGCAGCTGTATGGAAATAAAGTTTTATGCAATTTTTATTTTTATTTACTTTCGGAATTCAAAACATATCGATAACATGAAAGCATCAGTAGAAGCAGTACAACCGGTACAAGTTAAATGCTGTCTCTCTGTTAGGTCAAAACGATACAAGTTAAATGCTGTCTCTCTGTAAGGTCAAGTAATAATAAAAATGTTAAGAGTAATAAAACTCGACGACCTTTTTTTGTTGGGAAGGAGATGTTTTGATAAATCCAGGATCAGATTTTACTGATTTCCAAAAACAATATGTTAAACCGGCGACATTGATCCAAAATGGTATGTGTACTTCAGCGTAATTGACCACTGATAAGCATGTTAAGGTAAAAGATAGCATAAAAACCAAGCGGGCACATAAATCTTATTTTTGGTAACATCCTACTGAAAATACGATTAAAAATAATAGAGAGGATGGTGTGGAAAAGATACATGGAAGAAAATAAACAAACAAAGTGGTAAACATGTAGATTTTTGTTGCTATATATAAACCTAAAGCCATTGGATTACCGCCTGGATCATAAAAGTATCTAAAATAAAAACCAAGATGGAAATTTCATTGCTTGGTTTACACGATGACAAAATTGTACAAGTACAGCGTGAAACAGATTCGTGATAATGTGGACAAGGTTTTAACATGAAATTTCAGCCTTGTGTTACTTATACACCTCTGTAGGTTTATGAATTACTAAAAACTGCTTTAAAAATTATCCTTAACCGTTTATTGGCCGCAACAATGTACTGTTTGTACCAAAGACGTTACAGCGTGGGAATCATTTGGAATCAAGTTTTGAAATGCAGATGTTTTCTTAGCATAATGTGCTAATAATGAGTATAATGAGAAAACGTCGTATACTTCTGTAAACAAAACCGCCACTAAAAGGTGAGGTGAAGATGAATAAAAGTATCCCATGGCTCGTTTAGTTGAATGATGTTCTAAGTTTGTTATAACTTTCTGAACTAATATCCCCCTTCTCCACCCCAAGCCCCATTTTACTTCATAACATATTTACTTTATTTTACTTTGTGTGATAGAGGACTGATGAAAGTTTCGTACAAGTGGAAGAATGACGGACTTACTTGATAGTTCCTTGAAGAATGCCTGTTAACACTGTGAACAGAAATATAGTATACACCCACCATGGAGAATATTCTAATATAAAACCAATTATAAACATCGGAATTCCAGCAATAAGCATTTGACTGTATCTTTTTAGCATCTAATTAACAAGAAAAATAAAATCCATAAACTTGGATAACATAAGTGTTAAAAAAGACAAAATTTGATATTAAAAATCATTTATTGGGATGATAATACTTTATGTATAGGAAACAGTGACATCTCAACACATGGCGCTGTTCAAAACTGAAGGACATAATGTTGTTGCTTACCGGGTCACTATGTATCATTCGAATTAAGCCAGGCTTTCCGACCCCTCTTCGAAATTGCTCTTGCTTTAACTGATTTAAAATCCAATTATTACCTCGATGGAAGGCCAAATCTAAAGGTGACTGTCCATCACTATTGGTAGCATCTAAACTAGCACCAGATTCCAATAAGCAACGAATGACATTTGTGTTACTGGATGAGATGGCCCAATGCAGTGCTGAAATCAGGAATGTCAATAATAAGCTGAGAACAAAAAAATGTTTTGGCATCAAAAAGGAGGGATTTTATCTGGATCTGGTTTTACCTGTGTTTTTATGTACTGCATCGCAAAAATTAACAGATGCTCCGAAATTTATAATAAGCCTGGTTGGGTCAGTGCTATAATGTAACAAAATTAAAATGTTAAATTCATAAACAATGTAATTCTCGATGAAGAGGTTTGGAGAAATTTTCAGAATATTATTTTAAAGGGAAAAACCTTTGCGACTTTTTGCAAAATTTGTGAAAGTATGATCCTGGGAAATATCTTAAAAGACCTTATTCGTGAAAGTTAATTCCTGCAAAATGACGAATTTTTACCCTGTGCGATTTAATTTTTTCCCCAATATTTAGTAGTTTTGTTTTATAGTTTTTCAGACAGAAAAGACGAAATAGAACCAAAATATTGTTACTCTCTATAATTTATGCCTCCCCCCAAAAAATTGATAAAAAAAAAATTACTACCACAGAAAAATCTTCCTTTTAGATATAAAGAAGTGCTATTATATAACAGGTTATGTTATTAAATGGTAACAAAAGAACATCTTGTTGAGCATTACCCGAAACTGCGATATACAGCCCACATTAGTGGTGTCATCCCGTTACGATCAATCAAATCAACATCCTAAAAACACAAACATGAAATATGGAAACAAAATGATTGATCTGAATCGAATACAATGGTGTAAGATTGCTAAATGGTCATGGTCGCTTTATAAAGGTGGTTGTTAACACAGGTTTCACAGTATACTTTTACAACACAGATAAAGAGAAAAATACATCATAACTTACCACTCCTTTTGAGATTAAATAAGCAACTAACGGAGTATGACCGCTTTGTGCAGCTAAATGTAAACTACTACTACCTATGAAAGAAAACAAGATGCAAAACAAAAACAAAAACCCTAGAATCTGTGATAAAAATAATCTGTTAAGACCACCCATCAACAATCACCTTCTAAATCCTCTAAAGTGGGATCAGCTCCATATCTCATCAACAAGATGCAAATATCAAGATGACCTTGCCTGGAAAGCAAATGAAAATGTAACATTAATAGTTGATTAGTTTTCAGTTGCAACGAAATTAGTTCATATTACAAATATCAGATGAAAGTAACTTTTACCTTACAGCCCATTGTAAAGGAGTTCCATTTAAATTTCCACCAGGTTGATCAACAACGGCTCCTCTTGATATTAAGAAACTAAAAACACAAATGATGACAGTGTTGATGAATAAAAAAACATAGGTGACAAAACACTTGAATATTAGATTCAAAGAGGAAGGGTATTTTTAGCAAACCATTTGAAAAGATTCCCAAAGTAGAAAGGCATGACTCAATTAGTTGAACTTACTGAACGACCTCTGCTCTGTTATTTATAGCTGCCCAATGCAACAGTGTAACATTTTCTGCATCTGGTCTCCTAACATCATACCCTTCATCAACAAGTTGTTTTACTCGTTCAAAATAACCATATTGAGTTGCCTGCGAAATGCGTTAAAAAACATCATATTTCCTGCTTTATTAGTTACAAAAAATAAGATCTGACATTTTATTATGTATTTCATAAATATATACACAATATTTCACTAGAAAACAAATTTTTAACTTGTCCTCCAAAGTTGTTAAAATTTCACTTTTTTTTTTTTACTTACTACTTGTGAATTAAACTGTAATTGCACTCAAGTCCATGCCATTACTAGTATTAATCAATCAATCTGAATTTACAGGTCAGGATATTTTGCTAGTAAAATTTATATGTTATAAGTTTTTCTTAAAGACCAATGCAAAAAAATAAGTTTCACAACAAAAGTTTGTTTACTACTATACAATATTACAACAAACATATTATATATATGATATATCTTACCTTTACTACATCATACAGACCATAGTTGATTGGAGGCGGTTTGTATGGGGGTGGTGGATCCGAGTTATGGCATTCTTGACCATTTGCATGGGAGTGTGTATTTCTGCGACCAGGTATGTGAGAAGGAGCCACAAAAGTGTTAGTTGGATATAACCCATGATCCTTGCTCGGTTTTTCGATGTTTATGTAATGTTCTTCATTGTGGGGAAATATCTAAAACAATTTAAAAAAATTGTAGTTAACATTTTTATTTTTTATTAAAATTATCTTTTTATCTTATCTTTAGACAAAAAAACATTATAGGTGGATATATCACATTAAGTCCTGAATCTCTCTTCTTTGGAAACATTTTTGCCAACCGATGACACAAGCAACTCAAAATTAGTAGCAAGATTTTTCTTTACATACAAGCTGTTTCGTAAGCATCAGTAAAAATTGACTAGGCTCATTGGTGCATATTCGTTTGCCATTTTGAGTTTACTTTGGTGCTTAAGTGAGCCTTAAGCATTTGGACTCAAAACTTCAAAAACTTCAAAGAGGGATGGGGAAATTGTTTTTCTTCACTATGATTTTGAGCCTAGGGTGGTGCTTATATGTGCTTTATCTTTAAAGTGAATAAATGTCTTTTAAAAAAAGCATGTAATTATTTTTAGCAAAATAGTAGACCAAAGCTATTGTCTAACACAAAATTCAGCAGCATTTCTCTCTCGCTTGTCCTATCAAGTTCATTAAACAGAAATTCCAAAACATATAAGATGCCTTTAGTTGACTATGTTCTTAAGTTGTTTTCAAATTGTATAATTACACTGGTCAAAGTACTGGGAAATTTCAACTTTATATATGAACATTTATTTTACATATTTACATATTTTATTATATAACATGGTGGTCACTCTCTCTTATTAATTAGGGATGATGTCCAAAGTAAGTTTGCCATGCGAAACCTCAATATTGAAAATGTATGACAAGTATATAAAGAACTATAAAAGAAGCAAGCCTTAGTTTATCATCATTTCCGAAATAAAATGAGCAGTAAATTTTCATATTTTATATGATAACCTCCAATCCAAATTACTCCTGTTGATTACTCCTGGTAAACTTAATGCACCATTGAGCATTTTGTAGCATAGAGGCCAGGGTTCCAATTAACTTCGCAAAATATTTACTGATTTGCTTGGGTTTCTCGGTGAGTTGCCCCCACCATGGTGAGTACCGAAGGACAAGATTTTGATTTAAGGGTCTTCAGATTGCTGAAAAATACCTTTCCAGAAGGCAAGAAACAACAGTAGTGTTAAAATACTAATGATACAAGAAGTCATGCATCATGTATAATCATGTATAATTATGATATTACACTTACACTTATGTACCCTTCGCAATTTAGGAAAAAACTTTTGAGGCATTTTGCAAAGTGCAGCATCAATCTGCACCCTGGACGAACATAATGCACAGAAAAACCAATATTTTCTTCTTTTTTTCACATTTTACAACTTATGGGTGACGCACTTCCAATTGATGCTAATGGGTGGGTGGGTTAAAGTCTCTGACATTAATTTTTACAAATTTCAATCTCAATATCATACCATGTCATATATATTTTAGGTTTTTTAAAATACAATCAACGAATGTCAAGTATAGAACGTAACTGAACCATTTCTATTGTGTTAATGATGCCACCATAGCTAGCAAACTCGCTAAACTCTAAACACTCTGGCCGATTATTGCCTCATACCATTTCTGTGTTGAGACATGAAGAAGCTCAAGATGGTGGTGTTTATGGAATGGCCAGCCTGAATGTTCTTCTCTGATTTGTTTTCTATTAATTTTGGTATAAATAATATGCATTGATGCTAAGTAGGGGTAGGTGGGTGCAACAAAACAATAAGTGCCATCAGCTAGGTACAAGGTTCGAATAATGGAAAAAATTTCCGCATATAGAAAATTTTCCTTATTTGGAAACAAATCTTGGTAAATAATAAATAATTTCCAGATAAGGAAATTGAAACTTGGATTTTTGATTGCAGCAACAAATATTATCTAAACCACATTTTACTGCAATCTCTATCTGAAATTTTCTGATATTCCAATATTCTTTTGCAGTTAAGCAGATGGAAACATGTGCTTTTTCCTGCCCTGTTGATTTTAAGATTTTGACTTTTTATACAGTTGTAGTTCCAATCATGTCTTGCCAAACTTGTTTGTGTTTGTGTTTGTGTATAGATGTGAAGGTTTAAAGTTGTATCTCATTTGTATTCTTCTAGCATGGATGCTATATGAGACAAGCCTATTGATCAACTGTTGTGGATCTTTTTGACTAATAGATGTATGTCTGGGCATAAATTTCTCCAACTAGCTGCAACTTGCAACGGATGAATCAGATTTTTCAGAAATGGGAAGCTCATAATAGATAGCTTTGGCTTTCTTCATAATAAGTACGCAAGACACCTTTTCGGATATTGCTGCAATATCCGAAGAAAATTTCTGAAGGGAATTTAAAAAATGTTCGAAATAACGAAATGTATGAGTTATAGTATTCAAGTTAACCGGTAGCTTTTAAAAGAAAAATGTATCATAAATCCATTTCTACCACTCGGTTTTCAACTAGTTCATTAAATAGTTTTCTACCTGCTCCAATCAGTGTTTTTCGATCTTTTTGTTTTATGCCTTGCTGTTTTTATTTTTATTTTTTTTGTTTTCCACTCACAAATTCTTTTCACATCAACATTGAATTTTTTTGCAGTAGCTCGGTTACTATTTAATTCAGTGTACTTTACAGCATCTAATTTTAATTTTAATGTATAACTCTTTATACGTTCACCTTTGTGTGAAAATGTTGAGTCCTCATATATGTTAATAGCCAACATGATCATTTGCTTTTTAGTTGACAAGTTTTGTTTATAAAAATATACTGTCTTAAACATAAATTACAGCAAAAGTATAAGAAAGATAGTTAATTACTTGTCATGAACCTATTCTATTATTAGTAGAATAATGTATTGAATTATGCCAAAGATTTAGTTGCTATCGAGATATATATAAAAAAATCTCCTTATCTGGACATTATTTCCGTACTGTAACCTTGTATGTGGCTGACACTGCAGTGGTCATTTCATGCTGCCACCACCTCCAAAGTGTTTTGCACTGCTGTGTGTGGTGTGTTCATTGGTGAATGTAGTGGGTGATTCTTGTGTGTTGTGTGTGGGCGTGGATTTAGCATTTATCCCCTCCTTCTTCTATCTAGACTGCTTTCGACACATACTTATGTAGCCAGCAAAATAAAACACCCCGACAAGTCAGTTTTAATAAAAAGAAAGGAAGAAGAAAAAGAATAACATAAAAGGTTATTTTGAACCGAACCTCAATTAAAAGAATAAGAAAATTACCGTTGACGGATGACTACAATCCGGATCGATTTCTTCTTCACGATTGGCCGCCATTTTTATTTCCAAGAAATCGCGATATAAATAACACACTAAACATACCGTTTACTCCAATAAACGCCCCAGGCGTTTATTTAAAAAAATTATTTTAGGGTGGGCATCTATTGGAGACGAGCGCTTATAAGAGACGGGCGTTTATTTAAAAAAAATGAAAGCTAGTGCAGAAAACTATGTCACTGTTTAAGTGATAAGAAAAAGGAAGCGCGAGGTTGGACTCTAAGTTCCTGGGAAATACGACGCCTTCACAAAGAACAAAAAGATATCCATTGTATTGGATGAAGAGCTTTCGAAAAGAAAGAGAATGTATAAGTCTTTGTTAGAGCTGAAACATCAAAAGAAAAAGATTTATCGAATGTTTCCAGTGTAAATTTTTGATCAGAATATATATATATATATATATATAATAAAACAGCTTGATAGTTTCAATTTCCAAACTTAATATATATTTTCCAAAAGACGCCCACTCTAGTAGGGTGGGCGTTTAAAAAAGAGGGCGTTTATTTAAAAGATTTCATTTTAGGGTGGACGTTTATTGGAGAGGGACGTTTATTAGAGAGTGGGCGTTTATTGGAGTAAATCGGTACGCAGGAATTATTGATTATTAGGAATTATTAAGAAGGCCGCCGGTGGGTGGGAGCTGATCGATCAAATAAGACCTTTAAATGAGTTTTACAGCCTGTAGACAATGTTTTTTTATTAGATGATTCTAGTATTTTTGAGGATGCTGATTCAGCCTGAAGTAATCTCATTCGCCTGGTAGTTTAAATCATTTGAACTACTGAGCGAATCAAAAAGCAGTTCGCTCTGCAGCGAATGAACTGGAAACCGGCTTTTACGGATTTCGTGAAAGTTGCTAAAGGCCGGCGCAAACCGGACAACATGTTGGCCAACATTTCGACCAACAATTCAGACCAACATGTTGGTCCGGTTTGCTTTGACAGCTTTTTGTTAAGTAAGAAGTGACCAACATGTATAAATGTTCATTCATTTGCTTTTTGACTATCGTACGAGAAGGATGTCGGAGAAAGAAGCTGCAGCCTGCTTAGCAATATTTCTGTTGCTGGATGATGACGATGAAAAAAGAAAACGTGGTCCTACAAGAAATTGGGTACGGAGAAGAGAAAATGAAGGGCTGTATTCAAATCTTGTTCAAGAACTTAGGGTTGAGGATACAAAGACCTACAAAGAAATGATGAGAATGAACTATGAATCATTCAAAGAAATTCTTGCTTTTATTGAACCATACATCACACCAAAACAGTCGGGTGTGATGGGAGCTCAATCAATTTCACCGGCTGAAAGATTAGTGCTTACTATCCGATTCCTTGCCACAGGCGAAACCTTTTGTTCTCTAAGTTTACAATTCAGGGTTTCCGAAAGAACAATATCTTACATTGTTGAAGAGGTTACTAAAGCGATAGCAGAGTATATTGGAAAGGAGTATATCAAGGTACCATCAAATACAAATGAATGGTTAAGAATAGCCGAGGTTTATCAAAGAAGATGGAATTTTCCTAATTGTTTAGGGGCGATTGACGGTAAACATATTCAAATAAGACCCCCACCTGGAACCGGTTCTGAATATTTCAATTATAAGAAAACTTTTTCTATTATCTTATTGGCCATAGCGGGTCCCGATTATGAGTGTATATACGCGGATATTGGTTGTAATGGACGAATGAATGACTCTGGTGTCTGGAACAACTCAGATTTACGCAGAAAAATCGAAGAGGGCAGTTTGAATATCCCAGTAGCTACCCCTTTACCTTATGGATCTATTAACATACCACATGTCTTTGTTGGAGATGATGCGTTTGCCCTTAAGCCTTATATGATGAAACCGTACCCTCAAACCAATCTAACACCCGAAAAACGTATTTACAACTACCGTCATAGCCGCGCAAGGCGAATATCGGAGAACCTGTTTGGTATTTTGGCAAATAAATGGAGGATCTTTCAACAGCCTTTAAATCTATCACCAGAGAAAGCTCGCGCTATCACAGCCTGTGCATTGGTTCTTCATAATTTCCTTCGCAAGTTATCATACAGAAAAAACGACTATACTCCCCCTGGGTTTGTCGATTTCGTGAATTCGCGAGGTGAAGTCGTGCAAGGAAGTTGGAGATCAGAAAAAGGCAACTCTCTTGGAGTTTTCTCTTCATCGATTGTACCTCAAGGGGGAAGAAAGCCTCCCAAAGCAGCCAAAGTAATTCGGGAAACATTTACGGAATATTTCATGAATGAAGGAAGTGTTGAATGGCAGTGGGAAAAAGCATAACATTCAAATATATTCAAATACAAAGGAAAAACAAGCATGTACTATTTTATTTAAGACTGTATCTTTTATTAGCTCTTTACTTATCATACTTTATTGTACAATGAAAGCTTAATAATCACGTAACATAGCAGAATATGCTCCCTGTTGCTCTTGTTGTTGTGAGACTTGATTTGCATTATCATAGCGTTGCTGTACAGGTTGTGTGTAAGCAAAATGCTGCTGGCTTTGAACTAGTCCAGTCATGCTTTGAGTGAAACGAAACCCTCCAGATTGTGCCTCAAGTTGTTCAAATTGTAACTCGAATAGGATATCGTTAATCTTTTTCTCTGCCAACAATCTACGTCGTTTATCCAATGTTTTCAACTGTTCTGATACGTAGGAAGCGAATGGCTCACAAGCCTTCGTTTCAGGCTCTTTAACAGGATTTTTCGGACGGTCCAACACATCTATACATTTCTCAATTAATTTTTGCTTTTGTTCAGCTTGATAGGCGCGCTTACGTTTGGTGCTTGTAGGAATGGTCTCTTTTACCGACTTTTTATCTGGAGTTTCGTCTTCTTGTTCACTCTCTACCTCCTTGTCATCATCAAGTTCTTGGGTTGAAATTTTCAAGGTTGAAGTACTTTTGGCTGTCTTTTTGACTTGTTCAACAAAACGCATTTTCCCCATGTATGACCACGAGCTTTCAAAAACCTCATCAGCACTCTGGCCACTTTTAGTTTTTGATTCTTTAGCCAACTCCCTTCCATGCTGTGCCCGAAGAGAGTTCCATTTAGACTTAATAAGATTAAGTTCTATCCCCATCTCGTCTTTGATCTCAGACAAAGCTTTTTCTTTAACGTCTCTTTTCGAGTATGTAGGATCAGCTATATCCCACAAACAAGGTCTTGCTTCATAAAGATCAATAAGTTTCTCTACGTCATCTTCGTCCCAGTTAAACTTCTTTGCTTTGGTTGTAGGTGTAACATCAGAAGTTTCTTTATTGTCTGCCATTTTGAAATGAAGTGAGCGATGCAGGCCACACGTGTTCATATAGAAAAAAACATTCGAAATACTAAATGAACGTTCGATTTTGACGTTCGAATTCTAAAACACATTCGAATTGAAATTCCATGTTGGCCAACATGTTGGTACGCACCGCAAATCGCGCAAACATGCCATTTTAGCCTGTTTTTACAGATTTGTTGGCCAACATTTCTTAATTTTTTAAGAAATGTTGGCCAACATTTATCCTTAATTTTTTCTTTCCCCAACATGTTTGTGCACAAAGCAAACCGGACCAACATGCTGGCCAACATGTTGGTCAGTCGATGTTGGTCGAAATGTTGGCCAACATGTTGTCCGGTTTGCGCCGGCCTTAAGTTGCCAAAATAAAAATCTTAATATAGCTTATTCTGATTCCATCCTTTCCAAACAATAACCCTGTTGTAATATCTTTGTTGCTGTAACCCCTATGCAGGGACAGACGCAGGGTACTGCTCATACAGCTTGAGCTGTAGCAAAAGTTTGACAAAAATAATGTATATTTCAAGAAACTAACAGTTGTTCTCTATTACTGCTTTTCCGTCTGCTGTGCGCGATTTATGCGCCTTAGAAATCGTCATTGCATTTTTTGCGGATTAGCGGATTTTGCGCTCCATTCTATGGAAGCCGATTGTCACATATTTTTGATATTCTTAGTATATCATTTGATATACCGAAGCAGTTATCAAGAGAACGTGATGGAAATTATTTTAGTATTATAACGACAACACAACACAGACAATGATAGGAATACTTTGGATTAAAAGCAAGAACACGCCCGTCATTCAAACAAATTTCTCTTGGCGAACTATAAATCAAATGACTGACAATTGCCCTATAATTATTTTTCACCTTATCATTTCGTCACTTTTCTATGCGTCATTGTATTGCACGATAATCCGTAGGGACTTGTGACATCAGTTTTTTTTAATTTATAAGTATTCCTTGTAACGTTCTTTTATTTAGCTGACGATGGTATGAGAAATAACACGAAACTCAGAGTACTAAATAATGTCAAGTTAGTTTTTACTCACCCTGTTCGTATACTAGGTATATCATTTGGTATTCTTAGTATATCAACTAAATCATTTGATATACTAAGAACATCAAAAATAGGTGACAATCGGCTTTCATAGTGCCCTTAGCGTGCGTGGTGAATGAATAGGTAGCTCCTGTTTCGTTTATCCGGTTGTTTGAAAAGTACAGCTCGTGTGACAAAAGTACGTAATAATAATAATAATAATAATAATAAGTTTCAGCCCCTTGCAAATAAAATTTAGAATGCACTTAAGAAGTTTCGGTTATCGGCACTATTACCAAATACAGCTCAACACAAATCACATGTGTGTGGTGGAATGAAGACACAACAGAAATAGTGTGTATACACGATTTCAGAGATAATGCAGCCATTATGGATTTGATAAAACGCTAGGGCGGTGTGAACTTCGGCTTCACCTGAGAATATTAAGAAAAACCGGGATAATCCGTAAAAAACTGCCGTTTTTTCCCAGCAAATCACAACAAAATACAGTGCGCTCTCTTATTTTGAACATAAAGGTCCATTCAGCAATTTCATCCGCTCGCTCGGAAAAAACAACGCTAGTGACGTCAGCGCATGCGCAATGGAACTGAAATTATGTTCGAATCGGCGGATGCAGTCGGAGAAATCAACGCTCGTGCACATCTAATATTTTGATCTCGTTTTTTCCGCAAGTCAATATCAACCAATCAAGTTTGGGAAAATTCAATAATTTGCTGTGTTTGCAAAAAAAAGTTCAAAAATCAACAAGAAGCAAAATCAACAAAATGGTTAGTCCAGATTTCGATATAGAAAGTTATAGAAACTTTGTGTTACAACAGCAAAAGCACCGTCGAGAAGCACAGCAACAAGTACAAACCACAGCTTTATCTACAATAGATGGGGCTGCTATTAACATTAGTAACTTTTATGATCCTGTTGATGATTCAAAGCAGGATGATGAGTTTGATGAAGAACAAGCACAAAATGATTTTGCGGATGCTTCAACTGCAATGTAAAAACAATTTAAGGCGACAATCAGAAGAAAAAAGTGATGTTGTTGACAAGGAAATTTTAATCCAGATGGTTAAAGGATTCCCATGCATTTGGGACATGAGATCCCCAGCACATAAAGACAAGCCAAAAAAAACTATTGCTTGGAAAAACATTACTCATACTCTTGGAGGACAACATTCAAGTCAGTAGTACAAAATTATTTTTTACATAATATGACGGCGCATACCTTTATCTTTATCTTCACATTTACACTTTATACACTAAGTATATTATTATTTATGCTTATTTTCTTTATAGTTACTGATTTGAAGAATATTTGGAAGAACTTACCAGACTCGTACTCAAGATGGAATAAAAAAAGAGAGAAAGTGATGAGGTCTGGATCTAAAGCTACGCGATTGCCAACTTGCAATTTCTTCGATGATTTGCAATTTTTGAAAGACACATTAGCATGCATTGAGACAGAAACAACAACAAACATAAACCTTGAGAATGGCAATTTCAGCACATCTAAGTCTTCAGTTTCACCTGTGTCAGTCAATCAGTTAAATTATTCATCATTTCCTTTTCTTTGAAAATCTTACGAACCCATAGTTTCTTCCTGTTATTCGTGTTAGTAATTTTACGACGTTTATATCTTCTACATAGCATCATCAAAATAATTAATTTTTTTCTCAGCAACAACAACTTCTTCTTGTTTTGTTTTGTAGACATTTTGATTTTTGAAAGATTTTTTAATGCGCGCGCTTTTAAAATTGAATGGAAATTAAATTTTACGCTCGATTATTTTACGCTCGGTGATAAACGGTCTCTCGCTTGGACGACATCGGTGAATGGAAACCGACCTTAACAAAGTTTGTTTTGATTTGGACCCCGGATTTGATCCCGCAGTTTATACCAAATCCGTCAGTAAAATGCAGGATTAGACTGACTTCAAATAAAAAATTAAGCAGCACATCTCCCCATGCCTCCTACATATCCTGCACTCTCAAGCCCGTGCGAAAAAAAAGAAGAACACGTGCTTCCGCAGTGGTGTTTGAACGTTCAAGAATTTCTGGAATGGCCAATGTCCCAATTGAAATGTTACCTTTCGGTGCGTGGATTGATTACGTCAGGGCGCCATGTAGAACTGGTCGCGAGAGCTTGTTTTGCTATGGAATTAAAACTATCGATAATTCAATCGGAAGTGCAACAACAAAAACAACTACAAGAAGATTATGAAAAGAAATTGTCTGAGTCTCAAATAACAGACCCTCTTAATATTGAAGAAAAACAAATGAGAGATGATGTTACTGACACTGGCGGAAATTTTTCATACATTCTTCGGAAAAAAGAATTTGACGCTGATTACATTGGAAAGTATAAAGACCAAAAAGCCTATTCATTTTTCGACAGTGGGTTCATCGGGGCCATCAAATTATATGAGCATAAGACAAGCAAAAGGAACATTGTTTTTCTTTACTCTACAGTACGGGTATCTCAATCGATTTACGAACGAAAGAATGTTTGGATTGCTGTGGAAGCCTTATCCAAAGTTCCGAAAATTGTTTCAGCTCGTTGTTCGTGTATGGCCGGTGCGTACGAATGCTGCAATCATGTTATCGCTACATTGTTTAAAGTGAACTACGCACATTGCAAAGGTCTAGCCTCGCCAGGATGCACAGATGTGGCGTGTGAGTGGAACAAGTCGACATTTAAGGAAATTCACCCGAAAAAGATACGAGATATCTTTGTTAGAAAAAAAACTGCAACTAAGAACACCAAATCTGAAGAAAACGAGATAAATCAGACCAAGTAGTAACAACACCTATGGTTGCACAAATGATATACGGTAGTAAGATGGGAAAGCTTCCAGGTCTACAGTGGCGAATTGAAAATGAGACAAAAACGCTGAAGTCTTTTTATGCAAAAGAGATTTCAAAACATGTTGATTTTAAAACAGAAAAGGCTGGATTATTTATTTCAAAAACAAAGGCATATATTGCTGCATCTCCTGATGGGATTATGTCTTGTAAATGTCATGGTAAAAGTACCATCGAAATTAAATGTCCATATTCCAGGATAAAGAACTTGGTACAACTGATATAGAAAACTGTAGCTTTCTCACAACGTCAGATTGAAAAAAACCCATAAATATTATACTCAAGTCATCTCACAAATGGCTTTAACAAACACAAATCAAGCATATTTTGTGGTCTGGACACCAAAAGATATATTAGTGGAGGAAATAACATTTGACTCAGTAGCTGAGGAACTTGTTTACGAAAAATCACCATTAAATAAGGACTATAGAAAGAATTTATATTTTGCTGTGTGTACTGTTCTTTCCTGTTGTTGGTTCTGCTTGCTGGCTCTGGAGAAAAGAGGAAATTTTCATTCACAGAACTGCAGCTAAATATTTATATGTTATCACTTTGACATAAGTAGTATATTCTATTTTTCAGATTATTGCCTTGGGAAAAAATTCTTATCAAACTGTGTTAAATAAGTTAAACCTCAGAATTTTAAAAGGGAATATTTAAGGTTCGTATTTATAGCTATGGGTTGCTTTGTTTACATTTTCTGAGGAATCTGAGGGTATCACTTCTGTGAGACTTCTCATTCTCACCCATGTAAATAATTTTTATTATCCGGCTGGTATTATTATCAGAAGTTACTACTGCTGGGAAATTTAAAAAAATAAAAGGCTATGAGTGCCAGAAAAGATAATGTGAAATAAGAAAATCCATCTACTATTGCTAGATGAAATCTTTTATATCACGTATACATTTTTATATGTCCCAGTAATTAGTTTGTTGAAGTTATGAATAATTTATGAGTCAAGTTTCATATTTTTGAGAATATTTTATAATATGGCACTTTTTGATCACATTGTTCTTTACCTTAAATATAATATGGCTATCTATAAAACATGCACTGAAATTTGTAAGACACATCAAATGACCAATTTTCTGTACACACATATAGTGGAAAAAATCTTGTTTTCACATGGAAGTGTTTGGTGTTTATTTACAGTCATGTTATACAATGGGCATAAGTAAATTCTCAATATTTTAGTGTCTCGTGTAGTTGTAACTTTCTGGTTTGTTTTTTGTTAATGTCACATAGGTGATTGTGACAGGCAGATCTAAGGTCAGGGAAAATTGTGGAAGAGTATAGCTTCATGAACTTACTATTTGCAATTTTAGTGTTCTTTAGATTACCTGTTTTTCCTTTCAACCCCAAATATAACTTAACTCTTCTTTTAAAATTTTTCTAAGCTGCAGACCCCCTCTGCTGACTGTCATTCTGATGTAAGGAATATTTTTATATTGATATATATATATATATATATATATATATATATATATATATATATATATATATATATATATATATTCATACATTTGTATACAACATGATGGGTCACCCTAGCATTACACAAATTAAATTGGTCTCTTAAAAAAAAGGGATTAACTTAAGTCTTTCTGTTTGGAAAACATAAAATCATGACCAGTAAACATCAATATGAAACAGTTGCCGAGCAAGTAAAGAACAGATACGGAACATTTTGTTACTGTTAGATTTTTTATCTTGGCTTTCCATTGATATATTTTATGACCTTGTGTTTAGCTTGCATGCATGTTATTTTCATTTACATCATGTATTTGTTCATAATGAAAAAGTTGATTTTAGTGATTTATTTGTCTTTATGAACACTCCCATGCTTTCAGTATTACCCAAGAAACTATATTCCTAATTGTTGAGAATTACAGAAATGTTTGTTGAAATTGGGAAAGCCAGTAATATTACTTTCACACTAAAGAGGGGTTTATAGATATATATATAGATATATATATTCAGTACGCACAGAACTTCGAATTTCTGACTCACTATAGTTAGTGTTTTCTTTAGCATATCTTCTACTTCAACGGGGTAATTTCTTCATCGTTCTCATTCTCTCTTACGACCCGACCTCTTTTTCATAGAATCTCCAAATAAAGAATGTTGAAAGGTGATGGAAATCAATTCGCACTATGTTGAGAGCACATCAAAGGACAAAAGAGCGGAAAGAGCCGAATTAAATAATAACGGGTATGGTTGAGCGAATATAAGCTGATTTTTAAAAGTGATGGCGTTAATTTTTATGACTTTTGGCCTTAAAAAAAAATTTGTCTGCTGTGAGGGTTTGGCCATCTTTTCAAATATGAGGTCAATAAAGACCGGCGTAAAAGGACGCCGCATTAAGTTTAGGCCGGCGTTAAAATAGATGGATAAAAACTGAGCATTCCCACTGTTATTGTTTTTCCATCGCATTTAAACATTTTAAATTAATTAAATGCACATCAAACCTAAAGAGCCAGCTATGTTGGCGACACCCTTGAAGATTCCTATCGCATTTGTGGAATGAAAAAGTTTTCATTTGCAATAGAAATGAGACAAAAAATGCCTTCATATTATACTGAAAATATGATATGAGTAGATTTATAAATTATCGTATCTCAGTCTTATCGCATTTTTACCTCTAGTGGGGGGAACTAAGCTGCTTCTTTATGGACAGGCGCAGTCTCTCTTTCTAATAGCTTTTTCCAGCAGCAGTTTAACCCTTACGAAGGAGACAAATTGTAGCGTGTACACTCTCACCCGTACAGGAAATCCAAAATGGTGAATGAAATTATAATAAATTTTCGGTAGTATAAGTAAGTGTTGTGTTGTGTTTTGATTACAAATGAATTATCACTCTTACTATATTGTACTGTGACGAAGGCAGATTTGGGTATGTTATTAATTGATTATACTTTCCCAATGTATAATTTGTAACTAAAGCTAGCCTACTTTAATTGCCAAAGAGTTAAAGTTTTCTTTTTAAATTTAAGATATTCACTTCTCACTTTCACTCACGTTTTGATCTACGTTAATTCTTATTATATGAAAATTTACATACACTGGTCTTTTATGATGTGGCCGCTCTTTTAAGCTGGACTGTGCAGTTTCTTTTGTTTTTTTAACCTTTAAAAAAACGGCTGGGTGTCTAAAATTTATGTGGACGTTTCTTTTTTGTGGCAATTTGAAAAAACATTTCGGGGTTTTTTACTTTCCATGAGAGATAGACATGGCAAAGTGAGTATGGATGTGGTACTTAAGTGCCCAGCAGTATTATATATACAGTAACACAAGTAAGGTATTTATTTCATAAAGATACATGGATACAGAAAGCTTAGATCAATAGAAATAAATTAAGTTGATCTTACCAAACCAAATTCTAGTAACTGGAGACCAACTTAGTAGAGCCCAAAACATATTATATTTGTGAAGGAATTTTAACATGAAAACACAAAAGATTTTCATGTACAGTTATATACAGTTTTTATGTTACACAAAGTCATTAAAATCTTCTGTGTTCTATGCAGTTTGTTTAGGGATTGTCTCCAAAATTTGTTAATTGAAATAAAATAAATTTCATAATTCATATTAATCATAAATTTGTTTCAAGTTAAAAAAAATAGTTTCTTTTAACACTCAGAAATGATTTTGTAACAATTCTGTACTATTTAAACGATTTTCAAGATTTTTAAAACCAATTTAAAACAATTCCAAGATTCCAAGACACCTAAAAGGATATTTCAGACAAGTGACGTTATGATGGACATTTGTTTTATGATAATCTGAATTTCAAGATTTATTAAAACGATTTAAACTAGAGTATGAAACAAATTTTCTGAAAAATTGAAACGATTTGAAACAAAGTGAGAATTAATCCAAACTATTTTGAAACGAATTACAACGAATTGCAACAGAACGAATTTAATTTTAAATTGTTTAAACACCTATAAAAATCATTGGAAGATCATTTTGTGAAACAAATTATTTAAAACAAATTAACAATGAATTTTGATCTTTTAGACATGGATTGAAATGAATATGAAAAGGTATGTTAAGGAAACAAGACTGTTAACTTCACTGACTAAAAACTACAAAAATCTTTATGTGTAGAACGTAAAGTTTCTTTCGGGCTGGTACTGTAGCAGGGCTAGAATTTCGTGAGAGGGAAAAGATGGGAATTAATTAGGTCAGTGGTAGTCAATTCATTCAAATAAGTAGGTTCACAGGCAACAACAAGAAGAAGTTTCCTTATAATAAGAGTGGGTGGGATCAGTATAGGACCTTTCCAAATTAATGCAGTTTGGATTTTTGACCAATATGACAAATATCTTTATCTTAATTTTTTGTTGTCCCGTTATCCCTCATAGAGTGCTCATTGATCTTCTTTTAATTAGAGCATATTAAATAAGTGAAAGTAAAACAATTTATTTGTTATTTTTGTTATTTTCAAAACTTTAAAAGTTACATGTTTTCTGTACAATCAGTTGAATGATTATTGAAAATAATGGCATTATTCTTTTTTGTTGTTTTGTCATTCCCCCAAAAGTGACCTAACACAATGTCACTTAAGGAGTGATAATTCAGGTGTGTGCAAATTCACCAGACTAGTCCTAAGAAATAAGAAATAAGAAACGTCAGACCATGCACACAGTCTGGTTTTTGTTACATATTTCATCCGATATATACTATTTTTCAGAGAAATCAGATGAAAAAATTTGAATGTATAAACACCTTGTTAACACATTCAAACCTACGCCTGGTTTCACATGAAAATATGGTGTCATAAATTGTGATACCAAGATAAATTGAAAAACCTTGTCACTGAAAATTTGGTAGATAAACAAATCTGTTAGGTCATTGGTCACCTTGACATGAGTTTTCAAATGACATTAAATATAAACAGAATGCCATTTAAAGTGCCTATCACGTAAACTCACTCCTTTCCATCCTTTTCAATGTTTATTTATATGCTCACCATGATTCAATGAATTTTCATTTCCAGTCTCTTTGCTGGATGCTAATCAATGGATTATAAACAGCTTCTCCAGCTGGCTGGTGAAAACAGTCAATTTGCAAAAAAGAAGGTCAGTATTGAACCCAACTTCATGTATCCATCATATTATACTGTCATAACAAATGGTAATTGAACAAGGTTTTTTCCTTTTTTCCTGTTTAGCATGAGAGACTTATCAGTAAACAACAAGGTGAATTTGAAAATGTTTCTTCAACGGCTGTAGCAAAATATTTGAATAAACAAAGACAGTTAAAAGAAAAGCAGCAAGGTTTTTTTTTTTTTACTTTATTGCTTTGATTGTTTATTTCATTTTCTCTTGCCATTCCCAAAATTAGCAAAATTGCCTGGTTCCAAATTTTTAGCCAAGGAAGAAGAAGCCAGGAAACAAAGGGTAAAAGCTAGGCTAGAAGCAAGCCTCAACAAGAAGAAGCCAAGAAGTAGTACAACTGAAAATGCCAAAGTTTTACAGGAAAGAGATAAGCGTACTAAAACGAGTTCCAAATTGGAAAGAGATAAAAGTAAACAAGTTGAGAGAAGAGTTGAAAAACAAGTCGAGAAAACTGCCAAGCATCACAGGAGTTCCATTCCAAATAAGGCTACTGATAAGCAAGATAAGCAAGATGTAAAAGTAGCAAAGAGAAAGAATCGTGTTAAAGAAAAGAGAAAACCTGACAAAGGTGGTGGGTTGAGTTTCACAGAATTAATGAAATTAGCGAAGCATAACTCAGATCATGCTGGAACAACACCCAAAACACTAAAAAGGAAACCGGAGAAACTAGAAGAAACAAGTTTTGATCCGGATCGACACCTAAAATCAAAAGTGAGGAAGAAAGAAAAGTATCATCAGCAAAGTGTTTTAGTTACTAACAAAAATAATTCCAATAAAATCCATAATATTCAATTAGATAATAGAAAAAGTAGTAAAAAAGATAAATCACCTCAGAAACAATTTGTGAAGGAGAAACCAGCTCCATTGACGAATCCCTACAAAGACCTTTCTCGACCTGTGAAACGTGGTGGCCTTATCATGGAGACTGTGTCAACTACACAAACATATTCCCCTGTTCAAAAAATATCCGACAAATTCAAACAAGTTAAGCCTACCAGAGAACGTGGCATAGCTGCTCAGAGTCATTTTGCTTCGAAACATATGAAACACAATGGGAAAGGTATTAGGAGAACTGCTCAAGATATGGAAAGCGAATTTGAAAAAGAAGAGCGAGCATTGGAACGAAAAAGAAAGTTGTTTGAAATGCGAAGGATCACAGGTTAGTGTGAAGTTCATGTTTTTGTAATGCCACAATTGTGTGTTTAAAGTTTGTATTTAGATTGAAAAAAATACTTATGGATACATTACTTAATGCAAAAGACAGGTTGTGTCAAACTTAGCGTTACTTATTACTGAATACACACAAATAACAGTAGTTTCAATGTTGCTTTGCTTTTTATTCGTTTCGTTGTTAAAGTTGTCTTTTTTAACAACTGCGTGAAAAAAAAAAAGAAATCTGGGGAACTGTTGTGAAAGAACTATTTCTTGAAATTAAGTTGAGATGCGAAGTTGTTATATTAACATGGTGTTTACTAGGTAACAAACACATCCAAGAAGAAGATTTATTTGATGATGATGAAGATTACGATTTGGATGAAGAAGATGAGGAAGATGCAGACTTCATCGATGACAGTGAAACAGTGGGAGATGTGTCACGACATATCCGTTCCATATTTGGGTATGACAAGAGAAGGTAAAACTTACCAAAGACTTAGCAAAGACATACAAGTGCATATCATAGTGTTGAGACTGCAGACGCACGCGTATCGTAGTGTTGAGACTGCAGACGCACGCGTATCGTAGTGATGAGACTGCAGACGCACGCGTATCGTAGTGATGGGTTTACTTACTTGAGCATGTGCTATCGTTTTTATAGGTTTCATGATTCTGATGATGAAGACTTGCGTAATATGGAATCGAATTTCTCACAAATACAAAAGGAAGAGGCCAGAAGGTAGGTTAAATTGATCAAAGTGGCTTGGTCTTTTTAAGTCGATTGTAATTTTTTATGGTCATCAGAATCAGATAAATAAATGAAATCTCCTAGTTCCTAGTCTAGGTTCCTAGTTCATCTTAGTGATTAAGCTAGTCATTAATATGTTCTCCAAAATACGAAATAAAAATTTTTCTATAGAGAGAAAAGTTTGATACACAATTCAATTCATAAGAACTATAACATGTTCACTGTCAAGGATGAGTGTACTTCACATGACTTGTCAGTTTTGATGTGTTGACTTTGTCGGCCTTCACTGAAGCTCTGTCTTAGCTCCTTTCAAAGTTGATAAACTCTTACACAAAATCAATCCAAATTTTTACTTTTTTTTTTTTTGTAAATTTCTGTCGACGTGTTAAAAGATGACATTTCATCTTAACTGCTATGTGCTGCTGATTGAACCAAAATTTGTAAATTTGGAATGTAATAATTTCTTGTTTTAGTGCCCGCATTGCGAGAATTGAAGATGCATATGAGAAAATGCAAGAAGAAGAAGAAGAACTTAAACGTTTGAAAAGGAATAGGCTAAAATAAGCAAAATGATTCCTAATGGGTATTCTCACGGAACTGTTTAAAAGATTTTAAAATTTTTTACTGTTTCATAATTGTGACGTCTTGATTCATAGAGTTCTGAATCCTTTTCTTGAATTTCTTTAAACATTGTATTAATATGGCGTAATCAACATGACCAGCCTCGTTTTAACAAGTTATTGTTTAACTGATTTTATAATTTTGTTAGTCAGTAATGGTCTCTATTTATTTCAATTCCCCGTAGTGCAGTTAAAAGCAATTTTCATATTGAAAACGAGGCTGAGCATGGCAGCTACGGTGTGTTTCAAAATGATGGAAACGGAAAAAAAGAATCCTTTTTTTCTCAAAATATAGTAAAGATGTAACAATGAATTTTATATCAGATGATTCTTTTTTTCCGTTTCCATCATTTTGAAACTCGCTGTAGATCATATTTACGGTGTTTAAACGGAAATTTGAGAAAGGTGTATAGATACAGTTCATCTAACGAATTGGGATCTCGCTGGTTGTGGTGGAAACTTTGTTATTTTAAAAAAAAATATTCGACCGAAAAGTTTGAAGGTACCAATTCGCTAGATGATGACATCTCGTTATTGCTGTTTGCTTTCATGAACGGATGCCTTTTCTCCTTAAAGTCCAAACTTCTACTTGACGGATTCTATGTTGGTTAATAATGTAGCAAACACTTTTTTGGTCCCATTATTGGTGTCCGCCACAGAGAGGTTTGGTATAGAAAATTCCCCGCCTCTGTTTTTCTTTTTTTGATGTTAAAGTTCCACAAAGACTATAATTAGTAATTATTATTTATTAATTTTTTCCAGATTTTTTATTTTCGTATGAAGTCCGTATTTACTAAGTAGATATTCAGAGATTGCCATTCAGTTATTTTCGGAATTAAAATAATGTTAAGAGATCACATTTATCTTGCTTATCAGTACCAATATTTATATAACCTCTACAACTTGCTTGTGGTTTTCGAACAAGTTTTGATTGGCTTCCTTTGCTTAACGGACCTGGACCCGTCCGTGGACCCATGAAAACAAGGACCTACGCGCTACTAGTCTAGTGCTTGATAAAACCAAGACCAAGCTGTACCATAGGCCTGGTTTTCACCTGAATTGTATGTAAATGTTTTTCCTAGGGCATTTTGCAGCTTCTAAAATAAATTGTATTGATGTATAAAATATAAATCAAGAACGAGTTCCTCCAACAACCGTAGAGAGCCCGTAGATCATTTCACGTATATATATAATATATATATATATATATATATATATATATAATAGGTGCAATAAGTGTGAAGCAGGGTAAGTAAAGGAGGCCGTTTTGAATAAGAGTTTGGGTTAGTCTTGAAGTGCATTGCAAACAGCTGTATCCCATGATGACACTAGGGTCCTTTTCAACTTGTTCAGGAAGATTTTGAGCATTTTCATAAAGGTAAATTTTTAATATCTCTCGATGTATTTTTTGAATTTCATTGATTTTTGTGGCTCTCGTGGATCATACATTCTGAAGTACGTTTCAAAACACACGTTTTGTGCACACTTTTTTATGGTTGCGCTTGATTTTAATAGTTTTGGTATCGATGGAAAGGTATTAGCGAGCACTATGATATACAAGGAAAATTAAAGAAAATTAACTTCCTCTCATTACTTAAAAGCTACGTGCATTAAAGGAATCATTTGAATGAAAGAAGGAATTTTGAAGGAACACGGAATATATCAATTATTCAATATCAATTATTATAACCAGAACAATCTTCAGGAGAAATTAGATGACAATTTAGCTTTGATAAAACAAAGAATTGAAGAAAATTGCAAGGTAAGTAGGTATTGGTTATATATGGAATGATTATGTGTTTTGGGTTCTCTTTGTTTTTATTTTTGTTGTTGTTGTTGTTTTTGTTGTTGTTGTTGTTTTTGCTGCAAACTGGACAAAGTGGACCAGATTGATTAATACAGTGCTGATTTAATTCAAGCTGAAAGAAATCAAATTATAATAACCTTTGGTTCACTATTTCTATTCAAGTGGTGCTAGTCAGTTGTTTTTCAAATAAAATCATATTTTATACATAAAAACATTTGTCTTTTTCAGAATATCGTCCAAGATATTGAAATGAAGGTTTTAGAACAACAGAGAACAAAGAGTGACAAATTTGAAGAACCAGGTATTTTGGAAGAAATTTTGTTACTACAACTGAACACCTTGATTTGTTCGAAAAATTCTGCTGGAAAATATTTATCATTGCCAGCATCAGTGTTCAAACTTAAATTATATACTTTCTTGAGAAAATTGAAATCCCTGATATAAACATTGGTGATGAGAAACGAAATAGTTTATTTTCTGTCTCTGAATGAGACAATTCCAGAGAAAAATATGTCTATTCTAGTGTCAGAGATGAAAATTGTGTTTTGCTGCTTAACCCCTTGAATATTTGCATGGCCATTTTTTAAATAAAAATTTACAATACAGACTGGTATCATTCAAAACTGATGGAAAAATGATTGGGTGTTTTATACTCCAAAAAAATATGGGAGCACCATTAGTGAAGTTTGTAAGCTTTGAACAAAATTACAAAATTAAATATCTAGTAAATATCTAGATGGGTTTTCTCTAGATAATTTTGACCACTAATTACTTATCAACTAATTTTTTACAGATCTTCCAGAGAATCAAACAATTGCAAAAATGATAGCTTATAGAATGCAAGGCAACTTTCACAGGAGTCAGTATGAAGTGCGTCAATTTTGCGAAAGCTTATTCAAAAATGTAAGGAATAATCAAAATATTGTTGGGACAATATTGGATAATAAATATCCTGTGGTTGATGCGATTGGTGCATATGCTGATAAAGAAGGTGATGAAGACCTTTTTACCTTCGTTAATCATGTATTAGATGATATTAACATGCCTGGTTTGCATCTAAGAGAAGAGGATGTTCAAAAGACCCCTTTTGATTTACATGGTGAGTATGACCAGTATTGGTTATTCTTTTAGTAACTTAAAGATATAAAAGCTTTTGTGTTTTGTTCTTAGTAAATTTAATTTGTCACGTACAATTTGATCAGGTGAATTCCTTGTTCTTTTCATGAAAACCATGATATATGTAGGGATTTGAGGGTTTGTTGACAGTCTACGATTTTAAAATCGCCCGTAGTAGTACTGTTATCTTACAGAACTGCAGATATGTTGTCCAAAAACCTTTTGCCATTTGCATTTCAGGCCATGAATTAAATGAAATCAAATTCACACGAGCTGTGGAGAATTATTTATTTGATATGATATCAGAAAATGCTGTTTACAACGAAAGATACATTGCCCTTTTTCTAATTCCATACAACCGTTACAAAGATATACTTAGTAATAGTAGTTCTGTTCAAGACCGATTATACAAAGTTCTTAAACATTGGAAAGAAAGTAGTCTCAATGTAACGTGGGCAGAGCTGGGATCTGTTCTCCTGTTTTTAGGGGGTAAGCCACTCGTGCTACAGATTGAGGAAAAATTCAAGTGATGCAGAAAAAAAGACAGAAAAATTATTCTTTAGTACTGTTGTTTATCGCTCGTGTTTATGACGTATGTCATTCAATTTTCATATCGTTAACAGCTTTGTATTTATTGTAACAAGTTTTTAGTATTATTTTATTTTTGTTATTTAATTTAATAAAACAGCACAGTTTACCTTGCCTTAAGTACTATTTCTATACCGTGTTTTTTGTCACTAATTTCAATGTTTTTGATATTTTACGAAGTGTTTTGATCATGTTAAACCTTTAAAATTGACTTATTCTTAAGAGTATCGAGTGACAGCTTCCCCTCACCATTTTTCAGTGTTGTTCGGGTCGTGTGTTGTGTCTTCCTGGAACAACACTAGGGAGCTTGATTGCTCAAGCATTCTACGACGGCGGAGAAATGTCACCAAGAATAAAATTGTTGATACAAACTGAAAACAGGAATTATGTTATATTTTTGTTTAGATTGAATCTAATAGATTCCCCAAGAGGTTTTAACCGTACTGGTTCTTGTTAAATACTAATCGATTTGTCGTACTAGAACTTAAACGGCAGTGCACTTTTTCGCAATCGACTCAGTTTTCCTAACCTTCTAGTTCACGTCGCCGCAGTAGAATGCTGGTTGCTCAAGCTCCCTATTGTATCGGGAGAAGGGTATTTGTTTAGTTTTCCGTTATTCATTTAGTAATGTTTGCCAATTTTTCATAATAATAGGAATGTCTCAACTAGTTATTAACAGGGTCGTGGAAACTACTACTGATCAAGTTTTTGGAGGTTTGGAAGTTTGGAAGAGAAGTTGTGAAAACATTAATCTATTCTTTCTCTTTCGGTTTTGACCGATAGAAAACTAACCTCGTTTCCAGTCTCTTGGCAACATCTGCTTAACGAAAGTTTTTTTTGCTTGTCTTATACGGGTGATGTTTTGTAATAATAATAATAATAATAATAATAATAATAATAATAATAATAATAATAATAATAATAATAATAATAATAATAATTGGTCTTTCCATATATTACCATGGCTCTTTCAACCTATATATTTGTAAAACGAGATAAGTTAAGCAAAAATGCTTGGTAGAAATCAAGAAGAGAAAAGAAGATTGGATGATATTGTACAAATTGGTTGAAGTTAGCATTATTGACTGAAGTAGTTGGGAAAATTAGAAAACCAGGTACTCAAATGGGATACAATAGGATTGGGTGTTGGTCATGCCTTAGCGTGACACCGACGTATTAGTTATAAATAAAATAATAATAATGAAAATAGTAATACAACAATTTAAGAAACAATATCAACCTCGAACCCAGGGGTCTCTTATATCGAAAAGGCAAAATACCCTGGGTTCTAGGTTGGGAACGATACCATTTTAAGTATATTTTATCGGTTGAATTGTAATTGTCATTATTTTGTTGTTGCTCCGCAATTTGTAATACCTCCCCTAAATTTAAATAAACTTTGCACCAATTAATAAAATCTGCCCCAATTTGTAATAACACCTTAATCCGCCTATCAAATCGTTACGAATATTGTTGCGAATCATAATTACGCTACTGCGACTCTTTCGTGAAAATTACTGCGATTCTTTTACAAGTTTTTCTGATAAAAAAAGAGTGTAGTTTTTAGAAGAAGTCATGAAAACCTGAAACTTTTGAAAACCTAATTTAAACAGGTCTACAAGGACCCTCAATCTCACGAAAATCAATATTTTTGAGAACGAAGAATCTTATACAGAAAGCAAAAGCTCAATCTAACCCCCAGTGTTTTTCCTCTTGTTTTTTTCACAGTGGAATCTCTATTAAGCGGACACTTGGTTCATAAAAAAGGTGTCCTTTAAACTGAGACGTCCACTTTATAGAAGATGCCAGTGTTTCCAATCAAGAAAATTAAAATTGAAAGTTTTCAACTCCTGTTTGAAGAAAATGTTTTTAAAATCAATCTGAACTCACAAAAAATGAAAAGTATCCTCTGATAATTAGTTAGGACATTAATTAATTAAAATCACCGAATAGTCCATGGAAAAAAATTCTTCATTGCAATCGGGGTCCCTGTAGCCGATGAAATCAACAACAAATCAATAAAGCGTATTGAACATGAAAATATTCTAAACGCGAGTAAAAGAACAACAAGAAATCATGCTTAGATCAACATTTTGACGAAGCAAATTCAACGTGGCCTTTTCGCTTATCAAGCGTAAATAAAAACAAGTCTATTTTATTTGGATATATTCTATTAGGAGAGGTTTTCTCTATGGTTGAATGAAAACTCTTTCATGATGTTTACAACAGAAAATATTTTTTCTCCCTGTACAAAAAAAGCTCACGTCTTGAAATATACTGTAAATTTTTTTCTACTTTTGCAGCACAAAATAATGTATGTTATATATATATTATATAAAGTAGGTGGATAATTGATGAAAGGTACCTGATAAATAATAAAAGCGAAAATAAATAACAATCTAGTTATAGAAATAAAAAGGTTTTTGAGAAGTAAAATGTTCATGTACATTGCACCATAAAACAAAGTTACTGCGTACTGCCTACATATTTTGGTGGTGTTCAGTTCAGTTTAAAACAGGGTCAAGTAAGAACCCTTGTAAAATGAGAGAGTCCACACCCAGTTCCAATAACAAAACTAAAAACAACAACAACCCTAAACTTGAGTGTAATGTGCCGACTTGAAAACTTAAGTTTTCAAAAAGTACACACAGTGCAGATTGAAATAACATGTGATGTGCCTGCTACCGTAAATGACCGATTAATCGCCCTGGGTGTTTATTCAAAAACCAAACTTTTACCATGGGCGTTTATTCAGAAGGGTGTTTATTTACAAAACCAATTTTTTGTTCAAGTATGTACTTGTTTTCATGATCAGAAAATATTATGCCAACATTTTACTATTTGAGTAAGGACGTTTATTGGCATCGGCAAGGTCCTGTCCTGCGCATTCAACCATGGACATTTATTTCGGAGTGGGCTTACTTGGCCATTTACAGTATTCCAAAATGTGAAGAAGAAATGTGAAGTAAAAGATGTTGTAAAAAACAGGTGTTTATATCCTAAATAAAATTAGACTGTTAAAAAATAAAAATAAACATTTAAATTTTTTTCTAAAACAAAAGTAAATTCTAAGTAAAAAAAACTAACGAAGAAGCAAGCGATTAGTTACACTTTCAAGTCTGCAAGTCTACTCGAGTGTTTCACATTCCCAACGTCAATAAATTTTCCTTCAAAGAACAAATAACAAACGCAATCTCAATTAGATCTGCATAACAATTTTGTGTCTTAGAAAATCAAAGGTACTGAGGTACAGAAGAAAATTTTGTGTTTGTTTTAATATTTACTCATGACAACATTTCCTAATATTTCGAAAAAGGAATGGAAGATAATTTTTTTTTATCTAATTCTTAACTTAAAGGAGCTACATCACGAATCACGTGATTGTTTTGTTTGTTTACATTTTTTCTACTGTAACCGGTAATATTATCGAATTATCACAGTGGACGACTATTGGTGCTGCACCATAATTTGTAAGGTCATGTGATTTATGCCATAGCCCCTTTACACCAAAGTTCAAAACTAATAATAAAAACATAATTAGGAAATTTCAGGAAATTCCGTCACACATATTACAGTAAATAACCCTTTTTAACATCCTAAAAATAAATACCACAATATATATATATATAATATCCAAATTTCTTTTTAAACAAAGATCAAGAATAAATTCCAAATGGGATTAACGAATCCGTTTTAGACTTTCTTCACGTCTTAAATCTTTCGAATCTGTTTTCCATGTTTTCTTTTTGTTTATTTTTTCACATTTTCAGAATGGTTGAAACTTGTTTCATGACAAACTAGTATTTACAAAAATAAGGTAAGAAAAGACTGCTAACTCATTTCACCTGCTTCGTTTCACCAAAAAATAAACATATAAATACAGTTCACAACCTTAGCAAAAGGAAACTTTAACTCCGGGGTAACTGTCCCGTTCTTAGTTAGTCAAAGTAAAGTGAAACCTGAAGAGATGAAGTTTCGTTAAAACAAGAGCAATAAATCTTTAAGTTTAAAACATACAATTCTTATATGTAGGGGGAAATGTTTATTATGTCTACATGACCAGCAGTTCTTTTTTTCTCTTAACTTCGATTGACCGTCAATTTGACTTGCTTTCTCCTTTTTATTACAACAAATATGTTTGATTCCTACGTTGCAAGCCTTGCAGAAACTTTGAAAAAAATATTTATTCAAAGTTAAATAAAAATGTGAGATTTACCTTGACTTACTGCATAGTTTAAGGTTTTTAACTTGCTTTCTTATCAGAACAAATTAATCAGCAGATTTTATAAAACTTTGTAAACAATATTAAAATAATGTTATAAAACCTCTTTTATGATACCTTTAAAGACTACAGAAATGAGCAATTAAATTTCCCTTTACTGTCAACTTGGCTTCTTGGGTTAAAAAATGCTGCAAAAAAGTACTAAAGATTTCTTTGAAAGGTTTTTCTTTTTTCGCCATCTCTAATATTCCTTTCACAATGACACTGATAATGGTCTGTGGATAGGGGACTTTCTCTGTTTTCAAATATGCCAAATCCAAAGCGTTGACATGTTGCATATCATCTACACGTACAGCACCAGAATCGAACGCCTTTCCAAAATTGATTTGAAATAATGAATCATTGATACAACCAATAGGATGAGTTAAAGGTATGTTATACATTTCACCAGTGTTACAATGACAATGTTTAATGGCAGATATTAACTTGTACAAACTTGTCTTATCTGTTCCACCATATCGCAATTCATTATTTTTATGGTACTTGCTCAAGTATGCGAAAAAACGAAAAATCTTTATCAAGTCATTTGTCCCTTTTGATGAAAAATCACAACAAAGGCTTTGATTTGGAACACTATCAAAGAGCAATTCGATTCTGAGTGGCATCTTTTTGCCATTTACTGGAGTACAGGATGTATACTTCACCCATTTCCCTTTAAAAAACACAATAGGAAGTGTCCCAGATCTTGAAGGAGCTTTTGTCTCCAAAAAAGGATTAAATTTTTTCAAATTCGTCAATGTCTTTCTTGTAACAACTATTCTTAATAAGGAGTAGTAATCTTTATATTTATAAACGTCAAGAAAATAAAACTTTCCGAGTGCAAGAAACTTCAAATTTTCATACGAAAATTTGACCATATCATTTATAACATCAGAAATCCGGGCTGGCTGCAATACCAACATAGAAGTGATATCAACATCAAACTCTTTGGAAAGCCACAAACTCTCTTTTCCTGATAATCCATTTTGAAATATTGGTTCACAAGATTCGATGTCGCATGTGTATGTCAAGGATTCAAACTCTGTTGCATCACCAAATATTAGCGTAGAGCTTAATTTGGTATACATACAGCGTTCCACATCTTCAAATCTGGATTCACTAATATTTTCCATTGGCTGGAATGAAAAGCAGAAATATTTCAAAACAATTTTCTTCCACAAAAGAATAGATAAAAAATAAAAGCTTTTTCAAAATAGATAAGCAAACTATATAATACCAAAATATTTTTGTATCCATTATTTCCCTTGTGTTCCCTTCCATTGTTGGCATCACTGTTTATTGAAATTCAAGTTTTCAAGTCACATTTTGTCACATGAGGTAGATGAATACATGGATAGATTTTCAACAAATTCTATATGATGAGAGTTCAGATATAATAATTAAAAAAAACATTTTTTCCTGTTATTAACCCCTTATATATAACCTCTTTCAAGGTTTTAAAAATTGATGGAGAGTGTAGCAGAAAATATCCTTCCACAAAAGAATAAAGTTTAAAGTGGACCCTCAATGTTAAGTTTTTCCATCAGGTATTTCAAATTTTTGGATCCCAATATTTTGGCCAGGATCGGATATATGTTTGGTTCCGATCACCCGCCCGGTCCTACAATCTGGTGGTAAAAATCCAGGAATTTTCAGACGGGGAGGTGGTAATGGAATGAAATGTTCATTTGTTAAACTTACCAAATAAATGAATTAACAGATCTGCTCCGTCATTGATTTTATCAAAGGTAAAAAATATAAGGAGTTTCATAGGAGAAAAACATATATTTTTTTAAATATCTGAACTTTCATCATATAGAATTTTTAAATCTATTCTATGATGCCCTCCAGTTGAAAACAAAATGTGGCAACAACGGTTATTCACTAAAACTCGAATCCTAATACTTCCTTCACCCACAAAAATTATGACACTATGATGAGTTTCTATTGAATCTCGTCATAATAGCAAATCTCTGAGAATTGGAACATATTATTGGATACAAAGTGTCTGCATAGTCAGCAGTGTACCATTCAAACATTTTTATCATTCTATAGAATAAGCGTAAGTTTAGATGGTTGCTCTTATTTGTGTCTAACTTAATTATTTGCCAAAATTGAATTAAGTTCGACAAAAGTCTCACTGCATAAAACAAAATGTTCAACAATATCATTAAATCCAACAAATTTTGCCAAACTTAAAGGAGAACTAATGATGGCATGACAAGTTGATCTTTAATTGTTCATATTAATCTTAGATATCACTCTGTAAAATTTTTCTTGAAAACATCACCTGGTTTGGCTGGAAATGGACAAAGAATATCATTCTCCCTATCATATTTTGTGAGTAATCCTGTTCGTAAGAAAAAACTCAGGGATGTTCCTTCACAACAATGTTTTGTAAACATTTCTCGCACATGTGGATTCTTGCGGTCGTGGCATCGTTTCGTCATCGTCATCGGAATCATTTCAAAATATTTTATAGATTTTTGTTTGATTTTCTGCAAAATTCTGTAAAGGTTTTATTTAAACATATATTATAGTGTTTGTGTTATGTATGTAAGAATTTTCTTCTTGATATGTTCCTTGTGAAGGAATATTTTCTCGTATTTACTCAACTCATCAATGATCTTCTTGAATCATGAAAGACATTTTAAATGATAACATTTCTTTGTAATTTCGTATGTAGTTGAGAGAACTGTTAAGTATAATCATACATATAATACAATATATGATATCGTGGAATAAAATAAAGGAACAGTTATGTTTATGATTAAGGCCTTGTACACATGTTTAGGAGGAACAGAACTCCTAACTCTTGTTTGTTAGAGTCAAGATAGAAATATGCCAACACACTTCGATCCTGGTTGTTCTCATACAAATGGGAAGGTTCAAAAGATATTTTTTCTTTTTCCAAAACTTATTAACTTTGATGTAATAAATGTAACCCGGGTATTATCGCAATCAATCATGCATTCAATGAGAATTATAATATTTGATAACCATGACTTGAGGAAAAAAATGTTCTTTATTAGAATAGTATTTATCAACAGAAAAAAGTGAAAACTTAAGACATAATTAAATAACAAAAATTAACTTACTTATTGCACATTTTATTAAATTCTTTGAAAATTATATTTTTTCTTTGACACAAGATGTATGCTGTCCCACAGTGTTAGGAATTTTTCATGCTGTGTTATGCAATCAATATTTTTGAGCTCGGAGTTCAGTAAATTTTCGTATTCTCCACAGCATTCACATTCGGTTGTCGTATGTAAAATAACGCAATAACTCAGATGAGACACTTTGCGCTACTGGAAGTTTCTTTCAGAATACTCGTTACTTTTAATATCAGACATTTTTGTTTCATTATATGATTTTGAAAGCTTCGCAAAAATACATTTCAAGATATGGTAATTCACAAGAAATCGTGGTGCGTAATGGCAGAAAATAGGACGAGAATGGGGTGACATCAAACCCCTTTTTAGGGATTTAATATTAGAAATATGTAAATATCTTTTAGTTTCTTGTATTTGTAGCTACTAAGGGACATCTTTAAGTAAAAAAAAAAATGATTGTTTTTTTTCTGGTCATTAGTTCTTCTTTAATGCAAAAGTGTGACAGAAGCGAAGCATGGATTTATACAGACAAGCTTGTGTCATACTTAACAAAATTTGGGGTATATATTACTTGAAACCACATTTTTTTCTATTGTTTTTTATGAAATTTATACACGTGCAGCAGTTTTTTTTTGTTTTTTTTAGATGCAAATATGAATATTAGATTTGGAATAACAGAGTAATTAAATAACTTTTCACATCGTTCTTTTATAATGTATATATATCCATAGCAACTTAATTTAATGTTTTTATCTCTGTTTTTAGATTTTTAATCCACTTGTATACTTTACTGCCCTGATGATTGATGGACATCATTCGAAAAGCTATTTTTAAAATAAAATAAATTTTGTATTTGCGCTGATGAAATAAATCTGATAGAGTACTGCTAACTTTAATTTCGATGCTGCAAACGAGAAAACACAATTAATTGGATTTAGGAGAACAATTGGTCATTCTAGATTTCAAATCAACAAGAATAAACAAACAGAATAAGATTGGCAATAAATACTTCTATCGCAAACACAATCGGGTGATGTTCCTCATTCCGCTAACTTATTCCTCTTTCTGCTAACTAATTTTGCATTCATCAAAAGTGATGTTAATAACGAAATTTTATAGAATGTGATGTTCATACTAAAAGTTTAATCCCTTTTCTCTCAATGTAACTGCTTTTCTCCTTTGGTTCTGCAGCTAAAAGACAATCACAGGCTTATAAAAAATAATTCTGTAACCAATTGCCTTTCTCCACTATACCAACAAAAATTGTTCTTGTTAGCATTGATTTCAGCTTGATTATTCATACAGTTAAATTTTTCTCACAGATGTTCAATTAGGGTCAAATCCCGAGGTGATAATCACTCATAGGCTCGTCATCCAAGAAAACATGAATTTAGGTTCATAAAATTAGTGCATTATGATGCTCATAATTAGCACTATTCCCATCAAGTATCTGTTGTTGTTTTTATTAAAAGTTTATAAAAAAACTATGCTGATAAAAATATGGCTGCCTTCGATTTGTAAACAATAAAGGCATGCATTTTTATAAGCTTGTGGTTGTCGTTTATCTGCAGAATCAAAGGGGAAAAGCAGTTACATAGAGAGAAAAGGGATGAAACCTTTTGTATGAACATCATATTCTATAAAATTTCGTTATTAACATCACTTTTGATGAACGCAAAATTAGTTAGCGGAATAAGGAACATCACCCCGATGATGTTTGCGATAGAAGTATTTATTACCAATCTTATTCTGTTTGTTTATTACTGTTGATTTGAAATCTAAAATGACCAATTGTTCTGCTAAATCCAATTAATTATGTTTTCTCGTTCACAACGAAGAATTTTGCAGCATTGAAATTAAAGTTAGCGGTAAGGGTAGCAGGTCCACTCTATTATATACATGCAAGAGGTAATTTTTACCAATTTTTCAGCAGATTAATTGGGCATAAACAAAAATGATGAATAAAACACAAAAGTGATTTTATAAATTAAACGACAAAATAATGATACCTATATAACTTTAACAGGGAAATCGAATGTAGGAAAACTACTTCATAACTCGGGAATTCATCATCAGTGTTCTAAAATACTCACGCGCTCCCTCGTGTGCAACAGCCAATATCTACCATTATGGTTCAACCCAGTTGTCAACTAAACTCTACACGTACTCGCGGACTTGACTTCCGCATGTTTTGTAAAGTTCAAAAATCGCAATTTTAGACAAGAACGCCTAATGGATAATGACCTTTACACAGCGCTTAATAATCGAGAGAGGGGGTACTAAATCAAGCATTTATATTATTACGGTATGACACCAAAAACTTCAACAAGAAACATGTATAACACCTGCGATTTTCAGGAACAAGAATTTGCAATGGAATAAAAACGCATGAATTTGAAAGCCATACAGTGGAACCTCTAATAGTGACCACCTCTATTTAACAGCCACCTCCTATCAACGGTTTTTCTGGTCAAACTCTCATACGAAACCTATTATTTAACGGCCAATAACGGCCTAACGGCCACTTTTTGTCGGCCCGATGGACAATTTAACCTCTATTCAACGGCCACATATGTTTTTTTGCAATATAAACGAAGTAATGTAGCGTGTAAAAACATTTTACAGTTTTTCTCCATAAATTGTTTTTTACACGCAATACTGCCATGATAAGTCTGAGTATATACAAAAAAGTTTGTGTTTCTCCATGTTGGAATTATATCATATTTTACACAAATATTTTGGATCGATCATTCAAAGAATGCTATTATCCTTATTTTTCAGTGCTATTTGACCTATTTGGAGATTTCTAAAGTTGTACAGAGTTGTACAGTTGTAAGATTTAGAAAAGAGACAATAGAACGTATACTCCTACCTAACCAATGGATACTCCTACCTAACCACGATAAACTTCTGATATATAAGAAAATACCTTCAAATTTCTCTATTAACTAAAGCTAACAAAAACAATACCTTCTCAGACGTTTTTATCTTTCAATTATTTATTCTGCTATGAATTGTGGAAATGTCAAAATCCAAAACTCCACTTGTGCATCATGATACAAAAACCATGTAAATATGTATGTAATTACTCTCTTCTTGCATTACAATCATTTATACTATTCAATTTTATAATCTAAAAAAGGTATCATTCAAATACTATCAAAACAATATGATAATGATCTTGCTACCTTCGTTTACCTTAATAATAACAATCCACACACTACAATGAAATACCAAATAAACTGCTAGCTACACATTTCGGCATAGTAGTCAACACTAACTGATACGAAAAAGCTACATTCAAACACATTAAAAAATAGACATCGGTAGAAAATGATGAAATGATAACACATAATAACAGGTCTATATCGTCTATCACGTCGGATAGAATAGTTACTGATACCGATCAATGTTGTTATTCTTTATTACTGAACTTAAAGGGATCTTACCATCTAAAATGAAAATTTGTTATTTGTTTATAAACCAGGAAAAAACAAGATTGCCATATCTTAGAAGGTATAAAAAAACCGCAAGGGTCGATAATCAGCCAAATTATTTTTTAATATTGTACCGTCTTTCCGAGAATTCGCTTCTTCCTCATCAAGACAAACTTCGGAGTAGCCCCCAGTCCCTAATGATAAACGCCAAGTTGATCTATCATACCAGAGAGTTCAATTTGGTGTGAATAAATATAGACAAGCACGGTGAGCACTTTTCCAAGATGTCTGATTCGTAACCTTCGTTATCTCTTCGAACAAATCGATGAACTTAAAAGAGTTTATATGGCTAATTTGGGTCGAATCTTTCAATTTAGGTTGTAAAGACAAATGTTTGTTTTGATTTTTCTTCTGGGAAATGACCGAAAAGTCGATTCTTGGGAATTTCGAACAAAATATTATGTTTTGTTTGTGGAAATGGATTTGAATTTCATTACACTTTTTTGTTATTTTACCTCTCTTATACTTGTGGTTGATCATGGTATAGATAAATGTGTTTAACAAGCCTTAGAAAGGTCAGAACAAGTGGATCTCCACTGGGTGAGTGCAGTCTTTCTATATTCGTTAGTCCACTCATAAGTCACACGGCGCGTGGGGACTGGACGCCATAACTGAATTTTGGATCGAAGGAGCGAAGCGAAAGTCTGTAATGGCGGCTGTATTTTGCGAACGTTTTTGCAGTGTTGCATAGCAGTGATTCACTTCTGTCAAAAAAGTCAGATGGCAATCTTGTTTTTTCCTGGTTTGTAAACAAATAACAAATTTTCATTTTAGATGATCCCTTTAAAGCGTTAAATAAAAAAAATAAAAACAAAAACAAAAAATTTAACACGCAGCGTCTTCATTTTTCTTTAAAGAAATGAACGTTGAGAAAATTTGATGAACTTTCGAACGCAAAAAACATTGCATTGCCTTCTCCTCCGGGCGGCTTTATGATGTCTTCCTTAGGTACAACACTCCGTGAAGTAATAAAACCCCGTAAGATGGAGCTAGAGATTCTCCTAATGGGAGATTCTCCCTATACTAATACGGAAAAACAAACATCCATTGACGAACTTCCCGAGAAATTTTACCTAGCGTTCTTTCTTTAACAGTTAGGTAAGAAAAAAAAGACTAGTATCCCGGGTAAAAACATTTTACCGGTTCATTTTTTCAATGAATTTCCGCCCCCACTACTCGTGCTCTTCGTCTTTCAAAACATAGGGGTGACGAAAAGTAAGATCACATAATTGCTATCAGCGGCCACCTATACACAACCGCCACTGAGGTTTAATCCCTAGAAGTGGCCGCTATTAGAGGTTCCACTGTATATATATGATCAGAGTTTGCATGGAAAGCTAGAACTTGAAGACACGTGTTTTTGGATACAAAGTGTCTGCATGGCCGCTGGCAGTGTACCCAATTCATTAAACATATTTGTCTTTTATATCGTTTCTAACTTATATTTGCCTAAATTGAATGAAATTCGACAAAAGTCTCTGTATAAAACGAAATGTTCAACAATATACAGCGTCAATTCTAAAAGATTGGAAAATATAGCTTTTTTATTTACAACAATGTTGGGAGCATATTATAGCTACGCCTAAGTTTTTTAGTATGTGGTCTAACTTTGATGAAACAAACATAGGTCCAAAACATCGTAAAGATTTAAAATAATACATTATATGAATAATGTAAATAAGTCCCCGATCGTGTCTGTCAGAAGACGTATACTTGGATCCCAGGTATTCTTTCCTCTGTATCGATATATTGAGGCAGGGCGTCATTATCTGTTTAAATGATGGGACAACTTTATAAATTGAATTACTTTGAACCACAGGTGGTGTATAAAGCAGTCAACATAAAAGCTACATTGTTTTTTTTAATTATGATCACTTTTGGCAAAAATAAAGTAGACACCTGTTTTAATGCTTACTTTACGAGCTTGATTAACCAGACGGCTCCGTTTAAGTAGTCTCAGTATAAAAACAGCTATTGAAGAGAAATGTTACAATGCAGAAATACGTATTTATTTTTCGCATACTTTTACAAATGACATATTTTTTGTATACAGGATTATTTCGATTTTCTTGTAGAATTTTTATTGACTCGTTTTTTCGCTGCAGCAGAGATTCTTGCACTCCTCCTTCGCACTCCTCCACTGCTGCTAGTTCTTTCAACAGGTCTTTTTCTGAGATTTCTTGAATATCTTGTATCAGGTTTACTAAAAACATAGAAACATAGACAATGAGGATGATGAAAACAATATCTTCAAAGAAAACAACATTGAATCAAACATACAGAGGTGTATTGCACGATCGAATGTTGGAGTTCTGATTTCCAAGTGTATTTCCATAAACTTGTCGAATATTTGCTCGTTTTTTTCGTTTCACATTTCTTGATGGCTGACGACGTATTTTTGGCGGTTCGTCGTCGGTGAATAGTCGTCTTCGTACGTCTATAGAAAACGAGAATTTACGTCACTAGTATCCGCTGCAACGACATTTCCGCAGCTGCTATGACATAAGAATTTAATGTTACCTTTCACTTTCATTGTATCTTGATAATTTTGCAGCTGACGAAAATATTGATTGTAAGTGAACTCAGTGTCTCTTAATAATTGCTGCGATATTTGACGTCAAATATTTAACACTAGCTGCGGATATAAGTACCGTCCGAGTACCATTGAAATTAAACCAATCCAATCCAAAAAGCCGCATCTCCCTTTTGTTTTACTTTACTCGAAGTTTGTTTCTATCTATATTAGTTAGGAAAGAAAGGCGGGAACGTGAATGAAACAAAGGTTTGGTTTACCTTATAGAATTCGGTAAAAAAGAAAAGCTTACCTCGAAATATCCATTGGGAAATTTGTTAAGTAAATACCTGATGAGTAGGAATTTCACGTTCTTTAAACAGCGTGAAAACGTATGCTTTCAAGTCCTGTTTACAATGAAGACGTGATAGAAGTTGTAAATTATATTTCTACATTATTTGGTTTTTAAAGGAATTTGATAGGATTTCAATTTTATGTTCACTGCATGTAAAAGAAAGTCTTTCAAAACATTCAAATTACAATGAATGTTATTGTGATTCATATATTTTGTAAAATTAGAATTCTTTTTACACGTTCCTGATTGCAGTCTTCGTAGCTTAAGCTGAGAATTACAGTAAATGTGACGGAGAGATCTACATGTTGCCGTTTCATCAGGAAACGGAAATACAACCTTATTAAGCGATAGAACAATTTAGAATATAATGAACTAACATAAAGATAAAACACCGTAATGCATCGAATAAACGCCCCCTTCTTTTAAACGCCCCCTCGAATAAACGCCCCCTAAAAAACTGAAATTATTTAATAAACGCCCCCTTCTATTAAACGCCCTCTCGAATGAACGCCCTTCCTAAAAGGAGGCGTTTATTTGAAACATTAATAATGAAAAGAGGCGTTTATTTGAGACAAGTTATGACGTATATTTCTTGATTTTTTAAATACAGGAAATTTTCTGTACAATCCTTTCTTTTTAAATTTTAGAGTTAATGTTGAAAAAGTTTTTTCTGCTTGAGGAGTTCCTTTTCAAGCACTTCTGCACAGGACTTTTGTTGAGTTTCGAAACTGAGTTTCGCAGGAACGACTAAACCAACTTCTCTGTGTCTTTTACCAGTGACAACAAATTTAATAAACGCCTCCCTCTTTTTAACGCCCCCCTCGAATAAACGCCCCTCAAATTTTTCAAAAATTTAATAAACGCCCCGGGCGCTTGTTCGATGCATTACGGTATACAAAAAAAGAAGGACGTAGTAAAATATGTATGTATTATAGGTGAATATTTTAAGAGGGAAAGCAGCTTGGGGTCGTTTTAGAGCTTATGGTCCTTCATGTGTTCCATACTTTTCCATTTTCTTGTACCTAACTCCAGTCGTAATATTTTCCTTGGTAATGTTATATCGTCGCTGTGTTTTCGAGTAGGACGATCGCATTTTAGATGGTATGGAGACACGCCATCGTCATACAACTCGTCACATCCACTATGATCGGAAGGGGCGGGAAGGCTTACTGTTTTTAATCCTGCCGAGAGAAGAGCTCGGTGGTTTGGCGACGATTCTTTATCAATGGATATTTGAACTCCATGGAAACATAATTTTTCGGTTCTTTTTCTTTCCGTTTTGGGTGATGACTTGACTACTGGATTTGTTGTGCCGGGAATGAAATTTTGGGGCACATTAAAAGACATTGCATGGAATAATTCTAAGATAAGCAAAACATGAAATATTAAAAATATGGTGTCATTTCTGAAACATATAAATATAAACACAGTGTATCCAAGCCAAACAAGATAGATATTAGTGGCGGATCCACAGGTATGTTAATTTTCTGTTTTCAGTCTGTATCGCCAATGAGCTTTTTCCAAGTTTTTCTTTATGCTTTAATACTCAGCTTAAGAAAGTTAACAGGGTCACGAAGACTGTGTGTGAAAAGAATTCTAATTTTACAAAATATATGAACCGCAATAACATTCAGTGTAGTTTGAAAGTTTTGGAAGACTTTCTTTTACATGTAGTGAACATAAAACTGAAATCCTATCAGATTCATTTAAAAAGCAAATAAGTTAAAATTCCAACACGAAAACCTTTCGTTGTTATTGTTGATTTTATTAAGGAAAACCTGAAAATCGTTGAAATTCAGTCGTTTAGCACTGGGAATCTTTTGCTTTTCAATAGAGTACTTTAGTAGAATTAAGACAATCAGCTTGAAAAAAATTTTGATATCATATCAGTTGAGCACTGTTTACATGGGAATCTGAAACCGATACGAAATTTCATAGCTGTCTCGTAGACAGGTATGAGATTATACTGGCATGAGTTTTTCCATGTAAACACCCCTCAAGGAGTGTTATGAAGCATCCATCTCTTAACACCGCTTCGCCTTGTTAACGACCAAATCGTTCAGTAAAGCTTTGAGACACGATCAGAATAGATTAATCGAAGGGATATTGTAAAGAATACAAATGTGTTTTTTGTAAATTTGCTAACAAGAACTATATCAAACACCGACAAAGGTTGCCCATTGCACAGCCATCCGTTTGTTTATAATACTTCTTTCCGTTAAATTGAAACGTACAATCAGTAGTGATTTTTCATAGGAGTAGTTTGAAAACCAGTTTGTAGTCGATTGGTTTTAACTTTTTCTTTTCACAAATTTCTTTTAAGATAAAGTTGAATGTCACTTGTAAAGTAATGTGCGTAAATTATCGGTTATATTAGCAGACATATGCATGATCCAAATGGAGCAGAAAAAGTGAAACCAAATACTCCAATGTTTTACAAGCGATTTGTAGACGATCATAAAACCAACCGTCGCAAAACAAACTGTCGAGATGAACTACCACCACGGTTCACCAACAGTATTATCAATCAGTTTTATAAAACAAAAGATAAAGATAACGATTCAGTCCTTATACACTCAAATTTCTTTGAAGAAAAAGTTGATGAAAAGCAGTTTTTACTTATTAAAATTCCGTACTGTGAACGAAATGAACATCTTTCAAAAACTTTCCTGAGAAAATTTCATTCATACACAAACTCGCTTTTTCGTTTGTCAATAAAGTGGTTAACAAAGAAGGTGGAGAGTTTGTATCTTTAAAAGATCGAAATTACCACCTCGCGTGTAAAATGTATGGAGGTACGTACGTAAGGGAAACAAAAAGAAACGTGAAACAACGATGGAAAGAACACCGTCCACCCCACAAACCAGAGCCCGCCAATCGTCTTTTACCTGGAAAGTTATAGCAGACGCACCAACGAACACTAGAGAAAGAATAATTTTATTGGCACTTATAATTGCTATTAAAGGACCTAATTGAATGTCCCAATGCTTTCTCTCTTTAGGTTCGGAATAACATAGTAATTAATTCTTTTTTATATTTTTTTCTCTGTTTTTAGATTTTTTACTTTACTTGTATACTTTACAGAACTGATGACGGACGTAGTCTGAAAACCTTATGCATTTTAAAAATAAAACAAGAAGCTGAGCAGCATGAAACGGGAGAGCGAACAGGGCTATTAATAAAAATGCATATAGGAAGTTGAGTGAGGTTTTAGCATATTTAATAATTTCAGCCAAAAAACAGAATTATTCATTGATGTTTCTCACCAAAATATTTGCAATTGACGTTTCGCAGAGGAGGAACACAATCTGGTTTTAATACGGGACGCTCTGGTTCTCTCGCAATAAATATGGCATTTATTAATCAAATATGACGTTTTTATTACCTAATAAACAGAAGTCATTTAAAGTATGCAAATAGACTAATTAACATGCAACCTCTGTGAATGAAAAAAACACGACCATCGCGACAAAAAATTCCAATAAGCCCATTGGTGATACAGACTGAAAACAGAAATTATGTTAATGGTGCTCCTCCACAAATTGCCACTACCCTCTAGATCCACCGCTGCTATCGTCCAGTTACTCTGAGTGCTAACATGGAACACGGAGTAGACTTATGTTTTTACTTGGTTAGGTATCAGTAGTTGTGGAAATTTATTTACAAAAACAAAACAAACAAACAAGAATAAATAAAAACGGAAACCAAGAAATGAATTGAGAAAAAAAATTTTGAAAATTCAACTCACCATTGATGTTTTATAGTTTATCACAAAAAATATTGAAATATTATCACCAAACACCAAACGTGTTTATTTTACTTCGTTTTACAGTAATCGCATTAAAGTTAAGTGCTTATCATTTTCAATTGATCAATTCATTGTTTACATGAAAGGACAACTAGGACCGCAGCACAGAGCAATTATAGACGGTCTTTAAAATAGATAAACTCTTCCAGATTGGCCAGTAAACGAGAAAAAAGGCATTGATGAATAGGCTACCTATTCTTCTGCTGGATAAACTCACCTGCAAATTAGCCTCTCCAACGTTCTTCCACCCATTCTGATCTTTTGAAGCTCAGTTTCCACCAGTGGGAAATTAAATTCTCATGAGAAATTCCCACCTGCGATTTTTTTTATCGTTTTGAATGTTTTTCATATTCACACCAGTGGAAATCTAAATTTCTCATGAGAAATTAATTGGAGGATAAAATTAAAATTTCCTACTGGTGGAAACCAAGCTTTAAAGGACAGACATACAGAGCTAAAAAATAGAATGAAGACACTCTTGGAACCGAAGGGTCAAAATAACGTTGGTGCGATGGAAATGTTTGCAGTGAGGACTTGTTTTGGTCAAATCTGGGAAACCAGGACAAACAGAAAAGTGTATTAATTCAGTTAAGCGTGGATTAAGAATGAAAGATAGTTATTCCTCTGTCGCCACAATTAACCTTTTATTGATGGGATACAACATCATATTTAAGATATCACAGCGCGGAAACCGTTCGGAATCAACCCAGCTGGCACACAAACGTTGTAGTAACGTTAGTCTTAATGTTGTCATAACATTGTTGCAACGTTGGAGGTGAAAGTTTTTGTAACGTTAGATTATAATGTTGTGGCTAACGTAAGAAAATAACATTAGTCTAACATGTGGAGGAGAGTTTAGTCATTTAAAGTAGAAAAGGAAAACGTGCAAATCATAACGTTGGACTCCTCCACTTTTTTGACTGACCTTGAATACGCCTATGATAAAGTTTTTAAATGGCGGAAGTCCGTGTCGAAAAGTGTATTTTTTCCCAATAATGTTTCTTGTTTATATCCACGGTTTTGATGATGATGTGTAAAATGACGTTAAATTTTAAAAAAGCTTTCAGAAAATCTAAAGAAGTATTTTCTTGTATTATTTAAGTGTGTACATTTGATATGGAGCAGTTGGTCAACAGTGTTTGAATTGTTTATGTTATATATTTTTAAAAATAAACTGCAACGTAAGCGTAGATGGCCGAGTGACCTAAACCTTTGCATTTCTTTTCGAGAACATAGTGGTTCAAATCCGATGACAGGCGTTTTTCTTTTTTTTTTAGAATAAGTTACAATAAGTTAATGTAGGTTACAGCTATCCTCCTGGGTAACAGTAAACATGATTAGAGACAGATTTAGAGCTAAACGATAAATATATTTGGAATAATCCTCCATCGGATTTGAAGCACTATTGATTAATACAATGACATATTTTCGACTCTCTAATTAGCAGACAACTTCGGTGCAAAACATTTTGTCTGCTAATTAGAGGTGTCTGCTAGTTGGAAAGTTGACATTTTCTACCAATTTCAAGGGAAGAAAAGGACCTTGGGTTGTTAAAAATCGTAACAACTTTCTTAATACCACTGTTGATGGGCATGTATCAATAAATTTGTCGAAGGCTTTGTTCAAGTTTCTGCAACTGCCTTATTCTAGACTTTCTTGTAAAGTGACTGGTAAACGTATAAACAGAGGTGCAGGGCATGGCTAAGAGATCCCAGTAATATACCCGTGCACAGGATACGAAAAAAAAAACACGTTCGGTAAAGAAAGTAATCTCAGAGGAACAAAAAGTTACGGAGAAAATTGAAAATGAATGTGTGAAATGAAATTCTTGACTACTTTTTTCCCACCCGCTAATTAGAAAGAATTATTGAGACACGCAGGCTATATAAAGCTTCTATTTCCTCTGGAGTTAATATTATCATAAACATTCATAAAACGAGTATTCTGGGACACACTGTGTAGGGAAATCTTTTTAATCAACAATGTTGATCCTGTTACGTTTTTAAATTGCACATAACTCTGATTATACTATGGAAAAAACTCTGTTATACGGCTACCCTTTCGTTTGTCCAGTTTTAATTTTAAAGATATATGTTTAGAGATGTTTTCGGTTTAGGATCTCAGAGCTTTAATAATTACAATAAGTTTATAGATTTCTTCACTCGAATTTAAAGTGGAAAAAATGTGGCTATGTAAAGCATGGACGTGTAAAAAGAGAAGGATTAACAACTAACTTTTAAAGCTTTTCAAAAATCTATTGTTAAAATCTTTTAAGTCGGTATACCTTTGAAGTAATCCTCGCCTCGCGTTTAACTGGATTTTTGTTTAGATGGACTGGTCTATACGACTGTTTATGTTACACGCATTGTGGAAAATCCAAAAAATTGGAAGATATGCGACGTTCATTATTACTTCAAAATTGCTACTCAACCAACCAAAATGAAGAATGGGTTGTCGAATTATGCAGTATTAGTGGAAATAGTTTTTACGAAAAAAAATTCGGACCTGACGCCTGAAAATGTACAGGAAGAAGAATATATTATCCTTCGATTCTGAAAGTTTCATGGTTGAGGCTGTATGAGGTCATGAGGAATCAGGGTTTAAAAATTGGCTACAAAATAAACTTAATATCTTAATATTTATTTCTGGTTGGTTTTTACGATCTTAGAAGCCAATAGAAGCAAATATTCTTAAAGATATTGAACTGTTATAAAGGTCGTTTCTACAAGGGAATCTCACGAGAGAGAGCCAATCATTTGTTTAGCTCGTTTGTTTGCCATTTTGATATATATGTCCGCTGCTCCTTCCAGACCATTTCTTATTGTTCAAATGAGGGATTCCCACTGCTGACATCAGCAAACTGCAACCCTCCAGTTCTATTTATAACAGTTCATAATCTTTAATTGTACTTAAGGGAGTTTCAAAACTGCCTTTGTTAAAATAAAATTTCTATAAGACGAGGCGAGCTTTATTCGAATAGATATAGAAATTGTAAGTCCTTCTCTTTTTATACGTCCATGGCTAAAGATAAATACATATAAATACGTAGCAGTGTTAAATGAGGGATACAAGTAAGTTGCGGCCGTACTAACATGTGTTAGAAAATAGTCATCTTAAGGATACGGTAACCTTTCATAACATGTGTTCAGTATAATTAAAGAAACTGTCTGAATATCAGATAAATTATCTATACAATGATAAAACTTTCATTTTATAACTATTTTTCGTTTTGGAGTAAAAAAATATCAATCGCGTTTTTCTGACCGTTTCTTAAAACGATTCCAAAGCCATGGAAAAATCTTGAGAAATGTCCAACGCTGATAAAACCTACAAAAATTACTAAAACAAAGATTCAAGATTTTATATAATAGTTCAGTAGAAAACATGGACCGCCAGCCCCAATAAAATAACTTTAACGTAAATGGTAATCGAACATTATCGCATAGCAGTCCCAGATCTTTACTGACATTTTGGTCTATGAGAACTGTTTTTTTTTAAATCAATAAAAGGGTCAACCCACAATATCCGCAATAGAAAGCACTTAAATGACTGACAGCAACTTGAATCTGATGGACGGTCAACGGTCACTGTCAACCAAAAAAGATAAACTTAATTCTTCCATTTTCTCAATCAATTCATGAAATCGAGGACTTATTATTTTTCTTCGGAATGAAGATGGAGAGGACTTGCAATTTCGAGATGTAGACGTAAAACAATCGAAACAAGTACAGCGCAACTGCTGAAAAACCTGTGGAAAAATATCAACAACAGAGAAAGCAATCGAAGAGTCTGAAAATTGACTTAGATCTTCTTATACTAATACTAAATCTTGCTTTTTTTCTTACCTAACTTTGAAAGAAAGAACTTTAGGAAAAATATCTCGGGAAGTTCGTCAATGGATGTTCATTTTTTCCGTATTAGTATAGGGGGAATCTCCAATTAGGGGAATGTCTAGCTCCATCTTACGGGTTTTTATTACTTCGTGGAGTGTTGTGCTTTAAGGAAGACATCATAAACCACCCCCGGAGGAGAACGCAATGCAATGTATTTTGCGTTCGAAAGTTCATCAAATTTTCTCAACGTTCATTTCTTAATGAGAATGAAGACGCTGTGTGTAACATTTTTGTCTTTGTTTTTAATATTTTTTTATTCAACGCTTTAAGTCCAGTAATAAAGAACAAGATGCCCTTACAGGCAGAAGGATTTCTGCAAATCAGCTGAAAATGCTGAAAATTGTCATTAAGTGAAAGCCAAAGTTCTTTCTGATGAACTAATGAAATGCGAACAAATACAGTCCATTTAAGATTTCCATTAGAAATAATATGTCGCTAGACTGACTGCCGCTTAAAATGATAAAGATCGCTTTTTTTCTAGTCGCTCGGTAAATTTTTTGAATCATGAAATATCAAAAAGGTCCAAAAATAAAATTTGAATGGCTTTCGAAAAGCGTATGCATTTACCCAAGTTCAACACATCAGAAATATCAAATAAAATCTAAACACCCTGGGGAAATAGATACCGACCGACCACCGATCATTTATGTCGGTCTTAATATTAAAGCGAAGAAGTATCAAAAAGGGTATATCCGTCTATACGTTTAGCTACGTGGAAACATAAAGAAAATGTCGCATAAGACGGACCAATTTTAAAATAATGGCAAACTAATCTGGCAAATTAAAGAAAAATTTAACTAAATGGAAGGATAAAGAACAAATTCAAACTCTATGAAATTCAAGTTGAAAAACATAAAGAATAACAAAAAATTACCAGCCCCAGGTCTCTCTCTAGAGTGGAAGCTGTGCTATGCATATCCAGAAAGCTCCATAAATCATATAATACCAAGCATTACCCTTTACTATTATAATTCACTATAAAACTGCTAAGTAATTGAAAAGAATTACTTTTTCAAAAGCTTTTTCTTTCAAGTTTCAGTATATCAAATAACACTCTCTGATTTCTTTCACAAGACAAGTGGAGATTCTTCGACTTCGTGCTCCACAAAACCTTTTTTAACATATCAAGCAGTTAGTAATTAAATGAAAAGAAATTTACAAGTTTCCAGGTCATAGATTCTTCTATATTAAACGTTCTGTAATAATAATTTGATATCTAAAGCCATTTTCAAACGCTATGCAAGTACGAAGTTTGATCGTAACTTGTGCACCATTTTTAAAGAGGTTTTCGGATAAATAAGAAAACAAAGTGAACCCCAGTCTGTGTTCATCGTTTAAGTTAAGTAGGCTAACTAGACCTAACAGCCAATCAGATATCAGAAATTAGTTGTATAACCAATGAACTTTCAGAAAAAAACTTGCGTAGGTTTGGACAGTAAAATGAAAAAAACAACAAAAAAACAACAACAACAGAAAACCAAAGACGATCGTAAAGTATTTCTTGCTTACGCAGAAATCCAATAACAACATTGATTCTATCCGACGAGATAGTCGATGTAGACCTGTTATGTGTTCGTGTTATCAGTTCATCATTTTCTACCGATGTCTATTTTTTAATGTGTTTGAATGTAGCTTTTTCGTATCAGTTAGTGTTGACTACTATGCCGAAATGTGTAGCTAGCAGTTTATTTGGTATTTCATTGTAGTGTGTGGATTGTTATTATTAAGGTAAACGAAGGTAGCAAGATCATTATCATATTGTTTTGATAGTATTTGAATGATACCTTTTTTAGATTATAAAATTGAATAGTATAAATGATTGTAATGCAAGAAGAGAGTGATTACATACATATTTACAATGTTTTTGTATCATGATGCACAAGTGGAGTTTTGGATTTTGACATTTCCACAATTCATAGCAGAATAAATAATTGAAAGATAAAAACGTCTGAGAAGGTATTGTTTTGGTTAGCTTTAGTTAATAGGGAGATGTGAAGGTATTTTCTTATATTTCAGAAGTTTAATCGTGGTTAGATAAGAGTATACATTGTTAGGTAGGAGTATACTGTCTATTGTCTCTAAAAATAGCATTCTTAGGATTTATGGTGCCACACCAAAAATCAATTCGAGGCTAGAGATGCAATAATATTATGGGTGAAAAAGTAAACAAAACACAACAATCACGTGATTCATGTCGTAGCCCCTTTAAATGATCGATCCAAAATATTTATACAACAATTTTGTGTTAAATATGATGTAATTCCAACATGGAACAATTTTTGTAAATACACAGACTTATCATGGCAGTATTGCGTGCAAAAACAATTTATGAAGAAAAACTGTAAAATGTTTTTACACGCTACACTAGTACTTTCCTATTTTGATATTTAATATTTCATCAATCAATATGTTATTTCTTGCGATCTATATGCAAGTATTCAATTTATTTAATTGGATACACTTTTCTTCAAAAGACTTTATCAGTCAGAGTATTCGAACTTCATTTTTTTATTTTTGCAAAAATAATCATTAATCACACTCTCAAATACCTCGATATCCCAGAACACCACCAATTATGTCAGCTTAGCTTAACGCATTAAACTTATTTGTACGAGCAAAGAATATGTCAGAGGCGGATAATCTTCGAGATAAAAACTTTGAGTTAGCCGTTATGACGTCGCATTTTCGAGTTTGACTTTGTAATTGTCATTTAAAATTTTTGAGATTGGAAAACATAAATTCACTTTCGAGCTACTAACATGATATAGGGAAAACTAGATTTGATTTTCGAGTTGTTAACTCAAATTTGAGGAAAACATAAATTCAATTTCGAGTTACTAACTTGATATTGGAAAAACATAAATTTACCTTGGAATTACTAACTGTAGATGAGAGAAACATTAACTCTTTTTCGTGTTAGAGATTAAAGAAGCTTGGTTGGTTTTTAACACCTTATTGAGAACGGTTTCTCACCACTGTCAAGACTAGAAAGTGAATTTCTGTATTTCCTGTTACAAGTTAGCAAAATATTAAAAAGTCTATAACTGCTAACTCGAAATCTCTAACTCAAACTCGTAACTCGAAGATTATCCACCTCTATATATCTCAGAGGTGTTAATAAATTAGAATTGAAGGATATCAGGTGGTGAGATCATTTCGGCCTGATCCAAGAGTAAGTAAAAATTGACTGCACGGAATTTAAATAGTTTTGCATATGATATATTTTAGAAAGTGAAAAAAATTACGAAAGTTTGCCAAAACATAGGTGTTTCTTTATTGAAGGTTTAAATCAACCAGGTTCTAGTTCAATTCTAATATTTGTTTTTAGGGAAAATGATCGAAGACCTGCATGCGCACTACATCCTTTTTTCTCTTTTTCCGTTCGATTTGATCCAATATCATATATTATCCTTTTTTACAACTATCAATATTTACAATAAATATATACTGAAAAGAACTCATGACAGAATATTTTTAATGAAATTGATTTCTCAATCTATATAATTCAGGTTGTGTTGGTCATGTGAATTTCATGCATATTTCACGATACACGATGCTTTTTATGAGATGCATATTTTGAATAACGACAGCCTGAAAGCATGCTTATTTCCTGACATCGACCGCAATTGAATCGAAACAATTCCAAATACCACATGACCAGAGCTGTCAATCAAACATCATTCACTTTTTTCATTTGCATTTTATGAATATTTTCCATGCTTCTCCATTTCTTAGTGCCCAATTCTTTTCGTACTATCTTTTTGGGCAACATGTCACCTGAGGAGGAGAGACGATGTGTGGATTCATCGCAGGTGCTACTTCTGTCGCGATTTGAATTATTATGCTGGCCAACTTGAAATAAATGAAGTGGAGATGAATGCCCGTCGTGAAAACTATCACATTCTGAGTGGCTACTTGGTGCAAGCATACTGAGTGCTTTCAATCCCACAGACAAAATGGCGCGGTTATTAACTGTACTGTCCTTATCCATAGCAACCTTCACACCTTGAAAGCACAAGTCCATTTTGTTTTTTCTGTCGGTGTCTGGTGAATAATTGTAGAGAGGTTTCGTTGCACCGGGAATAAAATTTAATGGCGTTGCTACGTTCACATTTCGTTGTACTTTAGGAGAGTTCCTTCGATTCATTATGTTCAATGCTAAAAAAACATAACTGTGAAATATAAACATAAAAACATTTGTGGCATCCAAAGTATTTATAAGAAAAATGTTTGACCAACAATTACCGTATTTACTCCAATAAACGCCCTGGGCGTTTATTAAATTTTTTTTAGGGTGGGCGTTTATTAGAGAAGGGCGTTTAAAAAAATGAAAGCTTGTGCTGAAAACTATGTCACCGTTAAAGTGATAGGAAAGAGGAAGCGCGAGGTTGGACTCGTAGTTCCTGCGAAATACGAAGCCTCCAAAAAGAACAAAAAGATATCCATTGTATTGGATGAAGAGTTTTCGAAAAGAAAGAGAATGTATAAGTCTTTGTTAGAGCTGAAACATCAAAAGAAAAAGAGTTATCGAATGTTTCCAGTGTAAATTTTTGATCAGAATATTTATATATATATATAATAAAACAGCATGATAGTTTCAATTTCCAAACTTAATATATATTTTCCAAAAGACGCCCACTCTAGTAGGGTGGGCGTTTAAAAAAGAGGGGCGTTTATTTAAAAGATTTCATTTTAGGGTGCGTTTATTGGAGAGATGCGTTTATTAGAGAGCGGGCGTTTATTGGAGTAAATAGGGTACTGTTTATTTTATACAATAACATTTCGATAATTTATGTTATCATCAAAATTTAATAATAAAATCAGTTTACAAACAGATATGTACAATATATATATATAATACACTCGTTAACTAAAAATCAATGATGAATCGATTTCAGGAAGCGTTATTTATCAAGTTCGTTGAACATTTGAATGCAAGTGTGCTGCTGAAACGAAAACTTTTCAGCAGGAGAAGGGTATAAACAAAAGCTTAAGAATAAGTTGAAAGTTTAACGTTGAAAAGTGCTATAAGAGTTTCATTTTTCTTCATTGATCGAAGTCCACCCTCTTCGAAATATTTCACTAGATTCCTATATGAAAGATTGTTTTTCTACCTATGAACAATTATTTAATTATACCTGAAACTACACAAGAGAGATGTATTTTCTGTATCCCAATCTTAAAACAGAATCGTATCGTGTAAATAACAAAAATATTTGAAATCGATAAACAATTTGCAGAAGCAGAGATGAATTGCTGACATTTCAAAAATAAGGCAGCAAACACATCAATATAAAGAAAATCATTCTTCATTTTAGTTTTTTTTTTAAAAAAAATCTTACCTCTTTACTCCTCTTTTTTGATTGAGAAATAACCTGTGACTTACTAAATCGAATTAATGATTTATCATCTAATGTATTTCATTATTTATGGTCTTTTAAAAGAACAACAAAAAAGAAATGCCTGGTTGTCACACCGACCTTCGTAGTTAACAAGGATTCACTTGTATATACAACTGCACGAAAGAAAACCATCCTTGTGTTTACGTATTTCGAAAAGATACTTGCTTTGTACATCTGTGACGAAATACGTCATGGCGTTCGTTCAGACTAAATGACGTCAGGCTCAACAAAACAAATACCATTTTTGGTTTCCAGAATGTAGATGATGATTTATGGATAAATATTTCAAAGTTCCAAAGACAAAACATCAAAGTACTTTCAAAACCTATATTGTCTGTAACTATAATTATCTTTAAAAAAAAACGGTACACAGCTGGACAACAGAGAAGAGATGGACTTTCTATTTTCAAACATCACAAAGGGAAAGCAGGAAAATATATTATGACTATATTATGTAAAATGGGGAGTGTCAAGAGTTCTTAACTGGTTAGGAAATTACAGTAGAATCCCGATAATTCGAACCCTCGATAACTCGAACTTTCAGTAACTCGAACTGTTTCAACATTCCCCTTGAACTAATTCTCTCTCATAAAAGACTCTTGATAACTCGAACATTCGGTAACCAGAACAATGTTCATCGCTCCCTTGGAGGTTCGAGTTATCGGGAGTTTACTAAAATTTATATTCAGTGTAGAACATGCCTTATTCTGTCCAAATCCAAGTTTAAAATCTGTACGGTCACGTGAGTCGTTTTGTTATTATTCGGTTGTTATTTATACCTGTTGTAACATTTAGCAGGCTTTCTCCACTTTTTTGATACGCGTATCAGCACAAAATATATTAATATCCATATTGATATCCATTCAAAAAATGTGTTCGTATTTTTTTTCTACAGAATATTCATGCAAAACTGCAGACGTTGCAAAATTTTAGTAGTTTGGTTGATTACCTTTTTCAGTGAAGAGAATTAATTGATACGCGTATTTCCAAATTACGATCACTAAGCATGCTCAATGATACGGTACGTGCTGATGGAAGTGGAAATCCCGCTTAAGCTTTTATAGGCATACCGAACTACCCAGGGTATCACGCACTTTTTTTTTTATCCTGTATGCCTTATTTTTAAGCAGCTGTTGATATTTTTGTTCATATTTACGGTGCACAATCTTTTATATATTATCAGCTGGATGTTTCCATTTTAAACACTGACAAAAGTTATTGACGGTCACGTGACGCGATATCGGTTTTTCTTTCGTTGTTGTTGTTAGCCCAAACGTCAATCATTCTTTAAACAGAATTCTACAGACATGGTTTTTAAGACCAAAATGCATTTTCTGACATTTTGTATGCCTGCTTTTTATTTCATTTTGCCGCCATATGTTTATTTCGAATTCTTTGAAATACTGATGATGTGATCATCCACAAAAATTGATCTGTGGAAATCAACTTTATCATAACGAAAAAATGATGCTTGCGACAGTATGATAAACATGAAGAGAAAATTGATAGAATTCTGGGGGTTTTTTTATACAAAAGTTCCCAGCGGCAGAACTAGCGTTAGGTAGAAAAAATGGAGGAGTGACAGTGTCATGAAGTTTCTTTTCAATCTTAAATGTTGATTACTTGCCGAAGCTCTAGTTGCCTCGCACGATAGAAATGTACCTTTCATTAAACAATTTCCATACCGATATAGATGGATATTTCTTCTTTTTGATTGAAGTTAGCAGTTCCTGTTTTTTTTATTATTATTATTTATTATTTCAGGTCAACAACAACTTCTACGAACGGAAGCGCCATTTTTTTCGGCTTTCTTATTAATAACCAATTTTAGTTGCTCAAACAGAAACTGTGCTTTCTTTAATGAACTTTCTAGATATGTAATAACCGAATGATGTTGTTTATTACTTCCAATAACAATTTGGTTTTAAAATATTTTTCACCAAAATTATTGTTGTACAAGTATTAAAAAGATCGTTTGTACCCAATCCTTGCTGCGCTCATTGAAAATTAGTAAGTAAAACTTACCGCGGGTTTCCTGGGTTTCAGTCCGTACGGTTGGTTCTTCCGTCCACTCAAGTTGGCTTACCACCAGAGAGATAACTTGCACTAAGGCTATTGTGCCGTCGGTCGATGGCTCTAAAATATCTGCAATCACTGCATTACTTTCAGAGTAAGTGCTCTTTTAATTTCAGCCATCATTGGTCAATTAAATTTTGTTGTTATCAAAACGCTGCTATTCAACATCATTAACCTTGTAAAGAATAAGGAAGAAGACTTCTTTCAAAATTCGAAAACAGCTTGTCGAATGTCTAATTCTGTCAAAATTAAATTATTGCGATGCAGTCTTTGAACTACTAACAACAAGGAAAACGGCTGCAAAAAATTCAAAATTCGAAAGCTGCTTTTGTCTTCAACCACCACTGCCATACGAAAGACGTCATCAAATTAAGTTGGCTACCAGTCCAAGAGTCAGTAGAATACGCCATCTTACAGAATTCACAAAAGCTTGTACAACGAACACTCCAGAATACCTGAAACTTAAACTTCAACCTTAAAACGAAAGAAGATATAGATCAACTGGATCGAGAATACAGCACAGATAGGACGAAACACCATTTGAATTACGTGTGCTGCAGCTTCACTGTTCGACAGTCTTCCAAAGAACATAAGAGAGAAAAACAAGTACTGCCGTAATGTCAACTCATATGTTTGACAAGGTCCTGGCCAAATGTAATACGTTATCCCAGTGGGTAGAATCTTCAAAAAGTCTCTATGGAGGAGTGTTTTTTATTGAAACAGCAGGCGATATTGCTTGCCATTCCTATAGAAAACACTCCTCCTCATAGACTTTTTGAAGATTTTGCCCACTGGGTTCAATCTATATCTATTTATTTTGTTGTTATTTTTGTTACGTAGAAAAACAACAAGTATATTGGCAAAAGCTTTTCGGAAATTCTTATTCCATTATCAGTGCATATTAAAAGCTTTTGCTCATATTTTTAATAACCTTGTTGTTTTTTCTACCAATAACACCATGGCGATTTTTTCTATTAAATTAATAAGGTTTCATTGATCCTAAATTGATTTGATCGCTTTCAAATCTTAATGAAAATGGCACCCCCCTTGTATGGCAAATAGGAGCGTGTATACATCTACCGTTTCTAGCCAGTTAAACTTCTTGGTTAAATGCTTCTGAAAATCTAGATTATCTAGATGTTAAAATGGTTGTTAACTGCAAACAAGAAAAGGTTTTTAGACATGTCTTGTTTTATTTTTAGCTTTGACTGATCCCTTCGTATGGTTTGAGTATTAAAATAGACAGGTTTTTTCGTACACTTTTTCCCCCAAGGGAATTTAAGATTTTTTTGTTTGATTAATTCACTATTCTGTGACTTGCGTCACTAATTATTTTGAAATAATTAAATCTCATTAAATATCCTTTGGCTGTCCTGACGGTTCCAAATATCCTGTTGTTATGACTTCTGGATTCCCCTTTCTCACAGTATAAGTTTTGTTAGCCTTTTGTTAGGTGATTGTGGTTCACAATGCACACAATAAATAAATCTGATAAATTGATTATCCTCTTGATGGTTCCTCCATTCATAAAAGTTGTGACGAAACACAGAATAATAAAGAAGGTATTCTTTAATGAAACTTAATACTAATGGACTTTTCACAAGTAAGTAATATTTAACAATTTTGTCAACATAAAGGTTCGCGGAAAGAATAGTTTACTATCTACGACATCAAAAGCCAAGTTTAATCTTTTTGCCGCCGAGTTAACGGCCGTTAAGACTGTTTTTTTTTTTTTTTTGATTTCTGCGAAAGCAAGAAATACATTAGAACCGGCTTTGTTCTTCGTCTTTTCCTTACTGTACAAACCTCAATTTTTCTTTTTTACTTACCGTAAAGGCGGTTGCAATTAAGGGTAAAATTCCTCACGTGCAAAATTAGGATTCCTTTTTTTTCTCCGCGCAGACAGAAAAAAAGTTGAATAGCATTCTAATTTTTCTGCACAATTTTTACCAACAGCCAACCAGAATGCATAGATTTTCCTCTTTATCGAAACCAGGCTCAATCTAGACCGAACATCTCTCTGTGGGACACATGAAATGTTATAATGGTTTCGCTATTTGATGAACATCAAGGACACTAAAATTCAAGTTTTTAGCAACAAGAGGCTGTATTTCTTCACTTCATATCTTCTGCGTACGGCAAGAATCTCGAGAACTAATCACATCTCTAACTAATCACAGGGTTTTCACCCTACTTTTTTAAACAAAGTTCCCTGGACTTAAGCCAAAATAAATTAGACCAAGAGCATAAAACAATACTAACGGTTCCCTGTGTAACTAACTTACCCTAATAAATAAAATTTGCAGCATGACAAAAACAAAAATTGCATGGATAAAAGAATTTCCGACTTTTCCCCAAAATTCTTATTTTACCTGACTTCTAACAAATTCCCCGACTTGGTGGAAACCCTGTAATCATCGAGATTCAATTTGTTAGTTCATTAGAATTTCCATGACAACTTTGATGCTGGAGAATTGAACAGAGATAAACTGTTAATAGTCGTTCATGAATTGAGTGTGGAAAATGATCTGCTAAAGGCGAATCCCATTTTTGGAATTTGATAGATTTACCAAGTGCAGCTATGAAAGTTTCTTGAAAATGAGCAAAACAAAGGAAGACCAAATGAGTAGAATCCGCCTTTACAGAAAAATGAACCGAGCAAATAAGATTCGTATACATATAATGTAGATATTATCCCGTTTATGCAGAAATTTGAACCACGACTACTTTCAATATAAACTCAAGTTACAAAATCCAGCAGGCTAGTCCAAAAAAGATATCATTTTCCAGTTTTTGGAATATGAAAAGGCTAATTTTCCAGTAACTGTGGCAACCCTGTGGTTGGAATACGGACATAGAACTTGGCGATAAGTTTCCATGGATTTTTCCATGGAAGTCAATCAACAAAAGTTGCTATTGGAGAAAAGGCTTATTGGGTTAGAATTATTTGTGAAAGGAAAAATAAGGGATTAAAACGTAAAATTTTTATTACTAAAAAAATTGTTTTTGATTGAATGCTCAGATAGTTACATGTCACCAAGTCACTTAGCAATTATAGTAGTATGTACAGGCGTTTGCTTTGTTTGTTTATAAAACTAACAAGAGATCATCGTTGTGCTTCGTACCCTTCGATGTACGTAGAAACATCAATTTCTACAGGCAGTTCGCTCACGTTAACTTCAAATCTATCTTGAACATCATTCAAAACCTTAGCGTCTTCTTCATCGGACACAAATGAGATAGCTAAACCTTTTGTGCCAAAACGACCAGCTCGTGCAACCTAAACGTCAATAAAATATATTTAGGATGTGAAGAAATGAAAAATCAGCATGTGTAAAAGATGAAACACATGGAAACTTACTCTGTGTAGATACGTGTCGGAATCTTCTGGCATATCATAATTTACCACTATGTTTACTCGTTCAATATCCATGCCTCGCCCAAACAGATTGGTGGCAACTAATATACGCTTTTGAAAGTCTTTAAATTGACGGTACCTCGAAATTCTGAAATATGTTTGTCAGACAGTTTAGACGAGGATGGGGAAATAAAGATAACATAAAATGAAGACCAAAAAATAGAAGCCAAACCACTACAATTTCATTGTCTCTCAATTACCTTTCTTCTTGAGCCATGTGGCGATGAATAGCTATAGCAGGAAAGTTTTGCTCCACCAACAAACCAGAGAGGGCACTACATCTTTGAACAGATTTCACAAATATGATCACCTAAATCATGCAGAAATTGATCTAGCACTGTATTTTACTTAAAAAATTCTCTGCAGTCACTTGAGTAGTAGTTTTTTATTTACGAAGATTATACCTAAGATATACAAAAAGGTTATGCTCAAGTGAAGGGTTGAGTTTCGGACAGGAAATACTCTTCTGAGTTGCCTTTCAAAAGGAAAATGTAGATGTTTTTAAGATGCCCAAAAAGGATCCAACTAACTTATCAATCCTAGATACGGACCTGGAAGACCTGATGAGAAAATCTTCTGACAATTCCAAACTTAATTTACTTACAAATTGAAAACATTTGATTCCTATTTCAAATATATTTAGTTTCATATGCTCTTTTTGTTGCGGAACATCAAAAAAAAAAAGTTTACCTGATTAAATTCCAACGCATCCAACAGATCAAAGAGCTTTCGATTTTTTTCATTGTCTTTTAATTTTACATAATGTTGTGTCAAACCATGAAGAGTTAATTTTGTTTCATCATCCACATAAACTTCCATAGGCTGTGAACATTATAAATAGTTTGGTTAGGAGCAAACAATTAAATTAAATTAGAACTAATCCATTTACCAAGTTTTGATCAAACAATTAATGGAGAACTAAGGTCAATTTTTCTACATCCTCTTTGGTGCTTCCAATAAATTATCAATTTGTTATCACAAATACAGTTTCAATCATTTTTTAATCAAGATGAGAATAATTATTTATGTCAGAAGATCTTATTGCTGTAATTTTGTCAATAATCACCATAATGATTTCATATTGTATAAAATTGTCAGATCTTTGAGATTCAAATCTTGATGTTTTGAAATTACTCACTAATTATGACATCAACGAGATAATTCAACAAATTAATGATAAAAGAAATTTTCTTATTCCTCTTTCATAATTATGTGACGTAAAGGACGCAGATATATAATTTTTAAAAGAAACATTTAATTTACAGTGTCCAACATCTTCAATAAATAGAGTGAACGTGCTTTTTCTCTATGTATATATCATTTCAGAGCACCGAAAAATTCCCCTTAGTTCTCATTATGAAAACACCAACTCATCAGTTACTTATAAAATGAAAGAAAAAAAATCAAGCCTGTAGTCACCATATTTATTTTGGGCTAGACTGTGTAGATAACTTCAATGTGTTACCATGTCCTTTAAATGGTAGTATTGTCGAACCAATACCGTATGCTCACAAATCTTGCTCTTTTTATTGATGCATCTTAATCTTTAAGATTTGCTTTCAGAGATGATAGAGCATATTTGCCGCTCACCATAAAAGCCACATTGGAAGACTGCACCAAAAGCTCAACAATAGCATGCCCAATAACCCACCAATGACAAACAACGTTAATTGCACCCATAAGACACAATACACCGCACAGTGAAAAGTTGTCATAGTAACTCATGAATCAGACATTTTTAATGGATAACTTGAACAGCAATGGTACAAGAAAATGAAGATGAACCAGTGGATCGAGGATGAAAATGTAACACCATGAAACACAATGAATCAAACTGGACCATGAGAATGGACATCAAAAGATAATAACATGACCAGACCATTTCAAACAACAAACATGAAATAATGTACTCCTGGAGATCTGGTGGAAACCACGAGATGAGTGGTGAGGAGAAGAAATAAGAGTAGTGGATAATTACATCTTGCATGAACTTCTTGCAAACCACACGCATCTCTTTACCAAGTGTAGCACTGAACATCATCACTTGTTTTTCATGTGGGGTCATACGAAATATTTCCTGCACATCTCGTCTCATATCTACAAGGACAAAAAATATGATTTGGGTAAAAAATACTCATCTCTACACACAACAGGACGGTGTGCATTTCTATTAAAAATATTGACAATTTTTCAAGAAGAATATATTTACCTAGTTGTTCTAACATTTTATCACATTCATCAAGAATGAAATGTTTCACATGCTTCAGATTTAAGACTTTGTCTCTTGCAAGTGCTAGTATACGCCCAGGTGTTCCAACAACAATGTGAGGACAATTTGTTTTCAAGACTTGTTCATCCTTTTTCACGCTCAAACCACCAAAAAAGACGGCAACTTTTATATCCGACAAATACTTGGAAAATCTTTCATATTCTTTGCTCACTTGAAAGGCAAGCTCTCTTGTATGTGACATTACAAGAACGCTGACTTGCCCATCCACAGGTTCCAACTGTTGCAGTGTTGCAAGAACAAAAACAGCAGTTTTTCCCATACCACTTTTGGCTTGACATACAATATCCATACCAAGAATGGCTTGTGGGATACATTCGTGTTGTACTAGAAGGATAAAAAATATTATCGTAAAGATCGAGAGAACCTGCGACCTAAAACCTGTAGATCTTTTCTTCAGTGTTCAACACACAAAACTTAGAAAGTTTCTTTTAAAATTAGTGTCAAAGTATTTAGCATAAATTAGTTGAATCTCATTTTACTAGCATTCATAGTCATCACGATTATATTATGGTATTCAAAGAGGGAGGGAGATGGAAAACTTTATATAAACCATAATCGTACCTTCAGATGGATGTTCGAAACCACAATCAACTATGGCTCTTAGTAACTCTGGCTTTAATAAAAAATCTCGGAAACCGGAACTATGAATACTGACATAAGTTCCCTTAACATCCTTCTTCCCTTGCTCAACTGCTTGTCCCCCTTCTTCTCCAGCAGCTTCGTTATCACTGGCTTCTTCATAATCAGGAATGAAATCTTCTTCTTGTACTTCATCAGCCATTTTCAAGTTATTGAATCGTAATTATAAAAAAGTGTGGATTCCTATTAATAAGATGAAAATAAGTTATAATAATATATACCTACTTTCAGCTTTAAGGGTAATATTACCAAGATAATTATAGATGTAAATCTGCTCTAAAAACGTTTTTGTACCTGAATGCCTGAAAGCGTAAGTGACAGGGCAAGATGGCGCTCTTTGGAAAGAAATCTCATTCTGCAAAATACGACAACTAAGGTGACTGAATCTTTCGAGTTGGCACAGAATTCTAAATTTCAAAGTCAGAAAATAAAATAATTACGTCATCATAACATCGGCGCACTTCCCCCCTTTGGCGAGATGGCGGCGCGTAGGAGCCGTATTATAGGGGCCGTAAGTTGTATTTCTGAATCCCTGGCCAAGATATCTCAAGAAATATTGATAGAAGTGAGTTAGCTACTTTTCAGAAGTGTTATTATCTGTTGCCGCTTATGAAAACGAGTGGAGAACAACGAGCTTAACCACCATGGAGCTATAAAACAGAAGGAGACAGAATTTAAAAATTCTTTTGTATCATCTGTGATGCGCTGTATTATGGAAGGTTAACTGCGCAATAAAATGTAATTGTTATCATTTTGCATTATTTTAAATTTTTTTTACTCCCTCCAGGTAACCATCACATTCTAATGAATCCTCTAACGTGATTAAGAATCGTTAAAATAAAGTACTAAGAACGCGTAATCTGAAGTAAATGTCATAATTATGCAAAAACGTCACGATAATAATGCAGCGACAACAAAGCACTTTCAGGTTCTTATAATTCAGGATACCCTAAAAAGATATTGGAAGTAACCTGCGCTTTTTGAAAAGAGAATCATTGTAGTTGTCTGACTGCACGGTACTAGGGAGGCGCATCTAATCTGGAAATATAGGGACTGAAAGTTTTAGATATATCAAATGATATCTTGAAAACTATTTAAAAATTTAGGTTCTATTTTGTCTTCCTGTAAAGATCTTAATTTTTGTAATCCGTGTGACCCTAGATAAGAAAAATATCTACGATAAAATGGCTGTCCTTTGGCTTTTAAATTTTCATTGTTTTTTAAAAAAGTTTTCGCGTTTCACTGAAAAGTCAGAGGCGTAGCTGGAGCTCAGTCAAAATTTGTGGGAGAGGGTTTAGTCATTTAAAGTAGAAAACGAAAAGGAAAACGTGCAAGTAACCTAATCGACACTTAAGACCGAAAAGAAATATTATATCGTTGAACTCCTCCACTTTTGTTGACTGACCCCGAATACACCTATGAAATTGGTAAAAAGCGCATCACGGATAACATCAAAGAGCTACCGAAATGAATAGAAAAGTCATTATCAGAATAATAGAACAATTAAAAGCTCTGCCTCCTTCTGTTTTATACCTCCATGGTTAAGCTCGATTATCCAGTCCCAATGTTGGTCGTCAAATCTGCCCAAAATTGACCAATTTCAACAAATTCTAAATTTAATCGTCATAATACTTTTAAAATGTTCTTCAAACAACGCCTCTCTTGCAGAAAATGGCCGGCGCGAGAGCGACTTTTCGGTTAGAAAGGCATAGTTTGGGGGAAAGTGCATTTGTGGCCATTTTAAAAATTTTAGGGGGTTTCTACCTTAAAAGCAATTTTTTTAACAGGGGGTGTTTACATAAAACTCAAACCAGTATGTGTTCATGCCAATAAGTGAATTTCTGCAAATGCTGTTTTACCTTAATGATCTTACTTCCGATGAAACCTAGATGTCGGGGGTTTCTTGCCTTTCATTTGGAGGGGCGAGTAAACCTGGGATCTAGGTTGTTTGTTTATTCCTTTTGTTTATTTTTTTCATTATTTCGGCTGCATATGACTTATGAAATTTTTCTAAACTTATTGGTCGGAAATACTACTTATCTACAATGGTCTCTCTTTGCCTCGAACACCCTCTATCCCGAACTTCTCTCTATCTGGAACAATTTTCTGGGTCCCTTGGACATTCCTTGGTCTCTTTCGAGTTCGAGATAGAGAGGGAGAGAGTCCACTGTATCTATCCAGGAATTCTGATATTGAAAACGAGGTGGAACATGGTAACTAAAGTCTGTTTAAGGGGAATTGAAGAGGCATTGTTGTTAAAAAAGAAATATTTTTTTGTAAAGACTGTATGATTTTGAATGTTTTAAGGGATTTGTATTTTTAGTGGAGGCTCCCTTAAAACTGTAATTTCACGAACTAGTGATAACTGGTTAATCATATTTCTGAATATATCGGACAACGATCAATTGTTTACGTTAATTCATTCCATTCAAAAACTACTTTAAGCCTATTCTACACGAGGCAGAATCATCCGCGCAGACTTGACTTTGCGCATGCTCTCTTGTCTAAAAATACGATTTTCGAGCTACAAAGCTACAGGAAGATCTAATATTCCTACAATCCAATCAACCAAGTGCAGGCAAGAGAATCACGAATGGCAGAGGTGATGGATATTTTGAACATGTTTGAACATTGAATATATTTATATTGTTTGTCAGTCTAGTATTCATAATATATAATTAGAGTTTATCATGTCATAGACCGGTTGTTTTTGTTTGCGACGTTTCGACAGTTACTACTGTCATCATCGGGCGTTTGTAAATGAATGATGTAAAGTTTATATATGTTTTCAGTAGGATCGAAATTAGGATCGAAATTATTTCGGACCTGGAAGGAAGCAATGTCAATATTTCGGACCTGGAAGGAAGCAATGTCAATAATTTGTTTTGCGTAGAGCTGGAAACCATATCGCAGGAACATTATACGATGTACTATTAATACTGGAATTGTTTTTGACACTGTATATAGTCTCTTTGACTTTTCGAGCAGTCCATCCTTTTTCCTTGTCAAGGATCTTTCTATTCTCCCAATCAAACTTGTGGTCATTAGTCCAACAGTGGTCAGCAATTTCGTTTTTGGTTACATCGCCATTCCGTACGGCTCGCATATGTTCTTTGATGCGTTGCTCAAATGTTCTTTTTGTTTCTCCTATATAAACTGATTCACAATCACTACATGGAATTTGGTATATCACGTTATTTGTGTCGTTCATTGAGATCTTGTCTTTCGGATGAGATAATATGTTACGAAGAGTTTCCGTTGATCGAAATCTGCATTTGATGTTGTGTGCACGGAATATTCTTTGTAAAGCATTACTGATACCAGATACATAAGGAATACTAATAGTGGTCACCGGTTCTTGTTCTGTTGATTCTTCGGTGTTTGAACAAATGGGGTTATCAAAGATTTCACTGGTCTTTTGAGAACATTGACTTAAAAGGCTTGTTTAAAGTTCGCCTGTATAAAGTCCGCTCGAATCGAGCGAATTGATTGCACGAGTACTGGAACAAGAATCACGTGAACGTTCTGTTGCTCAGAAAACAAGAATTAAAACCGGCCTTAATAAAAATCGACAAGCTGGATTTATTCTTTATATGTGCTCTGCTTCTCGGTTCAGCCGTTAATATAAGGAGAATTTTCTTAGATGATTCTTGGATTACGATGAGTATAGTTTACATGTGCGGTGTCTTTTCTACGTAAAAGTAAGATTCTTTTAACAAAAATATGTGTGGGAAGAAAAATTCATCAAAATTCAAAGATATGAATATGAATTATTAAAGAAATTGCAAAACTTAGAAAAGAAAGTGTTCTTTTTCTTCTTTTTTTTTTCAAAACAAAAATATTTTATGTAAAAAAAAAAGTAAAATGAAATCGATCACATAAAGAAACCAAAAAAACTCAGAAAATTCATCTCTGAAACTGAACCACGGTATGACACACAATTTTGGAAACTCAACCAAAGGAAAGAATTCTCGAGCTGTACTGAAGAAGACATTGCCGAACATACAAACACATCGAAAAATACTCAGAAGTCCACTAAATTCACCAACAGCCAAGGTAGTGACGCTCTGCTTTCGTTACAGTGACCAACCGTTTGGTTGCCTTGCCGATAACGAATGCCCAATGAGATTTAATACTTTGAAAATGCAAGCCGAACATCATTCTAAACGTCATGGTTCCAGGCAACCATTTTACTGCTCATCTTGTTCAACTATTAATTGCATCGAGAAATTCCACAGCGAAAAGGATTTAATGACGCACATGAAAGTGAACGGACATTTAAGTGGTCAAGAAGTCCTCGAAAAGACCAAGTAAACCGATAATGGACAAAGCTTCATGTTCTTATTTTCAATCTTTACTATGTTATTTTGTACGTCTGGACGTCGACCAATGTTATTGCCTTCTTAATGGTTAAGAAGTCTAGTAATACGAAAGAACGCATTCTATTTGGTGAAATCGGAAACAATTGAACGAAGAAACACGTTGTCAAACACCGGTAAAAGTCATAAAAATTCATTTCGTGGCCAAGGAGGGTTCATAGATTCAGCATGTCATCAAAGCATTCCTAGAATTAATCTCTTATTCAACTTAGACAGAGTTATTCATACACTTTCCTTCGTTTTAATATTGTCGTTTCATTTATTCACAATTTATACAATAAACGTGTTACCAGAACTGACGATGGTGTACGAATATTAAAACATGTTTTCTCTTATAAAAAACTGTACAATCTTGCTGTGTTTCATCTGGTAAAATATTTAAAAATAGGAACCCAAGGTTTCTCTCAATCAATGCCTATCTTTATTCTCAGAACCAACCATGTTTTCCAAAAACAAGTTCCTTATCGTAGATTACTTTCATCCTTTTGCCCGCTTTACTGATAGAGCGATCCAGATTTTCCAGAAGAACTTTCTCGATGTATCTTTGTTGTTTTCTCGGCGTATACCCATCACGCAAAGAGCGTGCAATGGTTAAAAATCTGGGCTGAGTATTCTGGTAAATATAATCAATGATTTTTTGAACATGTCGTGCTCGCTCATCAATTTCTTTCGTTTTACCTACATAAATCTGGTTTAGTGTATCTTCGGGAAATATAGTTCCATGACAGAGATGAAATTGTGGCATTTCTACGTGTAGGCGAGGACTGTTCATTAAACAATATTCGCTGTTTGACAGGGCTAAGGTTTCTTTGTGACTAAGATTAGCAATGCCATTGATTGTTACTGTAAGCACTTTATCTGGAAGCGGCTGTTTGTCACAGAAGTATGGTTTCAACAAACCCAATAGTTTACTTTTGACTATTTCTTTCTTCTCCTGAACATCTGTTGTCAATATAGTGCTAACAGTCTTGAAAAACTGCTTTACTATTTGGTTCAATTTTTGTTCCATTGCTATAGATGTCGGGCAAAAGAGCTGAGGGAATATTTCCCCCAAAAAAACGACCATTTCCAGAGAGACTCCAGCATCAATATTTTTTTGAACGCCACTTTCAACACCGAAGTAGTCTTCGTCAATATCTATAAAAAGGTTCTTGACATTATTCAATTTCACACGCTCGATAAACTTGCTTTCACCTAGAGTTATAAACGTAAACGATTTGAGTTTTTTGCACGTTTCCACTGGAATTTCTTGTTCTATCTCCTCTATGGATTCAGCTTCTCGATTAAGAATGACACATTCCCAATTTAGTTTTTTCTTGTATTTCTTGGACACCATTTGTTTGCAATCACAGAAGGTTTTCTCTTTAGTGCCCTTCTTAGTAGTGACACCAACGAAAGCATGATGCAACATGGTATACCGACTGTTCTCACTCCATGATGGAATTATCCAGACAACATGGCTAATCAATCCTTTACTGATGGCCGATGTGATAAAATTATCATTTGCTTGCATTAAGGGTAAATATGCACTTTCGTGAGCATTTTTAACGTATTGGAATTTTCGCAGCAAATGATAATTTTCCGGGTTAGCCATATCTGAATGACCATCGATGTGAATCTATAGAAAAAAATCAAAATGTGATCTACAATCATGCGTGGACAAAATATTGGGAACTTTTATTAATTTTACCCCATTCTACCTGCTTTTCAATGTTGTAATAAGCATGTGTTATTGCTTTGAATAGTAGTCAAACTTTCAACAATGGAGAAGGGTGGAATATGCTAAATATTTATTTTGTCCGCTGATTCTCACTTTCATCACCTCATTGAGACATTGTTAGACATTTATGAAATTCATAAAATCCACTTGAAAAATAGTGAAAGTTCTAGGACAATAGTTTACCCAGGATAGCCTCTTCAGTTCTGAACTGTTATCGATGAGGGTCCTGGGTAGGAGGTCCTAGAGCATTTAAAGCTCCCCTTTGGGCGATACGGAAGCCGCATGTCTGCTTCAACCGCTCAACTAGACAACCCCCTTAGACATCAATCCCGCTCTCAAGCTGAGTGCTAAGCTGAGTGGATTGATTCACACTGTTATAGTCGCTGGATTAGAACCCTGATCTCCCACACTAGAGGCGAGCACTCTACCACGAGGCCACCATTCTTTATCACTGTATTGACAAATTTCTAGACTAGGAAATTGAACAATGAAGTGTTGGTGGAACATTTATGAAGGACGACCACTGCTAAAACCTTCCTTTAAGGGATGGTTAGAATAGGTATTTAATGATAGTAAATCTATTCTATGTTGATTTTGCAATCAACCCATAAAGCTAGTTCCAAACCGTGTTGGTACAGTTTGAACATAGCAACCAACATCATCGGCCAACATTGATTCGAATCATTTCGAATTTAAATTGGAATGTTATGTGTTTGTTTGCGAGATTTTTAAAATATGTTGGTCAACATTTTTGGGAGTCCAACATGTTGTTCGAAAGGCCAACATGCTGTTCACAAAGGGTTTGACCCCGTTAATTCTGATTTATAATGGGTCGTTTGGGTCCGACTTTATGAACAAAAACAACAAAAACAACAAACAGTTAGATACATACCAGCGTATTATTGTATTGCTCGATAATCCCTTCATCCACAGCCTTGTACCAATATGGGATAACTAAAGTTAATGAAAAATATGGGATAACTAAAGTTAATGAAAAAGTAAAAAGTTTAACAAAAAGTGAAAAAAACAAACAGGAATCTATAATACATTTTATTGACTTCAATAATTTTTAGTTTTTTGAAAAAAATATTTATGATAATTCTAAGATTTCTTTTCAACCAGGTTATCTTATCGGAGAAAAACAGGGGTTAAGTTAGTCGGGGTAGGGGTTGGAGGGCGTGCGGGGGTACTTAGTCATCAATACTTAACATTAGTCAACCTACCCCCGAGTAAATTTTGGTTTTAAAGCAACTTCGAACCCAGGGTCTCTTGCTTTTTCGATATACGGACGGCGGCAATGGCTTCTCCGCGCATGATCATCAAAAAGCGGAAAAACCCGACTGTTTAATAAGAATTTCAGTTTTATTCGGAAATCAAACTAACCGTCCAACATTTCACATTTGAGACCCTACTGAAGCAAATACTTTCAAGCAAATGTTTCATCGTTTCGTCCGAGCTTAAGCAATTACTGAGATTGGTTCACTTGGTCTTTTATTGTTAAAAAATAAACAGTGATAATATTAAACAACGAAGCGACTAATGAAGTGAATTACAGAATCGACACAAGCCCGGTTAACCGTGCCAGCCGGCTTGAGTATGACCCACCTAACCGGGATAGCTTTTTCTCATATGAACATATAACTGGAATGTATTCTGTTTATCAATCGATAAAACAAGCAGTGTGAAGCGCATAATACACTATGCGATTTTTTGCATACAATTTTTTGTATTGGGGAAATCGTATAATGAATAACAAAAAGTTGTACAACTTTTGGCCCTTACAAAAAAACGTATACAACTTTTAAAAAGTTCGACATGTTGAACTTTATACAATTTTTTGTAAGGAATTAGCCAATCAGAATTCGCGTAAAGAACAAAATTCAATTTCTCGAATTCTAATTCGATTGTGCTCTGAATCGACTGTTTTCATTGGCCAATGAAAAAATAATTTAAAATTCAAGAACAAAAATTTAAAATGTGTGCATTTTAAAGCAATCCAGACAAGACCAATTTTACAGGCCGGGTTCTCATATATCCCCGATCGTCAAAATTTTGAGTACTGAAGAAAAGAAGTCAGAAGTACAGCAATGGACAGGTTTATGTTCTTGTAAGGCCAGTTTGTAACTCTTCTACGAAACAATTCATAAACATGAGAACAAAAATTTATTGTCGTAAGAATCGCAGATCTGTTCTCATAAGTCGTAAAAGAGTCCCAGACAATCATTAAAATCGGCGATCATCCCAGGTGATCGCAGACTGTCCCCAATCGTCCCAGATGCATGTTCTCATATGTCGTAAAAATCCCAGATAGCATAGATCGCCGTCGTCGGGGATTCTTAGGATATATGAGAACCAGGCTTAAACAAAATATTATATGCAAAAAATCACATTATGTGCTTAAGAAAAAACATGAAATTGATCCCTTGTTGTTGGTTTGTGGAAACGCCATTAGCACACCTAGCGCCCACTTCTGGTCTGCCAAAGTATTTTGATTCTCAAATGTTTAGATTTTTAGATTTTAACATTGTTCCCAGGACTTTTTACATTTTTGGATGTCCCAAATTAGAATAGGTTGGAGTATAAAGAATTTATAATTATTTTATATGTATTCTGTTTCCATTGTTCATGACAGATATTCTATCTCCACTATAATATCTCCACTATAATATCTCCACTATAATATCTCCACTATAATATTTTATGTTAAGTAAATTGATGAGCCTCCACTCCTCCTCAGTGTTTCATCGGAAAGTAACAACCATTAAAGTGTGGTTTAATTCTCAAGGAATTCTAAACAAAACACTTAAAAAAAAAAAAAAAAAATTGAAAAAAAAAAAAAAAAAAAATTAAAATAAGCACGAGCACGAGCAGAAAAAAATAACATTGAAATTATCATTTTATAATTATAAATTTAGCAGTAATGTTGGTGCATCTAAAGGGTATGTCGAAATTTGTGGAGGAGAATGTCAGCTACCAAAGCATAAAAGAAAAACGCGCAAATAAGGTTTTGGTGATATTGGTGACATAGACTGAAAACAGAAGTTATGTCAATGTGCTCCTCCACAATATTTGATTTACTCTAGATCCGCTGTTGGTTATATCCCATTCAATACCGATTTATTTACACTTTTGAGCATTGGTTTGATATAAAATGAACAAAGGAGAAGTTTTTTTTAGCTATACATGGCGGGAAAAAAGAATGCAGAGAGTTTAGGAAACTGTCGAGTTGAAAATCTACACTACAGGTAATACTTGAAAACCATAATGCATACCTTCGTTATGTTCATCAACGATGGCAACAGGAACTTCATCTTGACTTTCCTTTAGGACTGGAAACCGATTGTTTTGGTCAATAAACCCATTCAACTGAACATCATCTCCAATAAACTTCACATAACTGGAACTCTCCTCGGATAATTTCCTGCTCGTCAATATTTCAACTGTTTCTCTCCTTTTTGTTTGATGGCCATATAGATAAATCATCAAGAGAATCGAGGTTAACCCTAGTAAACCAACGTGTTTGAAACTAAGTCTAGTCATCTTTGTATGTATACGTCCGCTAAGTAGTAACTCTTCAGGAACTTTGAAACAAATTTGGAGACTCTCCGAAACAAGTAGCACACTGGAAGTAAAGTTTATAATAACTACTCGTGATATTTAAATGTCATCAAGAACTCTTCATCTTGGATGCAAAAACAAGTAAGTATAAGGAAGTAAATTTTCTAAAATGTATTATCAACGATGGTGCGCAGAACAAAACATTTTAAGGCCTCTTATACACGAAGCATATATAAACAGAATAATATTTACATTTTTGCACATTATCATCTTTTCATCAGAGGGGAATATTTAGCTATTTTTTTTCAACTCTGTGTAAATCTGTACTCCGTTAGCTAAACATGTTTCAGCTTCGATTTAAATTTAGAAAGTCGATACTTCATTAATATTGTGTTTCCAAAATTCTAGTTTGTTCAAAATTTATCACATGCGGAGGAGTTAGAACACAGCTGGCAAGTAAATTTTCAGGGTTGATGAGATGAAACTACACGTTATTAGATCTTTCTTGTAATCACTTCCTCCTCTGGTTTTTATTATACAGGAAAACGAAACCTACTGCTATTGAAAGACTGTTATTTCGCCACAAAAAATTACAAACGCTAATGTTGAAAAATGTTGAAAAATGTCGTTTGCGACTGGCTGCTTTTACACAAACGAATAATAAAACACCCAATGTCCAACATTAACGCTTATAAAACACCAACATTCACTTAAAGTCGAAGCAAAGCGTTCAAACATGTCATATGACATATGTTATATATTATACATAGCAACCTTTGCAACTTTACACGTTTAAAACGCCCATTTCTCGTAGGAGTTAACTCTTGAAACTCCGTATACATGTGGAGTATATGTATACCAAGTTTCAAGAGTTAACTCCACCAGTACCAAATTTAGTCCCCAGAGAACAATTTGCTATACAGGTCACATTTGAAAACCCGTTTCTTGATGAGGCGTTTTAAAGGTTGATGAATCGAAATCAAAAAAGTTGCCCCTTCCAAACTTGCACGTTCCTTCGTAATTTAGGTCTAAAATCTCTAATTATCGGGTTATATCGTCTGTATCGTGTGTTTTCGAGCCTGCATGAATATATAATTCGGAACAAAAATATCCCACTTCAGCTCCTTCGATATATGCATTCTGTAAAGTATCTCGCAACAAAATATTTTTGAGCACAGAGTTTCATGATAAAAGAATGGCTTGTGATGAATGGAAGAGCGAAAAATTTATTTATTTTAAAGCAAATACGTTCTCGACATTCTGCATTGCAAGAAAAAGATAATATGTAGCCGTATAGCTATATAAACATACAGTAAAATCACGTTAACTTGAACCCTCGATAACTTGAACTTTCAGTAACTCGAACTGTTTTAGCATTCCCCTTGAACTAATACTCTTTCATAAAAGAATCTCGATTGATGTTCAAGTTATCGATTGATGTTCGAGTGATCGGGAGTTTACCGTAGTTTATTAATAGACAAATTATAGTGATATATAAAGAAACTTTAGGTCTTCAACAACAAAAAAGTAGTGAAAAGAATAGTAACACAAAAGCTAAAAGGTATGTTCCTCGTAAATCTCAAAAGCTAAAGGTTATGTTCCTCGTAAATCTCAAAGAGTGATCCCGTTATCTCATACAATACGTCTTTAAGACGTCTTTAAGAAAGCTTGAAACTGCGAAACGCAAGATAAACGGGGTCTTATTCAAGATAGGTAAGATATGTCTTATTTCAGAAGTTTAAAAGACGACTTTAAAAAAGCGTAGATTTAATCGGCATCTAGCAAGATGTTTTTGTTTCTCGAGACGTATTTTTAAGACATCTTTTTTAATTCTCCATTTTTTAATAGCCTTCATATTAGCCTGATCAACTGAGATTCGGTGTTGCTAATTAGTGTAGCAGTCAAAAACATGTTTAGATTACGTTCGAACTTCTGTTAGTTCTTGTATTTCGTTGTGTTTTTTGAAAACAACAACATTGATAATATCTTAAGAATCTTTATTACGGGAATTGGATGTTTCAAATGTGGCTTATGACGGCACCAGTACCAAATGTAGTCTGTGTGGAAATTTTACTATAAAGTTTCAAGACCTAACCTTACAGGAAATGTCCATCCTGTTATGTATACTGTAATAGGAATTCTGGAATTCTAGAAAAATGTTCATTTGGACACTGAACGGTGTTTTTTTTGCTGGACGGTAGTTTTACTGAAACACACCATTTAACATGGTTAAAAAAGATCATCCAACAACACGTTCACGTTAGACGAGCTTTCTAACTTGCTATAATATGAAAAAGTTTTATTTGATTTTTATATACCAAATCGAAATTGTTTTGCTTTTTCATTTCAACATGGCGTCTAACAAATTAGAGACATGAACAAATAAATCATTTGACTTCACTTGGCTTGAATCAGTAATAGAAGTACTTGCGATTATTCATCTTGATAGAGATAACAAAAAACGGGTAAAACCAGAAAGGAGATGATCCAGCAGCGTGAAAGAAAAGGTTTTAATATACTTATTGTAAGAGAATTGTACTTTGGAGACACTGTTTCCAACAAATGAAGAGATTTATCATGATGATGAGAGAAGGTTCTCTCGAAACGTAGCCCAACGTAAATCATCAGGTCCATGACATGATAAATTATTATGAACAATACTGGTCCGACAAACAAAATCTTCCAATATTTCCAACAAGGGTAAAGAGAATTTCTATAGGCTATAGCATTACAGCAGTCCAGAGGCTCTAGAGGGTGTTAAGTGGATTTCCAAAGTCCCTGTGCTTCGCAAATGTCGCTTTGAGACCATATCATAAAATATTGCATCTGCCACCCAACTACCACCCACCCACCTGGTTTAGTTGAGAAAAATAACAAAAAATGCTGAAGAAATATTTGTTGTAATTATTAAGAATAATGACTTCTTTTAATTTTTTTACTTAGAGGCCGTTTACATGAGACCCGAAGTGAACTTAAACCGGTTTGAAATGAAAAACTTCACTTCGATGCATGATGCAATTGTTATTACTGTTTACATGACTTCGGGCGAAGTGAAACTCACTCAACCGGTTTGAAATTTCCATGTAAACCCTGCTCCCCGAAGTGAAAGTCTGTTTATCGATACAGCGGTCTGGTTTTTCTATACGGCACATGCGCAATCGTTTTCATGCACATGCGCAACTCTTGTTTAGTCGTGATTTTAGCTAGTTTGTGAGATTTTCCGCCATTATGTTCAAGTTTTATTAGAATTAATCCGCTGATTCAGCAAAAAAGATCTGTGCGCACTCAGTTCATGTGAACAGCTCAATTTTTCAAAGCGGTTTGAAATCTCAAAGCGGTTTGAGTTTACTACGGGTCTCATGTAAACGGCCTCTTAAATACACGATCTTATCACCGGCATGTTCAGTCCATGATGGATATCAAAAGTCCTTGATTGATATCTCCAAACAATATTTACAAGATAATAATAATATGCGAAATAGTGGGGAAAAAGAGTAAGAACATAATTATTGAAAAGAATTATAAGTTATTATAAATTATAAGTGCACGTACAAAAGCATGAGTTGTATGCTCTGTTTTATTAAGTATATTTATTGATTGATTTGTCATCCACCTTCCTCTGTAACTGTTATAACCTATATGTCTATCTAACGGGTTCGTATCTCAATGGTTCGTGGTGAAAACTTTGTTATTTTGGCCTGGGATAACGAGATCATGGTTTTGTCATGCCTCGTTCTTTTAGACAAAAAAAAAAAGAAAAGAAAAGGACTTTCAACCGAAACGTTTTAAGATACCGCTAGATTGACACTTACATAGAGAGTTTCAGGGTTGACTTTTCATTGATCCCATTTGTTTCTTTTGGTTCTGTTAATTAGTAAGGCGAGTTGAAGTACATTTCATATTCCCCATAATTAGGATGTTCCCCTGGTTTGCGGTATTGTTTCTTCGATGGCACTCGATTGTCCAATGGAACTGAGCTTGGTCTTTGTTGAAAAAACTTCGGTTGCCCTGGTTGCAGTTCAAAATATCGCGATGGCTGTCGCCGGTGGCCTGGTAACGAACTGTTCGACACACTGTTTGGCGCATTTCGCTCATGATGATTTGTTGGATATCGCTCATGATGATTTGGTGGATATCGCCCGTATGTTGGTGCTCCTACCTGTTTTCGTAAATAAGATTAACAGTTTTTTAATTTGCAACATCGCTTGCCTGTTCTATAAAAACCACAGGCGGATTTAGAGCTTAGGCAAAATAATGGAGGAGAGTTAAATCATTTAACAATAAGAAGAATTCTTATGGCGTTGTACTCCTTCACTTTTTTCCAACTCTAAATCCGCCGCTGAAAACCTGTTGCTGTATAGTATAAACTTCATAAGAATGGCGTTGCCAAGGCTTACAATAAAGTTTATATAACATAAAAACATTTTTGCCAAAATCTTTAGTAGTCTTGCAATGAAATGGAAAAAAACACATTTGATAATGCCATCAATAAACATTATCTTTTATTTTTTCCCCGTTTCTCTACATGCCTCTCTTAATCCAGAATCTTACCTGAGGTCCACCAATCACAGCGGGTTGATGATTCCCATATACATCTCTGTGCAGTTCTCTGTAAGGTCGATAACCTTGATCGATCGCATAATCGTACGGTGTTTCGCTTTGATAATCACCTTTTTGCGATCTCCTCCTATCGTCCCTCGCATTATTAGAATTTGTTCTTTTAGGTCGATCACGTGGGTTTTCCATACCTCTTGGGGGTTGATGATACTTGTACACGTCCAGTTCTTGAGCCTTGTGCGGATACACGGACTGATGACGATGATGATTTAAAACGTTGTGACCCCTTTGTGAGATTTCCCTTTCAAAATCGTATCTTTCGTAGTCATTTCCTTCCCGACCAGCTCCTTTGTTGTTGCACACTTGTTTGTTTTTGGATGGTTTGACATTTTCACTGCTGTTGCTAACACTATCATTATCATCATAATCATCATCAGAGACGAATAAAAACACTGAGTAGAAGATTAAAGCCATGAACGCAGAGGAGGCTGCACCAATAGCAAAATAAAACATCATTCCATGGTCAAGCTTGCCGCCAACATTTTTCATGCGCAACGGAACAAGGTTTACAGCTTCTTTTTCTTCGGAAGCAAACGCGATACATATTCCAAACAAAACAGCTGAAATGACCGGAGAATATTGTTTGTTATCATGTTTCATATGCTTAAAGAAACTTATGCTTTTGACGAGCATTTCCTTATGGATTTGATATATAAAAATGAAAGAAAAACAACAAAGTTAACCATTTTATTTATAATCAGCTCTGTGGCCCCAATTGCCATATGAGTTTACCCACTTTTTGTGACATAACAAATCATTTGAAATGTATATGGGGAAATACAAAAAAACTATAAAACAAACAAACAAGATAAATAAGAAAAGAAATCACTGACCTGCAGCTAAGCATAAAAGGCAGACGATGTACACAAGCGGTTTGAACATTGTTTTATCTCTTGCAATAGCGATAAAGATTGTTGATATTGTGGCAACTCCTGCAATAGCTGTTGCTGTAATCATGCAAATCTGAAGAACCTCCATTTCTAAATTTGAACAGAATCACGGGAATAAAACGACTAGCAGACTTGATGGGATAAACACACAATATGGTATTAATGATATTATAATATGGGAGAATGGTTCTTACACCTAAATACATCTTAGCTATGGTATAATGTAATGTGTCGTGGATGGGTTGTAAAAATATGTAAATAACATTAGCACCAAGAAAAAAAAGGTTTTACGGAAACTGCTATTTGAGGGAGGTTAGGATAGATATAGAGATCAATTTGCAAATTTGGATTGCAACTGAATTGTAACAGGTGGGAAAGGTTTTTAAGGTGGAATCTTATATTAAAAGGGTCTTAAATTTTTAAATCCAACGTCCGTTCATGGCTTTTATGTTGTTTTTACGCCTTCGTTCTATACTAAATTCCCATAAAATACAGTCGCATAGACAATCGTAGACGAGGTAGACAATCAAATACCGCAATTCAAAATTGGAAATGCTTTAGAAAAATATCATATCCATAACAGGAGGTATACGTTGTTTTAAAGTATAGTTTTAAATCCTCTACAAAAGCATAGTCATAAAGAAGAGAATAAAGTCGGATGATGTGGAAGAGTTATCTTCAAGAACTTGTTGGGATAAACTTACTATCGAAAGGACTTTCACTGTTCTTGTTGTTATCATAATCTTCACAATTCCAAGCTCCATCTTTGGTCTCCTTTATGCACCCTTCCCATAAACTCAATCGAATCCATTCGTACTGGCTGGTACCTACGGAGAAGATTTTAGTCTTAAAACATCATTCAAAAATTTTAGGAACCGATGTATTAAAAGCATTTCACCTGTATCATGCGATAAAGTCCACCAGGATTTCATTGCGGTTGAAGTGGCACCCAAACTACAAGCGGCGGCAAGAAATATAAATGGAAAAAGCAGTAATGCTATTTGACTTTTTCGTGTCCTTTTAGCCTTTGCTGGTTCTTTTGTGTAATATCTCTCCTCCATAGCCGAAAACTCAACCTGCGGATAGTGATATCTATGGTAGTCCTTTGACTGTGGTCTCGGCTCATAATCGTCAAAATTTCGATTGTGATATGACATATCTACTTCTCGTTTCTATAAACGACAACAATATTCCAATATTCAATATATAGAGGCTTATTTGATGGCAGATGTTCGGTCGAAGTCAATTCATTTTAATCTAAAACGGTGAATTGTGAAAATGTTCTTGTAAACTTTGTAAATACAGTGTAGAACTCCCGATAACTCGGACCTCCATGGAACCGATGAGCATTTTCCGAGATAACGAATGTTCGAGTTATGAGAGTTTTTTATGAGAGAGTATTTGTTCAAGGGGAACACCGAAACAGTTCGAGTTATCTGGTGTTCGAGTCGCCGGGATTCTACGGTATAATGCTCAATTAAATAGATTAGCGATGACTTTGATGCTTTGGTATAACGAGGTAAAAAAACACAAAATACGAGTAAAGTATAACGCATATAGCTATATAAGTAGCGCTGCATATATTTTGCAAAGGCTACACTTTTCGAACAATCTTGCTGAGCTGAAAATCAAGAAAAACTTTGATTGTGGACAGCTAAGATTATTGCTCTCTCTGTCTCTCTATCATGTCTTCAGAATGACAGACGAAGTAATTAGTGAACTTTAACCACGGCTTCAATTTCGCATAAATCCATCAACCACACATGAAAAAGTTTAATTCACACCAGAACCAGTTTCATCTCTGCGATAAAAAATATATACTAATAAACATTATTATAGTTTGTGAATATCTGTTACTCATCCGAATAAAAATATCTGTCTTTTTTTGTATAAATCAGTCATATGACGAATGTCGAAAGTTGCTTGTATTTCGTACAATCCTGCTTATATATAATTTTTTGTTATTTTTCATTAAGGCATTAAAAGTTTTTTATAGTCTAATAATGTGAAAATATTGGTTAATAGGAAATTTCCATAGGATTACTGACCGTGATATTATACATAGATATTCCTTAAGTTCTTTAAACAGTAAGAAAAGATTTTCAAGAAAATTAATGATTCATTGAGGATTACAAAGATTGTCATCGTTTGCATTGTTAAATTTTATCGTATTTGAAACGAATTAATCACGTCAAGTCAATTTTTGTTGTTTTCCTTTATACTTGACGAAGATATAATTATGCATCAGCCAACAGTTTCGACTCGATGACGTTTTAGCCCTTTTTTATGCCGGCCGAAAATTTAACGAAGACCCTTTTTGCGCCGGTCTTTATAGGAGCTACAATGGAATCTCTATAAAGCAGACATGTTTATGCAACAGTGGTGTTCGCTTTATAGAGATTCACTGTATTTTTTAAAAGTCTACTGTTAAACTTTCACAGACAAACATCTAACGTTAAGCCAAGCTTAAGCCGCTTTGGTATTTGGTGTCTTATTTCTATAAAAGTGAACCATAAATCAGAACATTTCGCATCAGTTCGAATATCCTACTTACTTCGGAGAAGGATTTTTCACTTCAGTTCAGCCATTTAAAGAGAAAGAGAAGACCCTGGGCGGAAAAATTTCTCAACAAGTCTCACACAGCGCGAACATCCGTTCACCATCTTGTTTTATTTCTCTTTTTAATAACAATATTAAGATTAAATACAATTTATAAATTCTTGAAATATTTTACTGTTGACTATTTTTTTTGAAAGCATCGAATGAACATGAATATTTTTGCTGATTTGTTTCAGAGACAAACGCAGTGCAGTTACGTTACTAACAGCGGCGGATCCAGAGTTAAGCAAGAAAGTGGAGAAGTGCCTAATCAGCATTTTTTGCACCTTTTTCGACTCTCCTACATAAATTATGCCTAAGTTCTACACAGAAAAAATTCCACTTCTTATTTATAAGCGACAACGTCATAAACATGAATTCGATATAACCACTACTACTTAAATTACAACAGGTCACAACACTGCCATAGCCAGTTGGAAAATCTCAATAGATTGATATTGTGATTCTATATTTCATCAGCGACCATGTAATTCATTAATAAACTTACATTTGTCAGTTTTCATACATAGTCGGCTCTATTATAAGTTAAGATATTTAAGTCAGAACAAAAGCCAATACATCTCTCCGAGTTTCTGTTTAAACACCATGTTTTGACCTAGTTGACACCCAACCTCGTTTTAATTAAAATTTATTGTTTCAATAATGTTTTAACTTTATTACTTAGTAATTATCTCTATTACTAAAACTCCTAGTAGAATGATTAGAGGCAATTTTGATATCTAAAACGAGGCCGGGTGTAGTAACTAGGTCAAAACACGGCGTTTAAACATAAATTCGGGAAAGGTGTAACAGAAGGCTCATATTTTACAAATTAGCAAAATTCTGACAAGCGTTCCTGAAATGATATTGTCATTAACGTTTCTCAGCGAAAAAATCTTATTTTAAGAATTACATTTTCTTTTTAAAAAAAACAATTCTGATTTTCTTATTTCAAGTAAAAATTTAATTAAAAAGAGAAATATTTACTATATTCATTCTTAATAAGAATTGGAATTTTTTGCTGATTAAGATGATTTTCTGTGCAATTAAATCAAGCATTTTCTAAAGTTCTTACAGCAGTTACTAATTGGACGTAATTCACGAATCATGATGCAGTATGACAAGAATGATTTCGGATAATGTTGTTTTTTTCGCTAGACAGAACACGCCAACACAAAGCGGCTATTGTTTTCTCCATGTGATCGCTATTTGAGCTATTTGAGTAGTTTGCGGAACATTATTAAACTTTATTCTACTTTTCCCCTTTCGATGGAATTTATTAAAAATCCGGCTTAAAATTGATAGGTTTTTGGGTTTCCTGATATCTGAAACCAACTTTCAGTCGGAAATCAGAAAGTAAACGTCATTTTTCGCAGAGAGAATATATTTTTTACTCATTTTGGGGGAATGATTGCCAACCTTAACGTTTCAAAGTTTGATTTTGCTAGTGCGCAATGCAGCAATGTGTGTGCAGCGCCAGATCTTGAGTTACAGGCAAAAAAGTGGAGGAGTACAATGTCTTGTTCTTTTATTTTCAGTCTTAAGTATTGGTTAAGTTACTTCCATTAATTTTGTCTAAGCTTTAAATCAGCCTCATATCACATTATTTTATCACGAGTGAATACCACCAATTCCTTTTCAACTTCTTATAACAAAACAACTGTACGTGAATTCAATAAATATTTTTTTAGCCATCTTGCAGGAGAAAGGGATGATTGGGAAGGCAGGAGCACTAACGTCTTCACATTTATACAATTTCATCATCCCCAGGACTTCTTGCCTTTTTTTGATATAAGGTGAGATTTTCAATCTTAACACTAAAAGATGAAAATAGCTAGTGAACACTGGACTAGCCGTACATAGCTGCCAGAAAGTGACACAGCAATAACGACAGTGCATCCCATTTATAAATTCACTTAGTGAAAATAGTCTTTCTTCACAAGAATAAGCATATGGAACAAACTGAAGTATTATATCAATATTTACAAGAAGCAAAGACTACCACTTTGAATAACATTATATTAAAGTCACTTTAGGTAGAAATAGTTATGATTTTTCAGGAAAATATGACCATGTAATATTTGATGTCTTGATGTCATCCTTGAATGACATTTAAAAAATCATGCGAACATCTGCATTCAGAAGGTCTTAAGGAATGTTCTGGTCTGGTCACACAGCAATGTGTTGGGTTGTTAAACGTTAACGGTACAACACAGCTAGAAGGTGAATTCATGCATTGTAAAACTGAAAATGGTGCTTCTGTTCCATTGAGTAACTGTCGATCACGGTGGCACCTGTGATCTGTGTGGTTCGTTTCATATGATTTTTCTGAATGGGAAGAGACCACGGGTACATTCGAAGATTGCGTATCTTCCACCAACTTTTTTTGTAACGCCAAGTCCATTAACCGCAAGGAAGGCGAAATTTCTGAAACTTTGAGTAAGGAACTGTTAACAGGAGACATTGATGAAATTGGCGGCGTGATTGTTTTTTGACGTCGGTATTTGGTGCGACGGTTTTGAAACCATGTTTTGACTTGTCGTTCACTTAAGTCTAAATGTGACGCCACTTTGCTCCTCTCAATCAACGTCAAATATTTCTTAATACGAAATAATTCTTCCAGAAATTTTAATTGGGAAGCCGTGAACGTAGTTCTTTCACGAGGATATTTTCGCTTGATATTCGTTGTCGCCAAATTGTCGTTTTCCATTGTGTCGGATTCGTTTTCAATACTGTCATCGGTATCATCTTCGCCTTGCTTTGTCACCTGTTGTTCCTCTGAAAATATCAACAACACATAAAGAGTGCCCTGTTCTTTAATGTCTGCAAACATAATGTACAATATTTTTGGCGTTGGTTGGGGGATTGTGTTAATTTAGCTTCCACAAACTTTTCCTGATCATAAAAATTTCAAGTTTAACTTCTCCAACACACATAAAAAAAAACATTTCAAAAGAAACCGTTGGTTGACGCAATCAAACAGATAAGAATATATATGTGTACCTTCATATTCATTATTGCTGTCGCTTCCAAGAATATCACGAATGTAAAAGGATGTAAAGGATTTCCTTGGAGGAGGTGTCATTCCTGCTTACCAAGAAATTTAAAGATTCAATGATACTTCACCACTATAAGAGAAAGAATACTTTATTTCGATCGATCAACCAAGATGGTGCCGAGCACGACTGTTTATCATCGGTTAAGATCAAGGTATGGTCATTTTTTTGTTTCTCGAAGACCTTCGCTCTTTCAGAAATCTATAAAGAAGTGTTGATTTCTGTAGTAAAAATTATAGATTGTTGGCTGATAGCAGGTCATTAAATTTCACTTAGTGCGTGAAAAAAGGTGGCAAGAAAATACGAACTGTTACTCATGTCGTGGTTACATTCACCTAACACATCGTTTATCATCATTTCAAACGCTTATATACGCCAATGATAGTCGAAAGTCTTGATATAATGTCCAACGTATAATTTACAGACCGTAACATTCAAAACTGATGAAAAATGCGCGCATAGCCCGAATGATATATAAAAGCCACGGAGACTTTTTAAGTGATAACACGTTTTTTTGTTATTCCTATATTGTGAACATTGGATTTAAAATCCATAGGAATTCAAAATCTTCTCGACCATAATGGAAGCATTAAACATGTGATTTTAATTTCGATTTCTTGTGACGAAGGAAATGTTAAAATATGAACCACGCAGTTTGTAGTTGTGTAAGTCTTTCAGTTTCAACTGCAGATCAGTCTTCTTTTTTTTTTTAGTACATTGGGTTATTCCAAATAAGGGCTGCCGGAACAATGTTACCATGTTATCATGTTCAAACTACGAAGAATTAGAATTTATTGTCGTCATTTTGTTTCGTCATTTTTAATGATAAAAAGAAAAAAAATCTTGGTAAATAAAACTTTTGTGGCGGAGGATTTTAAATGAAAGTTAATTTGGACAGCTTAACACCTCATTAAAACACTCGAGTCTAGTGCGTGATAAAACACTCGTTAAAGACGAGCCAGCCAGCCTTTTGACACCTACTTAAACGCATTTCGTTACCACGATTAGTTTTCGGAGATAAAACAGAACCGCTAACCACAAAGCATTTGCTCCAACCATTTCTTAAGTATAAAGTTTAACTTTTGGGTGAAAACAGAGCTAATGTTAACGTTACAAAAAAACTAGTTGCTCTGATTTGCTTAATGTGAACGAGGCGCCATAATGATCTGATCTGTAATAAAATAGGAGCAGTTCTTTGTTGTTGTTTTAAAGTTGATAATTACAGATCACTTTTATATGAAATATTTGGTTCCGATAATCGTCTGTCAAATTCAGAATGAATGAATTTTGCCAGTTTGTTATGTATAATTTGAGAAATGTTCTTTTTTCGGAATCAAAACGCCTTTGGTTCGGGCAATAAGTTTGATTATGAATACAATCACCACAAGCTTCATATTTTATTAAGAAAAAACGAGATCGAATGTATTTTTCTTAAAATGACTGTATATTCGACCAGACGTTCCACTGGTCATCATCAGAGTAAAGAAATTTTATTAGTATACATGTTAAAATGTAAAAAAGTAAAAACGTTGCTATAGTTACAATAAAAACATATAATACAAAAAAAATCAGTTAAAATGCTTTAGTGGAACCGATTTCTCCTGAGCATTCAGATCTCGTTTTTTCTTAATAAAATATGAAGCTTCTGGTGATTTAATTCATAATTGATTTTGTTGTTTTATAGGAAACCTAATTCCTCGTTCTTTCAGTTTGGTAACTGAATATCTTTATGTTGTATAACAAATAACCATATCATTTAAAGTTGTTTTGTTATTTTTTACATTCCAAACTAATATTTCGAATTTCCGGACATATTATATTCAAACCGCTCTCTACAGGAAACATCCCAATGTTAGTGGACAGCTCGTTATAAACGGGCACTATTTTCACGAACGGAAACATTTTGTTCCCTGAAGTTCACACTTCTTGTGACAGAGACTTTGTTTTGGTTTTCAATGCATTTTCATGAGCCTTAAAGATGTGGTTTGTGCCGAATGTTATTCCCACACATTGGAAGAAAAGGTTATTTTAAAGGGGCTACGACACGAAAGGTAATTTTAAAGGCAAAAGTGGGAGTTTCGAAAATCTTTTTGAATTTGGATGGGCCCTTATTAGAGGGGGCGCTTCAAAGAGGAAATACGCCATAGCACTTTAAAAACTGGAGCGAAGCGTCTTAGCCGAAACATCATTCGAAAATAGTCATTTTAACGGAAGTAAAGTGACCGACGTGACGAAGCTATCCGGTAAAATACTAATGGAGCCTAAACTTAACTACCGATTTGAACAATATTATTGAATAGATAAATATGAGGGGATAAATGTGAGGGCGATAAAACAAGCGACTACCAGTAAATAATGAACATGTTATGGGATATACAAAGTCGATATTTCGTATACAATAGAAAAAACAATCATGTTATGTTGCAATTAAAATGATGATGATGATTCGTGCAAGTATTTAAGTGATGGAGGATAAGGCGGGGAGTTTGGGTAAGCCATTCACTAATTCGTAAGTAGACTGACGTGGTGTGCCTTTCGCAAGCTGTTCATCTGTATAAAATGTGGTCTAAAATTCAAGAATAGAAAAACGAATATCAAAAACAAACACGAGACTTATGGAAATGCACAGGAAAGATGAGAAATATTTAAGAAAAACACAAGAATAACGTTCACAAAAAAAAAAAAAAAGATAACAACAACGCCATAGTGATCTTTTCATCTCTATATGTATAAGGCAGAGATCCATGGAATAAGTAGAGGCGATAGAACTGAAGGAAAACTTTACTTACCAACGATTGGTTTTTAATTCCTTTCTTTGTTCTGATTGGACTGAGATTAAGGGGTCGTAGGCTTTTAGCCGGCCTTCCACTGGGTATCAGGCCCAAATCACCAAGCTTATAGTGAGCTAGGGGTCTAGTAGGTGATGCTCGTGAGCTCCGAGGACTCTTATCGCTATAAACAAGAAATAATGTTTCTCTCAAAATCAAATTAAAAATATTATTAAAATATTATTAAAAATACCAATTAATTCCTGAAATAAGAGACTCGTAAGGAAACTTTTAGAACAAAATCCACTACATAAATTGAGAAACTTTTGAAACTAAACCATTCACTAGGTTTCTTATGAAATAAAAAACGTGCGTAATTGGAATCTATATTTAGAAAAAAGAAAATATAGTAGAAGACATGGAATGGTAAGACTTTACACAAGAAAGACTGGAATCAAATTCATCAGGTTTAAACAAACCTCTTATTGGTGGGACAAAGATTGGAATCAAATTCATTAGGTTTAAACAAACCTCTTATTGGTGGGACAAAGATTAATCAAGTTCTTTCTAGGTTTCCCTGTTTGCCTATTAAGAGCAAATTCTTCCGGTTTGATCCCTATTCCCATCTCAACAGCTAGATTTAATACTTCTATCACTTTATAGATTAGATTTGTGTTCTTCATCTCTGTTATTGATGGATCAGATTCATTATTTTGCTGAAACAGTAATTGAATACAATTAGGCATAAACATGATGGACCATGGTAATTAAAAAGGTTTGTTCCAGATTGATAACTCACTTGGAGTGCATGCTTGATAACAGACGTAGCATCTGATAATATGCCAATCAAATCGGTCTTATCTTCTTGTAATTGTTGAATTTCCAGCTGATGTTTGGAGCAATTTTCCTCCTTTTCACATTTCTCAGCTTCCATCTTGGCTTGAACACTTTTTAATTCTCCAACTTCGTTCGTTAGTGATTCTAGATCGATTTGTAAAGTCTTATAGTTAATGTCTTTCTGTTCATGTTCCTCTAACTTTTTTTCTTGTTGACGAGCTTTTTCTGTTAACATCCTGATTACCTAAATTTAGTCCGACATAAGAAATCTACATATAAACCAATAAAATCTAATTCATATTGAAACAAAGTTTTGAAGGTAATAAATTTTGTTAAAAATATCATGCTACCTGATTCCTCCATGATAAGGCCTGAGATTCAGAAAGTGAATCCGATTGATCATGCTTACCTTTTGATTTAACGTGTTTTTCTTTATTAGTTCTTTTTCATTGTCCTCCAAAATGTCAATTTGTTGTTTCAAGTTCTTCTCTTTTAGACGATTATCATCATTTTCCGTTATTAGTTCCATAGTTTTTTCGGACATTTTAGAAAGCTGGGAACTGATCAAAACATTCTCCCGAATTGTTCGTTTAGTTGTCTCAGCCATTTGTTTATTTGAAACTTTCCGAAACTCTGCAGCCACAGTGTTCACTCTTAATATCATTTCTTTCTTTAATCTAACAAAAAAGGTCAGTTTCAAAACTGAACTGAATAACAATGAATACCATAATAATAATAGAAATCGTTTCAAAATATTAAATGAAGATAAACTAGATTTTATACAAACCTGTCTTTATCAACAACAGCTTTACGTTCAAGTTGGTAAATTTGCTCCTTATGATTTTTCTCCTGGCTATCTAGTAATTCCTCCATTACTGAGAATTTGTTGAGTAAGTCTTCCTTTTGAATACGAAATTCTTCCAAAGATGCCAATTTACCACCAAGAACCATATTTTCACTTGTAAGTTGATCTTTTACTTCCTGCATTTCAGTCCTTAATGTTGTTAAATCCACCTCGTATTTATCTTTTTCTCTTTCCTTACTTTGTTGTAAACTGATGAATTTTTCTTGTAAATCAGCTATTTCATCAGATCTTTGTTCAAGCTGTTTTTTTAAGAAAGATACAATTTCTTTCTTGTCAGAAGATTGTTGCTCATAACCTGTTTCCAGTTCCTTATTTCGTAATTCTAACTTGTCACATTTTTCTTGATACCTTGCGATGTTCTGTTCTAGATCTCGAATTTGAATTACATAGAATTCTTTAGAAACCTCATTAAATACCTCATTTAATTTTACTGAAGCAGAGTTTGCAGTGCTTCTTTGACCATTTTTCTTTTTGCCACTTTTCTTTCCACCTTTTTTCTTTTTGGGGGGCATTGCTTCCTAATTTGAAGAAGAAACAGAATCCTGAAATATAAAGGCATTCAAAATAGTAAAAAAAGTTGTTTCATATTTCACTACACTCAAAACTACCTTCTTACACAAAAGGGTGCCCAATCAAACTAAATAACTTTTGAAAATGCTGGGTAAAAGTTGACTACACACACAAAACACAAGCACACAAGCAAAATGTATGAGGTTTACATAATATAAAGAAAGGAATAATATTTTCGTTTTAACATGAGTTGTTTCATTTTTAGATTAGCATTTCAAACTCGTTTGCAGCTGGTCATTTGGCTCATTTTTTTAGGCTAATTTGTGTCGCTTCGATGTCCCAAATATGCGGCACTTAGATTACTTTATTGCTTCAATCATCCCAGATTTTTGTGTGAGTTTTGTACTGTATTTGAGCTGTTTAAATCAAGTCTCAAATTGTTTTGCTCCAGATGCAAAGCAGCTCACTTAGGCTCACTGTTTTTGCTTACGCAAAAGTTGAAAATGTTTTCACCTTTCTTTAATAGTTCAATACATTTTCAAATTTTCTTTTTTTAAAAATATTTATTTAGAACATTAAACATTCAATTTGCTCATGAAATTGATTTAAGACCAAGTTCATTCTCTTTTCACCATCCTTAAATCATTATTGAAAAGTGAAACCTTAAATATCTCGGTAACGGTTCGTCATAAGCATGTGATCCCATCCATTTTTTTATCAGCTTTTTAAGCTCTATCACATTGTACAACTTTCCTTTTGTCATTCTTTAATTTTAATTTTTGTGAGTATAAATAAGTCGAGTAAGAAGTGTATTCAATGAAAATACAAGTCAACATCTTTTGTGTATTTCTAGGGAAAACAAAATAAATAAAAAAAAGATAGTTTCCTAAAAACATGATCCTAGTGTTGCAGAAAAAGTTCACTTTTTTCACAAAAAATATATATAGCTAGCTAGCGGCGGCTGGAGCAAGTGTATATTTTTAGTTAGCTAATAATAGCAGCCATAATACATGTTTTTTAAAAACTTTTTTAAACTTTTTTGCTCCAATGTTGCAGAAATCCAATGTTGCAGAAATTCAAGATTTTCAGTTAAAAAAAGTTAATTTTGTGAGAGAAAAAAGTGTCCAATGTTGCACGCCTAGCTAGCTATATACCCATAATATACAGTTCCATTTCAGCAGCCTCACTGTTTCTCCTCCCCTGCTTCTCTAGGCTTTGAATATTTAGCTTGCCAACTTAGCAACTAGCTCATCCTTACACAAACCTTAATATAGTGATTTAGTTCTAATTTTCGTGGTATAAATCACGGTGATTCAATCAACAGAAAAATGTGTAGTTTCGTTTCATCCTCGTCGTCGTTCTTCCCCTTCCCCACTGCTTCTCTCTCTAGTTTATTATGCTTTTAATATTGGGCTTGCCAACTTTAGCAACTAGCTCTTGCTTACGCAAACCATAATATAGTGATTATATTAATATTTACACTTACCTAGTTTATAAATTCAACGATGTTCATTCATAAAAAAGTTCATTAGTTCTCTTTCCAGATGTTTTATTTTGATGTTTTGATCATTATTCCTACCTCGATTATTCATGTAATTAAATTAAAAGAGAAAATAAAGTCAGGACCAGAATGTGCAAACCCCCAGCTCTTCACGCGCAGTGTGTGGTATAACCTCATAACATAGTTCTTGAACTTATTTAAACTTTATTGTTTTTCAGCTTGAACTCAGGTGGGTTGTTAAAAATAAATTACTGTAATTTATGTAATACGTATATGTTTTCTCAATTCTATGAAATTCAGTCATTGATTTTACATGGGAAGGGAGTTGAGAGTTCAGCTCTGATGTTCGTAGTTATCACTTAAATATAGTTTAAGAATACCCATATAATCGAAAAATGTTAATAAAGGCTGTACGCTTTCGAGTTAAAAAGTTATGTCATTTAAGCATTTTAATAACTAAAGAGGTATAAAAATTTAACTTCATCACCGATCCCTGACATGTCGTTTTCAGGCAACCCATAATAATATAAACACAATTTGGTTTTAGACATTTACTTATTCATGCAAGAAGAACCTTTATTATATTTATAGGAGGCATGAAGAAATATTGATTTAAAAAAATCTTCACAGGGTCTAAAAACTAAGGTCATCTGTAGAATTTAACGTATCTGTGTTGGTTGCTAGGGTAATCGAAAAGTAAGGGCAGTCAAGACAAACTCGATCGAGGTGAATACCCGACAGTGGTGCAGGATTAACACATGTTTTTGCCCCATGTTTTGTTATTGTGCGTTGAGTTGAGATGATGCGAGAGGAATTGCCTTTATTTTATGTTCGGTTGATACACAGATACAATTTGATAATTTCAGTTTTTTGTGTAAGTAAACTAATTATAATACCGTCGTGAAAATCCGGTGTTGGGAGATTCTTAAAGTCATCAAATTTCACGGGAGAAAAACACAATGGGCACTCCATTTTTTGGAATTTATCTGTTTTTATAAGCATTGAGGTTAAGCTTATAATATGTTTATTATTTATTCATTTATATAAAGCATGTACATCTTCTTAAGGGAAAATATATTGTTTTCTTCTTCTTCTTCTTCTAGTTGTTAGCTAACCAAATTTACTGTGTACCGCTCACACAGGTTTTGGAGACTGCTATAACTTTTATGTTATTTTGAATATGTATATTGTGTAATATATATATAACTAGTATACCGTGTAAAAATTTTTTACATCTTTCTCAATAAAATATTTTTACACGCTATGCTAATCGTTTTATAATAACTCTATGTAATACAAAAATGCAGTCCAAAACGCTGCTTAAAATCTTTCATCGATTCATAAATATTTTACCCGCCATACTAAGCATTTGATAATCTTTTCTAAAATAAATCCTAACCAATTCTTAATTCTTTCCACTTTCTAACTTTGTAGTCAACCAAAAATACTTTCAGACTTTGTGGTGAACAGATTTATAATTATCAATACTAAATCTCAGATAAAAATATTCACAAATTGTGAAATATCTCACTCACACACTACACTGCCCATCACAAAACTAATTTTTGCAGTATATACAGATTTACATATATAAGATATAAGGTATTAACTAAATCTTAAAAAGAATCATACCTGAATAATGTTTCTTTCATCAAAGCTGAGTTTTCTTACTCTATAAATTCCAGGAACAGAGAGATCGCCAATTAGAAAAACGCCATCGGTAATAAATTTTACTCACTGCCAAAACCAACAGATTAATCAAATCTCTAATCTTTTATTACTTCTTGACTTTCTTCTTTCTATCATTGTACTAAAAAATACCATGCTCAACACTAAATTTTCTTTCTTTTATTTGGAAATCTAAGAAAACAAACCGAAACTGGATAAAATGCCGTTTGATACGTCTTAACCTTCAACATTACATATAAGTCGTAGATATGTAAAACTATTCTTCGTAAAAAAAAATTGTTTTTCTATGCATGTTTCTTATTAATACTTCGGTTTAAAAAATGTAAACAAACGCTTCTTTTTTCTTCAAACGACTATTTTTCATTCGTTGTCAATAGCTGCTACGTTCGATTGTAATTCGAAGTCTCCGCCTGAGATGCTATATCATGTCTTCCCTAACGTATTTTATATCATAAAACAATTATAAGCACTAAGCCGGAGTGCCTTATTCTAATACGGAAATAACATAAACAAATATCCAGTGACGAACTTCCCGAGAAAATTTCCCTAACGTTCTTTCTTTCAAAGTTAGGTAAGAAAAAAGCAAGATTGCATATTAGTATAAGAAGATTTTCTAAAAATCCATCTATCAATTATCTATCTTTCGGTAAAATCAACCATCCTATTATCCTCCTCCAATACACGATTTTGGACTATTGCTAAATAAATGAGTATATAATGAAAATTTGCTGCATTTTGTAAATCTCCTACGGAATTTTGATAATGATAGGGAAAGCAATTCTGCTCTTATATGTATGCTTGGTAATTCGGTAATTCCATATTGGTTGGCAATACCTCTTCATACTTTCTGATCTTTAACAGATAATGAATTTGTAAATGAAAACAAGATGCGACCAGTGGACAAGAAACTAGTATATATATAATTTGGTCTTTAGTAGGGAGGAGGTGGTCTGGAACTCAAGTCGGATAACAGGCTTATCGTGCAAATCAATTGTTATGTATGAAATTTTAATATTAGATTTCAATAATTATAAACCTGATAAGAATACACTAAGAAAGCCTGAAAATTTACTACAACTGGCATTGTGCTTGAAATTCATGTGAGTAATAACTGATGGTGGTTCAAACCCGTCACTGAAAGTAATGAAATATGTATGCACTGCAGATAATTAGAAATTGATATATATGAATTGATAGTGATAATGGAGATCAAACGTGCTTGGAATCAAATAATTACGGATCATCAGTTCAGTCTGGTACGTGCTGGTTCACACCTTAAAATTTGGGGTATACATTCCTGACTCACTGAGCAACCTGTCCCTGTAAAAGAAATATATATAAAAAAAATAATGTGTCCTTATTATTGCGCTTTATATATTTGTTTTATAATGTTCTGTTTATTTTTTAATTCTTTATAATTAGATATTAATTCTTGTTGAAGAGCAATCAAATCAAACATGAGGTTACTAGTGTCTGAGCTGATTCAACTGTCAAATAAACTTTTAACTAACAGCCATCGAAAAATATTTCAAAACAGTTACCGGATCTTCAAAAATGATTCAAATTTGATTAATAGAAGCTTTCCACTGGTTTCTGGATTTATTGTTGGATTTGGTTTTGGCAATTTTTCATATGTTAAATGCAGTGACCAATATCATAGAAGTGACACTGATGGGGAAAGCAATGAAATTTGGACATTATATCAATATGCAACTTGTCCTTTCTGTAACAAAGTTCGAACATTTTTAGACTTTTATGGTATTGACTATAACGTTGTGGAAGTGAACCCTTTATTTCGAAATGAGATTAAATTCTCAGAATATCGAAAGGTGCCAATTTTAAAGAACAGTAAACATCAGGTAAGGCCACTTAAATCTTTAATCTACACTTCTTATAATAATTTTAAAGATAATTGCAACAAAATGAAAGTTTAGTCTCCTACAACAGTTATTGTATAATTGCTTTAATCTTTCAGCTGAATGACTCATCATTGATAATCAGTGTCTTGAAGTCCAACCTACTTGAGAAGGGTGATATTGACGAATTGCTTACATATTACCCTGTTCTGGAATCAAAAGAAAAACGTAAAAAGGTGATTGAATATCAGAACCGTTACAATGTTATGTATCAGACTGGTTTGAAGTCGGAACAACATCAATTAGTGAAGTATGCTAATATTTCTTCTTTGTGAACAAATTTATAATGAAGTAGACTTTTGAGTATATTTTAATAAAGGGTTGCCACATTTGCTTGAATTGCTGACTGAAAAACTGGAAAATTATCCTTTATAATACATTAATGATGATATTTATTCGCTTCCATTAGGATTCAGTATTGTTCAGATTGTCATGTTCTAAAAAAATCTAACGTTTCAAAATTATAGCATAATATTTCTTTACCATTTTCCTTTCGTAGAGAAGAGGCAAAATGGAGGCGGTGGGTGGATGATACTTTCGTGCATACGCTTTCCCCAAATATTTACCGTACAATGCAAGAATCCTTAAAAGCAATGGATTATTTTACACATGTTGGTAATTTCTCATCGTTCCAAAGGTCACTAGTTTACTATTCTGGTGCAGTTGCGATGTATGTGATTGGCAAGCGACTTAAAAAAAGGTAAATGCAAAAATAGCCACACTGAGATTAGTTCAGATTATGTCACAATTGAACTACACATTATTTTTAAGAACACGAGGCTGAAATATGGTTAAAAGTAATAACAAGTTTGGATTATAAAACAACAAGAACAATAAACATGTGTTGTTTCTGAATTTTATAAAGTATATAATACCGATATTTTATTTTCTCATTTCTATAACCGAAACCGTTATGTACGTAAAATACAGCATGATCTTACACAGATGACTGGAAAAAATACTGTTGTCATTGTTATTAAATATAGTCTATTATAAGAACCAAAACTTGCTGAAAATTAAGAACATCCCAGGCTGTGTTCTTATTTTGAAAATTGGTAAGAACAAGATAAGAACAATTTAGCCTCAAAAAGCCTCAAAAAATAAGAACAGCCAGGTTCATTGCTTTTAACATGAAACTTACCACAATTGTTAAAAAAGGTTAAATAAACAACTTGATAGAAAACAATTGTGCTGTCATTTTAGCACGTGCCGTCGTCAAAACCGGATTTAGGTAAAATTACGGACGATGGATGTTATAACTGATTTATAATTGCTTGGTATTGAAATAATACTTATAAAGACATTTAAAATACAATTTTGTATAATAACAAGCAACATTTAACATTTAAAAATACTTAATGCTTTTTACTTAAAAAAAATTCAAAATTTTTCACCCTATCAAGAAAAATTGGCAACGCTTCGGTGTATTTTTCAAAAAAAAGTAAAGCCAAATAAAAGTTAGGAATAGTCACAAAGATTGAAGGTCTAACTATAAATACTTATAAAGTCATGAAAAGCCCTTTTTTTTAGAATAGTAAATAGTAAACGTAATTCAACGTTTTGTTTAGTTAAATCAGCTACATTTAAGATTAGCCCACATGTCACACTGACATTAGTTCAGATTAGTTCACATTTTCGGATTTTTTTTAATCGGTAATATAAAAGATATTTTTTTTACGCTTTCCCAAAAGGATTTATGTGAATAATATTTTGGCAAAAATCGAGAAAAAGCCCTATGAAAAGCCTTTACCAATCTGAACTTATCACAATGTGACTGGGGCTATTAAACTAATTTAAACTGAAGTAACCTACCGAAGTTACATTGTTTCGTTCAATTGTGACGTCAGTAAATACCTAAGCTGAAGCTGTAACTAATCTGAACTAATTTCAGTGTGACGTCGGTCGGCTATTATTAATCTGATTTAACTAAACAAAACGAGTTTGAACAACACAACGTTTTTGTTTAGTTAATACTCAACTACTCAACCGTTGTGAAAAAGACTTGTGACTTTGGAGATTACAAAATATAAAAAACATTTTTTTATAAAAAAACGTTTAAGCAAGGAATTATAGTATTTTTCTTGTAAACAGTGCTACAAAATAAAATTTATAAACGTTTCATACTTCACAATGTCTGGAATAGAAAAACGTAAAGCAAGAAATTGGACAAAAGAGGAGACTGTTTTATTCGTAGAAATTTTGATCGACGAGGAGTTTAATTTTGCTGACTGTCTAGAACGACGTGCTCTTAAACGTTCTGCAAACGAAGAGGTTTATCAAGAAATTTTAAAAATATTCAACTGTCAACTTAACGAGGAAAAATTCATTCAACGTAATAAAAAGAATTTTGGGAAAAACATCTATGAAAGTCTGAAGTTAGACACCAAGAAGTTGCAAATGAAGTATAACGCCCTGAAGAAGAAATGGCGTGAAATCAAAGCAAATGTCGAAAAAGGGAGTGGGGTATCACCAGAGAAACTACCCATGTGGTATTCCTTGTTAGATCGAGTTTTAAGTGATACCAATGCAAAATTAGAGGATGCCATTTGTTCCAATCCAAATAATGCTTCGTACATACAAGGAAATTACCCTGTACATGATGTGGTTGCTGGTGACAAGTCGTAACCTTTTTGATGAGGAAGAAGACATGAATGAAGAACCAAACACAATCCCAGTAAGTGGATCGACACCAAAGAATGTGGTGAAGCCTCATCGGAAAAGAAAAGTTGTATTTTCACAAACACAGGCACTATTACAACTTGCCGGAAGCTTAAACCAGCTTGTGGAATCCCATGCAAAGCAACACAAAGAGCAGATGAACTTTGAGAGAGAGCGGGACAAAACATTTTTTGATTTTAAAAAGCAAGAAGCTGAGAAAAACCGTCAGCATGAGATTGAGATAGCGAAAATATTTGCTGGAGCTCTCGGATCCATGCGATCTTTACCTCAGGACATGTCTCACTTTTACTCACAACAGCCAGACCAAAACCCTGATGTAAACCAATACTACCAACGAGTAATGTCATCACCATCATCCAGAAGATCATTAGACCCTGAACACATTCTGAACAATCCAGCTTCACCAACTTTCCCTCAAGATTGACCTACTATATATGGTAACAATAAATGTTGAACTACTATATATGGTAACAATAAATGTTGAACTATGTACACTCTTGCAAGCATGGTGTTTGTTATATGACGTTAAACACAGTAAGTCCCAATGTTCTTGATCGATTTCCTGTTCGACAAAAATATCGTTGCTGAAATGCGCATGAAAGGGAAACCGTTCGAAAACAGTGACTTACTGGATTGAACCATAACACAAACGATTGTATATAAACATAGTTTGTTTTTATGGTTTTTATAGTTTTATAGATTGAACACGGACGTATTTTTGCTGAAAACAATAACAACAACAACAACAACAAATTCATTATCACAGTTTATAATGTTGCCATTTAGCTATCTTGTTCCCATTTTTATTTGATTTCCGTTTATTTTGTTGCCTGCTTTTTATCTCCTGTATTGAACTCGAGTTCGAACGAGAAGAACTGGGATCATTTGTTTCAATGCAAAAAGTATATAGCATAAGAACATCATATCTTTCAAGTTATGCGGTTTCGTTACCGTTGTTTTTTTTGTATACATTCTCCATGGAATTTTCAGACATTTTGTAACTACTCGAACGCTGTTCCATTTCAAGTTGTAATTCCTTTCATTTTCGTCACCAGGATAACTATTAAACGCTTTTTACCGGTCGGGGAACCTTGGAAATGCGGAATCACACAAGACTATAAGTGGAATCTCCCGATGATTATTTTGTTTGGAAGCCCCTGCCCTGTCCTAATCTTTCGGAGCAGCTTCGTATGTCTCAGAAAGCAAATTATATCGTATATGTTATAGAAATTTCTAAGTCTTAATGTGAAGATGAAAACCATCCAACAAACGGAAACTCATAATTTTCGATAAAGCCTTTCAATTCTTTTATCCATTCATATTCACGTTCTGGCATTTTTACATATTCATCATAAAAAAGTGTAACAAATTCTCACCATTACATGATGAAACTAGGGTCCATTAAGGTTAGTGCTTTCGATATGCCAAATAGGTCACAAATAACCGCGAACCATGTGTTAATCTGTCAGTCTTGCTGGTTCGATTCTAAATTGGTAGGTGTTTTTTCAATAAATGTTCTAATGATACTCGCTATTATGATCGCAATTATTTTTAAACGTACGGAATTTTTCTCTGGACTGTTCTTCATTCTAGTTTTTATATACTTTTTTCCACCATACCTTCCAAAGTCTCTATTCCTGTTCTTTCTCTTCTGATTTTCATCCCCTTTCACCCTTTCTTGTAACATCAACGGATGTATAAAGCAGGTGTGTTACCAACTCTTCTTCATCAGAATCTATTTCCTTATTTTTACGTTTTTCATCTATTTCATTTTCAAGAAATAACTTTCGTTTTCTGCACTGGCGTAAAAAAGTATATAACACCAAACCTTCGATGTTTTCTGGAAAGTAAACTTATCTATATTTTCTTACGCATTTAACTATACTAATGTCAGTGGCGAGTTTGAAAGACTTAAAATTTAACCAATCTGCGCTAAACCACGGACGTCACCTCAGATTAAGTTACGACGCAGACATTCAACTAGAAATTTAACTAATCTTCAGTGAGATTTTGTTTATTTTCTGATAAACAATGACGTTCCATGACAATAAAACTGATTCTTTTCGTGAAGTTTATCAGGCAAATTATTTTTTTTTTTTTTGTTATATGTTTTTAAAGAAATTCTGTTAGTCCCATTTTCTATGTCCATTGTCGTTTGAGATTGTCGTAAGATCTCATTTGTGGCTTCCCAACAATCTGGACCTTTAATCCAGTAGATTATGGCCATTTGTGAAAGTTTTCCCAAAATATAGGTTAACATGAAAAAAATAATTGATTTTGAATCTCTGAACTTTAGTGAGAAAAATACACAAAGTGAAATTGTTAAAAAAAATTGAACAGTTCCATAAATGGTTGGGAAAGTTACAAAAATAAACATAAGGGAAACATAACGAAGCAATTTCTTTTAACATGTTTGATTATTAAAATTTGAAAATATTGTTAATTTACGCTCATATCATCTACTTAGATTGAAAGTTAATTTCTTTGTTCACAGTTTACCTAAATTTTGCTTGTTCATTTTTCGAAATGACGTTTTAATGATAATAATTTAATATTTTTTTGGTACACAATATCGAAAAGATAAGGAACATCATAATAGTTTCATCAAAGTTGACTGTTCTTACGTAAATTTGGTGTACACTTAGGTATCATCTCAAAGACGATGTTCGTGAAAGTATGTATGCTGAGGCTCGCTTATGGATGAAGGAAATAGGAAGGAAAAGAAGATTTATGGGTGGCGACAGACCCAATCTAGCTGATCTGGTAAGTATTTATAATTCACGAGTCTTTTTTGTAGAAGTTTATATTTAAATGCGGGACATATGTTATATGACTGCATATATAGGAGAACTAATATGAAACTCCGCCTCGCCCGCCAAATTGCAAATTACAAAGCACTTTGTGGAATATGTTTGTTTAGAACATGTATGGTGTTATCCATGCTATCGAAGGTTTGGAAGCATTCGATGATCTGATGAAAAACACTGGAATTGGAGTATGGTACAAAAGAATGAAACGACAGGTTGAAACGCACGCTGGAAGAAACAACAATGATTGGTTACTTGGTGTGAAGTTGGAATAATGTTGCACTTTCGGGTGTGGCTGGTTTCCTGGTTGTTGTATCTCTATCAACTTATACGCCCGTAGTACAGTGGCGTTGCCAAAATACCCAGTACTGTCTTTGCTCTACTTTTTTACGCCCTTATCTATTTAACAACATCCAAAAAAGTATTTGAAAAAATAATTAATACCCCTGAAAATTTAATTTACCCTACCCTATAATCTTTATTTAACAGCCAGGGTGTTAAATAGAGCATTTACGGTACAGTTATTTCTGAGAACTTCAACTTTTGGCAACACCAATGTCATCACACCAACAAAACACATTTTGATAAAACGTGTTTTAAAAATATTAAGTTCACACTGCAAACTAAATTTAGTGTGATAAATTGTTTATCAAAATGGTGTATTGGCATATATAGAACACTTTCCAGGTGACATATTGATAATAAATTTTCTTGTTCTTTGCTCGATAATTACTGAATGTTTCAGCATGGACAGGGCTTTGTCTGAATCTATAGTTATATTTGTAACCGAAGATGAAGATACGATCAAAATATTGAATTTATCTTCTTTTTGCTAAACAAAATGCAAACTAAACGATCGATATCGATAAAACCACGAGCCCAACATTTTTGATATGACAGTCAGATATTTTTCCTGAATACACGATTTAAACATATTTTGCTTTTGGTGTGAATGGTGTATAAAAGAATTATACCATTGTGTAAACGGCTCTAGTTTGTTTGTAATACCTTCTATTTATATGTATACGGTGTATTGTCATAATATAGATATTATGTTTTCCAACCTCTCGAAGTTTGGCTGTTCTATGAAAAACCTGAAAATTCGTCACAAATAGTGCAAGGATGGTCAAAAAGAAAGAGAAAAATGATTGAAAGTTAAATATAATAAAATTTCATGTCGTTTGTACAAAATCCAGATCTGTATTTAATAGTTTTCTGCACAAAGTAGACATTTTAATCTGCCACGTGTAGACATGCGACATCCATCCTTTTAAAAGAATCGTGAAATTCAGCCTTAAGTCAAAGCGACTTACAAAAAAGATTCCTTCAAATTTGGAGTTTGCAATTCCTGCGAAATGTGTTTCACATCCCTGTGTTAATGTGTATCTCTTGCGGTAAGTTAATTGATAAAGTGGCTCGTTGGAGGAGGAAGTTGCTATAAATGATGGACATTAAAAAACCCTTTAAGTGGAAAGTTTATTTGAGTAAATATGACAAGACGTTACGCAAAAATTTGTTTGTAATCTCGAAATCAAATGATTCCGCAATGTTATAACATGGAGCCAAGAAACCTAATCCCCCATCTTCGCAGAGTAAAAAAATTCTGAAGGGACCACAGTGTGTCTGTAGTAACCATCTGTTTTGGCTGAGAAATGTGTTGTTTGCATCTCATAGCAATTCGGTGTTTAGACTATCCACAAATCTGTCCTGGTCCGCTTGAATTTGAGAAAAAGTTTTATCTTGCATGTTTTCTTCTTGTTGTCGAAATAAAATTACCTTGATCTATGATCCATGGAAATTTATCGCAAGCTAATCAATTTCCTGCATATAAGTTATCGTAAATATTAAAATATTTCGTCGTTAACAAGTTTTACAACACAGAACATTAATTCAACACGTAATTACTTTGAACAAAAAGTACCATATGGTCTAATGATGATTAACACGATAATTCCGTATCCTAGATGAGTCATTCGAAAGATTTGAGTATTTGGAGCGATTTTGCTAGTGAAAGGTTTCCACTAAGACCTTTGTGTAAAATAATTTCTCTAATACTAATAACAACAAAAAACCATGAATCTTATGAATCATAGCATTTTGCATAACTTGGAAAATGACAACGTGTAAATAGGCCAATTACACGTGATTAACTTCCTTATGAAACTTAATCTCTTCATCTGCGAAGGAGAGCAATGTATTGACATTTGCGATGGCTTGCAATACGAATCCTTTAACAAAAACACTTTAGTATTAAAATGTTGTTTGAATGCAAAAGTGTCTGTTAATCATGCATGGACATAATATTCGGAAGTAAATTTATAAGATATTTCTAAGATTCGTTTGGGTAAACTTGAACGAGGAGAGGATGGTGAGTACGGCGATAAAAATCAAGAAGAAACATTTAGCGATCACCTGTTTGATTCTTGTGGCTATCATTTTGACCTTGATCGTGTACCGACCTAATAGGACAAGCTTGGCTAAAAAAAAGATTCATTTAACAAATGAAATACGCGTGCATTTTAAAGATTCAAATGGTGTTGATCATTTAATAGTTCCAGAACAGATGTCCAATGTCGCCGAAACGTCGAATGTTGTTGATGAAACGTCAGAGGAAATAAAAGTTGTTGACGATAACAACGATATTGCAGATCTAAAAAATGACGACCTTGAAGTTCCAGTTGCTATTGTCGACGAGCATCAAGAAGGTATGATATCAATTTTCTAGATGTATAAGTTTATATGAATTTGGTTGCCTCGCTGCTACCATGTTTTGTTCTAGAGGCAAACTGGAGATTTTTATCACCTCTAGCAAAATTACTCACTGATCGCTGAAAACGAAAATGCAATCGTTAAACCAAACGTGCTGTAAAAAAACAGATCAGTAGGCGGGACACGAGGGCGTTGCTGATCTCTTAATCATGAGAGGTAAAAGTAACTAAGAGGTCTTCAAGTTGTATTGTGTTAGTTTCATTTGTTTTCTGAACATTAAGTTAAATAAGCTACTTCCTTTAGTTCATTACCTCACAAGTACGATTTTATGTTCTCATTATGTGCGCATAATAGTCCCCTCAAATCGCTTGCATTGCAAAAGTTATACAATAAAACGTAATCCTGTTTACTACGTTTTTCATTTTAATCACTTAAATTAAATTAAATTGAATCTTTAAAACGATTATAACATTGAAAGTGGGTTAGCATACAGACTACGTGCTTCATCAATAGGGGAGCTTATAATAAAGGCATTTTCTTCGTATTAACAACATGCGTTTCCTGAATTTCTTACCCATTCTCGTGTTGATGGCGTGTTAGAGGGCGCTAACATATTCTTGAAATGTTCAGGGTTGTTAGGAATTATTATCGTTTTATTTTCTCTTTATATCCAGTTATTCCATATTGGTACAAAGCAGTAAGTGAAAAGATCATTAAAGAGTATGGTAACACACTGGTATGTATACTGTTAAAGTCTTATTAGTATCCCAAACGCATGAACGGGAAGGTCCAAAATCAAGTCTTATACCTAAGAAAGAACTGGAGTCCATAATTTGTTTTAGTATAGGAGATGTAATTGCGTTTTGAGGAGGTTTTTCACATAGTTTTAAGGAACCTCATATACGTTCTTCAGGTCAGTAAAACATCTATCGAAAATCTTAAGGCGGGTTTACAGCATGGTCGCTGGCGAACGGCGAAGAAGTTAAAAATTTTTAACTTCTTCGCACAGTCGCACCGAATTTTTGTTTTCTGAACGACAGAAGGTGGCGATTTTTGCTTAGTAAAACAATCTCATTAAAAAATAGTTTTTGTGGAGAGATCACTTTCGTTTCAGGAATATTTATGTCACATTAGTTTAGCCGCTCCTTTCGGTATAACTTTTAATCTGACAATTTTTTCAGTCGGAATTAACTAAGACCACCGTCCACCGTCCAATGCACAATTTTCAAGACCAGAATTCCTAGTTTATCTTACAGGATGGCCATTTCCTGTTAAGGTTAGATTTTGAAACTTGCCGTACAGGTGTACTTGGATCTTCATAGTCAAATTTTCCCATGGACTAAATTTGGTATTGGTGACGTCATGATGATGTCTTAGGTCACACCCATTACCTGTAGGAGATTCAAGACTTAACTCCGACGGGAAATAGGAAACCAAAACGAAATCTTCTCAAAAACAAGATAAAGCTTGGTTTTCAAATTTTCACTGAAAGTCTCATATTTGTATGAGAACATATAATTTTTTTTTTTGATTCTTCACAGGAATAATATCACCCGGGTCAAAATTTCTGACTTTTGTCTCGTTTTCAAAATGAAAATTAAAGTGGTGTTAAAAGCATCTTAATAATGAAATGCATGAAATCGAGGCTAGATTCAGAGGCAAAGAGCGTAAGCCATTGTTTTGAAAGTAATTCGGGAAAAGCCCATTTCGCCACCATGGAATGTTGTTTCCACCTGCTTAGAAGCCATTATAAAATATAGGTCAACCTTTCGATATGACAACTATGATGTTTACTTCGGCAAAACATATATAACTGACAATTTCGCCGCACCTGAAGCTTATAATAATTTTATGGTTAATGAGGCAAGGATCAGGCTATGCCTCGTTCTTCCAAATCGTTTCATAAGACTTTTCACTGTAAATTTATAGTGAGGAGAGCAACTGGTGGCCTTGTGGTAGAGTGCTCGTCTTCAGTGCGGGAGGTCAGGGTTCAAATCCTGGCCGAGTCTTGGCAGCGACTATAACAGTGTGTATCGATCCACTCAGCTTAGCACTCACCTTGAGAGCAGGATTGATATCTAAGGGGGTTGTCTGGTTGAGCGTTTGAAGCATACTTGCGGCTTCCGTAGCCCAAATGGGGACTTTAAATGCTCTAGGACCTCCTACGCAAGACCCTCATTGATAACAGTTCTATCAGAACTGAAGAGGCTATCCTGGGTAAACATTAATAATAATAATAATAATTGTCATCAGTAAATCATATACCAACTACATATTCACAGTCCATACCTATGAATGTTGCTCAATCACACTGAACACTTCTGCTTGAGCAACTAGGAAACCCTTATTATTTTTATTAGCTGAATAAATTTACTCTGTGGGTGAGGGTGAGAGAAATAGGCAGATTTTCAAGATTTCTATTTGAGCGGTTGCATTTTAGATTCATATTGACGCTCATTCGGACATGGCTACTCCAGAAGATTACGAAATCTTCAAAGAATTCCAACATCTTGACAATGCTCCTAGACACTTCTACCTTCCGTTAATGCAGAGAAACGACGTGTTCATATTATCAGCCATTATGAAAAAACTAATCAATCACGTGGTTTGGGTCAGGCCGTCTTGGCTTAATCACAGTCGATATACGTCATTTGCCAAATCTTACGTCGGCACATATTTAAACGAGAAAATGGAAACCGTCGTTTGTGAATGTATGTCATATGTTTCTAAGAAACGAAACAAAACATCGGAAGCATATTGTAGCGTAGCCAATCCTGATGCAGAGGACATTAAAGATGTACAGGTGAAAGTTGATGCGGAGCAGTGCATAAAAATTCACGATTTCACGATGATAGTTATCAGTGAAGAGAAGTTTAACAAAAAAATCAATTTAAAGAGAGTGAATAATCTCTTCGTAGATATTGATGAAGATTATTTTGGTGTAGAAAGCGGGGTACAAAAGTTCATCGATAATGGTTTAGGCTCGAAAACGTTAGAGCTAATAGATGCATTTTTGGATATTTATTGTCCTGAATCGATAAACACTGAGACTGAACTCGCTCAATACGTTCGAGAGCTATTTAAATACTTAAACTCACTACAGTATCTAGCTGTAGAATCAAGAACTGAAAAATTCAAAAATAAATTAAACGATCTTACAAAGCCATATATCTGCACTCATGTTCAACTTGATCAAGACTTAATAAAAAAAATTGTAGCCATCAATAAAACCGAGCTTTACGTTTTATCCAAGGCAAAGTATTGTCGAGCCAACAGTCCCGTAATGATGTACGTTGAGCCCGGCTTTGAACTTTGTCACGGTACGATCTACCCAGAAGATACACTCAATCAAATCTATGTGGGAGATGAAAATGAAATAAGAACGCGTGGCAAACAACTTTCCAATATGATCCAGTTTATTTACAATCACACACAACCACGTTTGTTTACAATTGCACGATCATTACGTGACGGGTATACGCCTAGACGTCAACAGAGGTTCATAGAAAAGACGATTCTGGAAAACTTAGATATTGCAATCAAGAAACAAGGAAAAAAAATGAATGTTATTTATGATGATAATCTGGTGTTTGGTAAAAATGGATGGAGTTAGAACCTATATGTTAATTTAGAATATTTCTCTGGTCATCGTCACCTTGGGTTGGTTTATATCGAGAAAATGTTTTTTTGCACTATTTATCGGCGAAATTATTTTAGAACCATGAATTTAAAATAGGGGGTTAGAAGAATGTTTACTATCTTTCTACTCGTCTATTTCCACATAACATGACCATGCCTTAAGGTAATGTCCTACTATGCAACTTCTGTCTCAAAATTTGGTCATTTTTTCTCAAAATCTTGTTTGATTTCGCATTTTCCTTTTTGTTATTATAGAGAAAGATTTTTTCTCTTCTAGTTCTTAAGTTTTCCATCATAATCATCGCTGTGATATAGGTCTTGGATATTGTAGTCTTTTATAGAAACGCACTGCTGTGACTCTTATGAGAAAAGAAACGCACGAGCAATTAAGTCAACAATAAAATTGCTGATAAGAAGAAGATAAACCAACATTTTTATCAAACTTCAACTTGTTTTGAATAGTTTATTAGATGTTCCTTCTCTGATTTATATTCCTCATTTGAAGGTGTTGTTTTTCTTGAGTTCATCAGCTAGCTTTTATATATGGTAAACGCAGAGGCGTAGCCAGAGCTCAGTCAAAATTTGTGGAGGAGAGTTTAGTCATTTAAAGTAGAAAAGAAAAACGTGCAAGTGACCTAATCGACACTTAAGACTGAAAAGAAATATCATAACGTTGGACTCCTCCACATTTGTTTGACTGACCTTGAATACGCCTATCAAACGTTTTACTTTCACTTACCTTACTTCCTCTAATAAACGGAATTTCGTTTTTAAGGTTTCAAGTGCGGCGCTTAATTCAAAGATTGGGAAATGGAGGTTTACATATTTTTACATAGACTTTATTTTTCTCGAGTGAAAATGCTTACCAATTTGCTCTTATAAGCACCAGGCATCAAAGATGGGCTGCAACAAAAGAAGAAATGTGAATAAAAGTTGATGTTTGCTATGGCAAGGGTAGTTGTAAAGTGTGAAGTGTGAATGAATTCATTTGAGAATTACAGACTGTCATTAGTTACAACTGAGGCAATACTTTTCTGATGTGATTTAAACCACTAACACCCCTCTAAATCAGTCACTTTTTGTTCCTTTGTTACTATATGAGATCTCTATATGAAGTCTCTTATTTTCGTTTGAAATAACGAGGCAATACGCAAGAAAGTGGTTTAACGAGAACTAAGTTCTGAAATAACAAAGTTTTGTCTACATACCAGTAACGATGGTATGTTAACCAACTGGTAAAATTGATTAAAAATTTTCAGAAATAATCCAGAGCTTAACGATGGAGAGTGATAGCCTATTTAATTCTATAAGACAGTTTTGTTTGTTTTAAAAAGCATTTAAATGGCAAAAAACAAAACAACTAAAAGCTTACATTTCCTCTTTTTCTTAGCTTTTTTGTCACATACTGTACATCCTCATGAATGTCTGCTTATACGACTTAATTTTTCTTGTCTATCCCAAAAACAATTGCCTGCACATTCTTGTTAGGTAAAATTCTATTGCTTTCTGGATTGTGATTTTCTTATAAAAAAAGTAGTGACCATAAAAATAACAAGACTAATAACATCATGTTTGGCACTTCAATAAAGTTTCAAAAGAAGCATGTGGCATTTATTGGGTTACTGGTGGTCTTTGTGTTTACATTAATTTTGTTACAACAGTCGCCTGGGAAACCACCTGAGAGCATCAGTGCTGACTTGAAAGACGAGTATCTGAAGTTTGATAGAACCACCCATGATGAAGGATTAAAGAATTTTAATAACGATGTCATGTTATTGGATGTTAAAGAAACTGAAGAAAATGATCTTCCATCCTTAAAGAATGGGAAATCTGATGTTCCGGTCGTTATTGTCGACGAACACCAGGAAGGTAAAAAGTTATTAATCCTTATGTATTTCTATGTATTCCTTATCCTTACGTATGTGCGTAGTGATATTCTATCGTAGCGCCTCAGGGGATTCAAGCTCCCCTCTGATATTCAAGCCATTTTCATCGAATTGAACCTTGGTACAAATAAATGGCTTCTTTGTAACATCTATCGGCCTCCTTGGAATATATAAAGTATTTCTTGTCACAGCTTTCGGAAGCTTTCTGAGTATGAGAATGTGTTAGTTGATTGGTGACTTTAATCTGGATCCAGTAAGTCCTGTTCTTTGTGAATTTCTCCGATCTCACTCTTTTTACAATCACATGAGAGAGAAAACTTGTTGAAAGTCTACTGCTGGTTCTTGCATGGATCTAATTTTGTCCAACAAGAAATACTCTCTAATGCATACAGGAGCTGTTAAAACGGGTTTCAATGACCATCATAGTTTAATTTATATTATGTTGCGAACACAAATTGTTAGGCTGCCTCCACATAAAACGTCATACCGAAAATACAAGGATTTTAATACCAATATGTATCTGACAGATATTTCTCGAGCCATGGAATCATAGGAGAATTTTGAAAGCACCTTCACATCTATTCTGATTAATCATGCTCCTCTGAAAACAAAGTTTGTCACGGCTAACAATAAGCCATACGTCTCGAAAGCCTTAATGAAGCGATTATCTTAAAATGGAGCTTATGCTACAGGGAGACCTGAGGATTCCTGCGGGAAATGAAATTCATAATGATATGACATAAGTGTTGCTAATATTTTTACTAACTAGTTTAAGAATTACTGACTGCTTTACAATACCTCCGATTCCTTTTCTTTCAAAATCTCGGTGTGATCCTGTTCTTGGTGCTATTGAAAAGTACGCATCTTACCCTAGTATAATCCCTATTTAATCGAGAGTGAAGAAATAGAAATGCTCCCTTTTCGATCTTGTTCCGATTACAGAGGATAATATGCTAAAGGAAATAATAGCTTTAGATGAATTGAAAAAGGTCATTGGTTCTATTCCAACAAACATTCTTAAGTTAGCTGCCAGAGAATGTTCACCTATTCTCACTAAATGTTTTAACGACAGTGTTGTTCATCGTTCTGTCTTTTCATCTAGTTTATCGATGGCTGATATTGTTCCCACATTTAAAAAGGATGCATCTTCGGATAAGTGTAACTATAGGCCGATCAGTTTACTGCCAACTGTTTTAAAAGTGTTTGAAAGGCTTATAGCCAAACAGCTTACACCATTGCTAGACTCTTTTCTCTCTAAGTACCTTTGTGGTTTTCGTAAAGGGTAACTGTCAATATGCTCTTTTGAACATGTTGCAACAGTGCCAAAAGAGTCTCTTGTATTTGGATGAGGTAGGGGCGATTTTGATGAATTTATCCATCTACCTTACGATCTGTTAATCACCAAACTGTCGGCATATGTTTTTGGATATAAGGCACTTAAGTTGTTTTTTAATTATCTTCTGACAGAAAACAACGCGTTCGAGTGAAGGGTTGAGTATTTTATTAAGTGTGCCACAAGGCTCTCTCCTTGGACTGATTTTATTTAATATTTTCATTAATGATTTAATTTTTATGCTAATTACCCAGTGGGCACAGGGACGTCCCATGGACGTTCAGTAAAGACGTCCCGGAGACCTCCTGCGGACGTCGAAAGTGAAGTCTAATCCGTCCGCTCGAATACGATGTCCAACAGGGACTTGAAGAGGACGTTCAAAGGACGTCCTTTTGGCTAAAGGGATTCTACAGGACGTTCACAATGGTACGTGGACGGGAGGACATCCACGGGACGTCTAAAGGACGGATGAGTGCGCACTGGGTTAGTGTCTCATCAGCGACTTTGTGGACGATAACACACTTTACAGTTTACAACGATCTCTTAAACCTAATCTGGAGAACCGACGTACTGACTAAAGGCACTAGGCGGAAAATGTCAATCATTTCTGCTATTCGCTGCAGCGATAAAAATCGCCTGTCGCGACATTTTCCACCGAGTGGAGATTCGCCTTTAGACTCAGTACTTGGCTGGTTCAACAGGAATAATATGATTGCCGATCCATCAAAGTTCCAGATGATTATCTTGGGTGTTGGCTGAAGCAATGTTAAACATGGAAATAGGTACTTCCATTGTTACGCCATCTATGGAGGGCGTTAAACTTCTCGGAGTGTCTCTTGATGACACTCTCATTTAATCCTCACATCAAGAGAATTTGTCCTGAAAGGTCTTTGAAAATAAAAGCACTCTTTAGATTACGAAGGTTTCTATATCAACAGCAAATAGACACAATTTTTAATACTTTAATTTCCCCATGTTTTAAGTACTGTCCTTTAATTAGAATGTTCTGTAGCAAACAACCTTACTTGCTTTAACCATAAAAGAGCATTGTGTGCAAAAACCCTGAATTTATGTGGGGCATTTTCCTTCCTAAAAATAACCCCTATACTTTAAGAAATGTGAATTTTCTGTTGGTGTGGAAACAGTAAAATGTTTTCTTTTTTTGACTAGTGATTCCATACTGGTATAAAGCCGTTGACGAAGGACTTATGTTGAAGCATGGAAACACTTTAGTATGTCCTGATTTGTCTTTCTAGTATGGTTTAGAAGGAAACCAGATTGTTCAGGGAGATATCCTTTAAAACAACCTGGCTTTCCTCTACTCGATTTGTTAATTAAAACGAAATCTTCTTCCTTTAATTTCATGAAATACGAAATTATATTTTGGACCATTTAGGTACACATTGATGGCCATTCAGACATGGCAAGTCCCGAGGACTACAATGCTTTACGAAGATTTAGGTACATTCCGAAAGCTAAAAGAAGTTCATATTTGCCATTGATGCAAAGAAACGATGTCTTTATTGTGTCAGCCATAATAAAAGGTTTGATAAAACACGTGGTTTGGGTCACTCCAAGCTGGTACGACGAGAGTAAATATACGACATTCTCAAAGTCATATTTAGGATCAACAGTGTATAAAAATAATGAGACTATATTGTGCGAATGCATGCAAAGGAAGAAGAAGAATGGGACGAGTAACATGGACTGCACGATTGAATACTTCGATGAAAAAACTGAAGATGAGGTCCAAGACCATATAAAGCAACAAGATTGCGTGAAAATTAGAGATTATACATTTATAATCGTAAGTGAAAACAAGTTTATGCGATTAGTAAACCTGCAAAAAGTAAAGAATATATTTGTAGACATTGACGAGGATTTCTTCGGAGTTGAAAGCGGCGTGAAACAACTCGTTGAAAGTGGAATTCATTTGAAAAGTGTCAATGGAATCGATGATCTTCTAGAGATATATTGTCCAGAATCTGTGAAATCGGAAGATGAGTTGGCAGAAAAAATTAGAAACTTGTTCAAATATGCTATTACACTGGATCGGAAGTCAGAGAAAATGATAAATATGTTTTCAACGAAGCTTTTTGAACTAACGAGAGCTTACTTTTGTAAAGACGCAGATTTTGATGAAAAATTCCTGAAAATTATCGCTTCATTGAGCCAAAAAGAGTTTGAAGTTTTGTCAGAAGCAAAATATTGTCGAGCAAACAGTCCTGTAATGAAAAACAATCACCCAAGGTTTGAACTTTGTCACGGTACGATCTACCCAGAAGATACACTCAATCAAATCTATGTGGGAGATGAAAATGAAATAAGAACGCGTGGCAAACAACTTTCCAATATGATCCAGTTTATTTACAATCACACACAACCACGAGTTTTTACAATTTCACGATCGTTACGTGACGGGTATACGCCTAGACGTCAGCAGAGATCCATAGAAATGACGATTCTGGAAAACTTAGATATTGCAATCAAGAAACAAGGAAAAAAAATGAATGTTATTTATGATGATAATCTGGTGTTTGGTAAACATGGATGGAGTTAAAACCTATATGCTAATTTAGAATATTTCTGTGGTTGTCACCTTGGGTTGGTTTATGTCGAGAAAAGGTTGTTATGCACTATTTATCTGCGAGATTATCTTAGAACCATGAATTTTTAATAGCCGGGTAGAAGAATGTTTACGTTCTACTGAAAAGCGTCATGATTCAGCAGTCAAAAGTAACAAAAGTAATTTCGGGCCGCTTTTCAGGAAAAACTTGAACACTTTCTACCCGTCTATATGCACATAAAATTAAGACAGTCTTACTAAGACATGCCTTCAAGTAAGTGCCCTATTTCGCTATTTCTTTTCGAAAAGACTTCATTTTCTTTTGGCAACATTTTTTCCAAACGATATGGATTCTTCTGGTCATTTTGGTCTCGAGTTATAGTGTCATACTCGAGAAAAATCTAAGATTTTTGTAACAGTTTTTCTTTTCATATAAAGCTAGACAAAACGGAAGTGGTTTATTTCATTCTGACGCTATTTACCATGGTTATGGCGGATACATAGTCGAAAGGTTAGGAAAAATCATCGGTAGAGGAAATTTTAATAGGTGCGGAGTACTAACAAAGTTCAACTTACCGCGAGCTACTCTCTGTCAAAATGCTTCTACAGTTTTTTGGCTCAAATCTCTCAAATGAAAAAGTTCTTTGGCATTCCAACAATTAAAACGTAGCACGAATAATTTTAAATAGTAGTACAAAACAATGGCGGATTTAGGGTATGTCAAAAATTTGTGGAGGAGCACATAAACCTAATTTCTGTTTTCAGTCTGTATCACCAATAGGAATTACTTGCACGTTTTTCTTATATGGTTTAATAGCTACGTTCTCCTCCACAAATTTCGACATACCCTCTAGAGCCGCCTCTGCAAAAGTTAACCCACAAAATTTGTCCCCAGAAATTTACGATCTTTGCATTTAATATAAAATTGAAAATAAATCCAAATGCTTCCCAAGAGAAGAAAATCATGTAGCAGATCACTTATCAAATTTTTTTCCTTCAGGTAATTGGAGTATTGATTTCGTTTAATTCAACAAAATTCAACAGGAAATCCGAAATTCACCGATAACCTGAACACTAAAGCTAAGAACACACTGTGTATTTTTTTCGTGCGCATGCAATCTAAAGTACAATCTAAGTTGCTGAATTATGAAATCAATCCCATAAATTTGATATTTGTACACGTTACATGCAATGAATTTTGAATTTTTTTGCAGAGCAGCAAGATTGCATAGCCATATTTTGCAAACCGTTGCAAGCAATGTTTACCCCAATCAAAACGATTTGAAAAGACTTACATCAACTTTATTATTTTCAAGATGACAACGGAAAACAACAATTCAATACAACTATAGCACTCAAACCAAACCTAAGAACCCTTGGAAGCATATCCGGTAGACCCTTTTTTCGTTGTAACGTACATTGTGATGATCTTATAGCCGAGGGAGGGAAGCTAGGAACGGTTACGGAACGTATTGCAGCATTCGCTGGGGCCACATTTATTCAGATTTTGCTCCACCTACAGAACATCCTTTTGTTAAATTAGTGTTTGAGGAAGCGAAGAGATTGGCTGCCTTAAGATACAAATTTGAAAGCATAAACAAGAGTGAAAAGAGGTAAGGAATGAGAAGGAAAGTTGAAGATGACATGATAAATTTATAAAGAATGCTGTATAAGTACCTCCCTGTTGATTTTGGGTTAAAATGTTGATAGGCTTATATATGGACACTTTTTCACATCAAAAATTGAATTAAACTGGCTTTTGACACAACTTTACTATATTTCAAGCAATTAGATAAAGTACTTTATCGGAGAAAAAATCAGGGGGAAAAGTTGGGGTAAATTTGGTCACCGCAAAAATATTAGCTACTTTTCCTTGACTAACATTTCACGAGGCCGCAATAAAGTTCAAAAAAAAAAAGAAGAACACTTCTCGGGTAAAAAGAATTCAAGGAAAAATTTAGTTAATTGGATTTTTCCCCTTCAAACTGTTATTAGATAAAAATTAAAACTCAATAGAAGTAAAAAATTAAAAGCATAAAATCTTATCAGCATGAAAACATATCATATTTGACAAAGTCATTTTAGCTTCATAAAAAACACATTTCTATTTTAACTTTTTGTGCATTTTCTATAGAAAAAGTATACCACACTCTTGAAAATATTTTAAATAAGTGCCGCAATTCATGTTATAATGCGCTTATTTAAATTTCCCCTCTTAGACGCGGCGCTTAATAGAAGAACATAATATATACATATTGTATTCATTTTGCAGGTTTCACTTAATCGTGGAAAAAATTATATAGAAATTTCTTACACGAATCCGTCCAAAATTATCAGAAAATCAGAAAAACAACATCATTTATTAGCCTTCCTGCATAATTAAATGAGCATGATACTATTTCAATTTAAAGGCATTTTTCACGATTTTCAAGATGAGATTTAAATTCCGTAAAATTAAAATGCCTCGAAAAAAAATTTAAAATTCATAAAAGCGAAAATAAAGCTGAAGAAAGAAAGAATTTAGGAAAGCTTAACGACAAACCATGTATTTTGGTCTTGTGTTTTTATTGAAGTTCCTGAAGTATTGCTAACTCATGAAATGTCAAAAAAATCATATTTTGCCGAAAAATTAGTGTGATTCATTAATTTTTCTGATGTCTTATACAGATAATGTAAATAAAATAGTAATACAATATCATTTATAATGTCGCAAACTAGACGGAATATCAATCTCAAAATTATAATTCAGAGCATGTAATCGTATGTATGAAAATCATCTGTACTACTATGCAAGAACACGATCTGGCATCCACACACAAAAATTGAAATATTATCGTCTATAAAAGTTAATTCTATCCAAAAATTGATTTGCTTTGTTGTTTTCCATCATTGTTTTTAACAGCAAAGAAGGTGAAAAATAGGAGATTCATAGGAGAAAAACTTTTTTGAAATATATTATATATATATATATCGTTACTTTCATCGTATAGATTTTTTTAATCCATCGTTCCTAATTTGACTCCCTATCATCCTCCAAAGGAAAACAAATTGCGGCAATAGCGCGGTTATCCATTAAAACTCGAATTTGTTCTTTATTCTCTTTATGAGTTCTATGCTTTAATGATCTGCACATGCGCATTGTGAAATCATCAATCCCCATCATGAAAAAAGTGATCTTGTCGACCGTTCGCCGATTTTTCAACTAATCAAATTTGTTCCATTTTCATGAAGACGTCAATAAAAAACCCAGAGAATATGGTGGATTAACATTGCCCAAATCGAAGGTGCCTTACCTATCATCAATAGATTAACAGTGCTTTTATGCCATAGAACATGAGTGTAGAAGAAATTCATTCTGCCAAGGAAGGTCAGTTGAAACACATTCTTCGAAACATATCCATACATTTCTGGATAGTATAAGCACAGTTAATAGAGGCCAAGTCAGAGATTGATCTAGAACCTAGGCGAAATTTATGGAGGAGAGTAAGGTCATTAAGAGTATAAAAGAAAAACGTGCTAATAACCAATCATCAGTTAAGTTTTTCATGACACTGTACTCCTCCCTTTTTGCCTAACCTTAGATCCGCCGCTGCAAGTATTGCCAGATCAAGAAGAATGGAGAAGGGAAAATGGTGGATGGAAAGTTGATTCCTCATTGGGGAGACTTTCCAGAACCAACAATTGCTGTACGAGAATTGATCAAACATTTGCCGGATGCAACAATTGCTGTACGAGAACGGATCAAACGTTCGTGCAATTCCCCGAGGTAGGGTACAATATATATATATTTGACGTTGCAAATGTATTCATTCACAGCTCCCATGCACAGAACTTTGTAGGTGTAAAAGCGAACAAAAGCATTGAACATTCTGACATATATTATAAAGACGATCTCAATAACATATGGTACTGGGCACAAGGATACTAATCTACTTTATTGATCACTACTATAATAATTATCATTTCCGATTTTCACAATGCGAGGGAAATTTTCGTGAATTTCGGGAAATTTCAAGTTTGAATCGCAAACTTTTAAAAATCTGCAATTTGCGAAAGTTTATCCACGCGAAAGTTTTCAGATTGTCCATTCGCGAAAATTTATCTAGTTCCTTTTCCTCCCATTATAACAACACTGACAACAACAGGAAAGCATAGTTGTGTCTTTACGTGTGTGTTTTGTTTTGTTTATTTTATATATATATATATATATATATACAGATATATATAATTATATAACAATGGAAATAATAAAAAATAAAAAATTGGTCGGTTTTTTAGTTTTTTGAAGTTTTTTATTTATAACTATGCATATTGTATGCCGACGTTAAATAAATTTACAACAACAACTGACAATTTCATAAAATGTTATTTAGTTTTTGCCAACTGTTTTTTTCTCTCTATTTTCTGAATGCAACAGTGCAAATATCTTTTCTATAACTCATCCATTAACAATAAAACTGAAGCTAAGGTTGAGGTCATAAATTAGGAATGAGTCTGGAATAGCTGATGCTATTCGACTTGGTTTGAAAAAATTGCCCTCGATGGATCCATTTACTGACATCAATCCTACTATCGAAGAGACCACACCAGAGGTGAATACAAATGGCAAGAGTGTCTGGATAACAAAGGCTTTATTGGAACTGTGTTAATGGATCTATCCAAGTCTTTTGACACCCTACCGCACGACCTTCTTCTAGCTAAACTAAAAGCGTATGGCTTTAGCGACCGCAGTCTTAAGTTCTTTTACAGCTATCTCCCTGGTAGGTATCAGAGGGTCAAGATTGGTTTTACAATAAGCGAGCTGTCGAAGATCTGAGCCTCAGGGCTCTATCTTGGGTCCTCTTCTTTTTAGTATTATTTTAAATGATTTTTTCTTGTTTATTCAATAGATGGAATTATGTAACTCTGCTGATGACAATACCCTCTACTACAGCAGCGATTTGATCCAGAAAGTTGTAGGGACAATGAAGTATGATTTAGAAATTGTTCTCAGATGGTTTAAGTTAAATCATCCTGTTGCCAATCGAGACAAATTTCAGCTGATGTTTCTAGGGGACCACGGTCTCATTACGTGCAATATTTCGATTGGTGGTATTGATTAAGAACCACTAAGGTAAACTTCTTGACGTCACGATTGACAGAAAGTTGAATTTTGACACGCATATCAGCAGAGTTTGTACCGCCGCAAATAGGAAGATTAATTGTATATATCGAATTTGAAGGTACCTGGACTTAGAGCAGCTACATGTCATAACAAACTCTTATATACTGTCTAATTTTCTTTATCCTTCGCTTATTTGGATGTTTTGTGACAAGGGGGCTTTTGAGGTGGTCGTGAAAACCCATAAACGCTTCTACTGGGATCCTGCTAGCGATATATCTTATAGCTACGAGAACCTCCTCAGTCTAGATTGCAGCGAGCCCATCCATAAAATGCATCTGAAAATGCTTCTAGCGGAACTTTACAAGCGTTTAAATGGGTTGAATGCAGACTTAATGTCCGAATTTTTTGTCCCAAAATGCTCAAACTACCAACTCCGTCCCGGTACTACCACCTATGGTACAAGCACTCCCCATTTCAAGGGTTGTGTTATGTGGAATAGCTTGCCACCGTCTGTAAAGGGAACATCCTCACTGAACACATTCAAAGCCAAGTTAAAGTCATCTTAACAGCTGCCGTATCTGCTCTTGAAATTACGTTAAACCAGATTTTCTTTTTTCTTTCTGATTTTAATGATTTTATAGTTTTACTGTTTTAGTTGGTTTATATTAGTTCTTTATAACTATGTTGGTACCAACTCCAAATAAATGATTACTACTACAAACATGAATGCTGTATGCAATTTATCTCAGGCCGAGCTAGTTGAGTTAAAGAAAAAATCTAATTTCTTTGAAATATTGTCCATGTTATCCTTCCTCACTTTTCGAGTGTTCGTTTCAAACGCGATCCTTGAGCTCAATTCTAGTATTAGTAGTCTCGTTTCCAAACAACCAACATCTAACATACAAACGAGGCAAACAAGAAAAATCTACATATAAATACGATCATGCTTTCTAGGCTGAAGTTTTCGTTTGGTTGTTTGTTTGGTTGTTTGTTTGGTTGTTTGGTTGACAATAGCAACTTATTGTTAATTGTTTCTTTGTTCTTTTCAATAGACTAACTTTGTTTTGCATACTTTCGATCACATGACAATATTCCAACCAATCAACAGTAGTTATAGTGCTTCACAATACACTTCCAGACAAGTGGAGTTTCTAATGAACCTTTTTTTCGTATGAATTTAGAGATTTCCACGCGTATGAATACTAATTTATACTAATTTATACTAATTTATACGGAAGCCCATAGGGGAACATTAATCCTAGGCAAAGAAAAATAGATAGGATAGATCCGCATGAGTAAAGTATCTGGTTATTTTCAGCTAACTTGTTTATTATATATAATTGAATTCAAATATTTATATTTATATTTATATGAATCCTATTTAATTTTTTAAAAACAGTTGGGAAGGTTATTTAAATCGAATTTGTTCAATTTTTTGAAACAACGAAACTTTACAGCTTGCTATAAGTAAATCTACTTAATTTGGATAGATTAAGAAAATAGCCTATCTCCCCATTGACTAGATTTAGCTATTAAAATACAGTGGTCTCTCTCTGTCTCGAACACCCTCTATCTCGAACTTCTCTCTATCTAGAACAATTTTCTCGGTCCCTTTGACAATTCTGAAGCCCTCAAGCTGTTCTCCATCTCGAACTCTCTCTCTATCTAGAACAAATTCCTTGGTCCCTTACGAATTCCTTGGTCCCTTACGAATTCGAGATAGAGAGAGAGTCTATTGTATGTTCTCTAATATCCGGACCGATAGCGACATGCAGAATAATCATGAGGAAAAATCATGGAAACGTAAGTTCACATATTCCTCACCATAGAAACGTTTTCGCTAAAATAAATATTTGGACTTAATGTGTGGTTCCATGCTTGAAACAAGCCCTCCAATAATGTTCTCTCCTCCAGGAACGAAATGGAAACGAAATTTAAAATTCTTTCCTATCATATTTTAATTTGGCTAGGATTAATGTCCTCTATAGACGGGCTTCTGTAATTTCAACAGCATAAAAACGTCAATGACATTATGATTTTCCAAAACATTTTCTTGGTAACATTTTAAGAAAGTCATAAGAATTTTACGTATTTCATTACGCAACGGCAGTTAAACCGTCAAAGACAAACCGTATTCAAATACGGTACGAGTGATCCGTATTTCACCGCTTTCACCGATTTTAATGTTAAGTTTTATACACACAGCCAACAAGTGAAATTAGATTTTTTTTTTTAAAATATATACAATCTCGAAAAAATACTGTTCCCTCGGCAGCAGCCATTATTTTTCTTGCACATGCGATTCGGGTAACAACAACAAGAAGGAGCAACACGTGGTTGTGACAGAAGACAAAGATGGGGAAGAATTCTGCAACAATGGAGATGCATCATTGAGAACTATTAAAAAAGGTCGAAATCGATTAAAGTTACTGTTATGGCGTTTTGTTTGACACGCGATTGATTGATGAGGTAACTCATCTCGGCTATGTGTTCATATGTACCTGTCATACCTGGTGTGAATCCCTTTTGATAGTGGTGTTCGATAAGTGAGTTGCGCATCAAGAAGATGAAAATTCGATTTCTTATCAGAGATGTGAATATTTTTAGTGTCACTGGTTCAAGAGTTATTGGTCTAAAGTTTTCAGGATTGTTTGCATTGCCTTTTTTGTGGACTAAAATAGTAGCAGCTTTTGACCAGCTTGTTGGAATTTTTTTCAACTCCAATACTTGGGAACAGATTTACTTAATATACGTTCGAAGATATGGGCAGCGTTTGAAGTTTATTATTGAAATCTGATCGATCGGACAGGCTGATCCTGATGATTTCATTTTCTTGATGATTTTGCAGATTTCTTGGTACGAAGGTGGTTCGGCATTAAAGTTTACGGTCGGTTCGCTGAGACCTGGAATCCAACTTGGGATGATAAACACTTTTCCTCGATTTATGCAACTCAAAAAAAGTCTCGAGAAAAATCTTGTGCATAAAGGTCTGTCGAATGATGGATGAACAACACACTTGGATTGGAAGATCTTTTTAACATAACCCCAAAAGTTTTTTCCTATTTCATGATCGTTATCAGTTGCTGTGGTGATGTCCTTTGGTTTGGGGAAAACTTTTGATCTAAAAAGTTTTGACACGAACAAGATTGTTTGAGTCGATGCATTGGATGTTTTCAAGTTTTTAAGCTCCTTCTTAACATTGGATTTCGTAAAAGTTTCATACTTCTTTTTAAGAGCAATTTTTTCCTCGTTAAGATCATTCACATATCCATAACTATCTCTAAAGTAATCATATAAGGTGATATTCAGAATATCAATTGCGTGATTGATATTGTTTTTAATGTTTACGGTGGAGAGTGTTAACTGGAAGTGTGTGTTAGCTAATTCCCAATCCTCTTTCGACTTAGGAAGATTTACGCCGATTTTCAATTCACAATTTTCGATGGTAACAGTCTCCGTTACAATTTCGTCTTGTTTAAGCGTCTCAAGTTGATCATTTGACATGCTGTAATGATTGTCTTTATCACTAAATGAAGGGATAAATCGACATGATCGTTGATGTGCTTTGAGACCTCGCAAGCCTTTACATTCCTTTCCACATATACACTTGATAATATCTGCGTTACACGGTTCATGACTTTGGTTAACGATCGGAACATCATTAACTTCGCGATTTAATTTGTTGTTATGGTTACCGTGTTGTTAGTAAGAGTCATCTGAACTTTGTGAATTTAGCTTCGACTTACATCTCCAAGAATGACGATTTAACGATACAAAATCTTTCCCACAGAAGTTGCAAATAGCGAATTTCAAGAATAATAATACCACCGTACAACCTCTCATAACTTCTGCTGATTAATAATCTCGGTTTATGATAAATAAATAAATAAATAAATAAATAAATAAATAAATAAATAAATAAATAAATAAATAAATAAATAAATAAAAAAATAAAAAAACATTTATTCGCCTCGTCCATTTATATACAATGGTTCTTCGTTCTATAATATCAATGAATACAAACAAATCAATAACGATAAACACTGTAGAAAGAGAAAAGAACAAGAAGAAGACGGAACATATATGCTTGAAATAATTAAAGTAACCGAGCTAAAGTACAGTCAATATAAAATTCCTTGGTTTTACTCCTAAAATATTTTTCATTAGACGATTCACGAACTATCCTTGGAATTTCATTAAACAAAGATATTGCTCTTGATTTAAACGCGTTTATGTGTCCGTTTTTTATGATTTTTGATTCAGTGTCGTTGCATGACCGTAGATTTCTTTTTGGCTCACGAAATTTCAACTTGAGGTATGTTAAGTACTGTTGATAATACAAAGCTTTGAAGCAAAGATTAACCAGATTCATTTCAATTTTCCCTTTGATAAGAGCCACTTCAATTCAAGAACATCTTTAGTCGTGTAATAACATCTTTAGTCGTGTAATAACATCTTTAGTCGTGTAATAACATCTTTAGTCGTGTAATAACATCTTTAGTCGTGTAATAACACCTTTAGTCGTGTAATAACATCTTTAGTCGTGTAATAACATCGAAATATGGCAGATTACAAAAAGGCTAACGATAAAGTCCACTATGGTTGGATGCTAAATGTCTACGAATGAATTGGAATACCAAGAAGTGTGATCAAGCTAATTGATGAGTTGATGAGAAAATGGAGAACGAGATCAGAGATCTGGAATGATGGGGAAAAAATGACGAGTCGATGGATACAGATATTGTGTGGGTTCCTACAAGGAGATAGCTACGCCCCAGTTGGTTTTTGTATCAGCAAAATACCAGTATGTATACTACTCCAACATAGCCGTGGATACCGGATGGGAGAACCTGGCAATCGTCTTGTGAAAAGAACGCATAGCCTGTTTGTGGATGACCTAAAGGTGTACCAAGAAAGCCACAACGCGTTAAAGAATATCAACAAGATCATTGTACAAGCCATTCAAGACACAGGAGCCTGTTATGGGGTGTCAAAATGTGCGGAAATCATATTTGAACATGGCAAGATGGTGGGAGGAGAAGGCCTTCAGGTCTTGGAGGAGAAAATGAAGACCATGGACCCAGACGAGAATGAGGTCTACAAATTCCTGGGCATCGAACAGGCTGATGGTATCCGAACGAAAACAGTGTTTGAAAGAGTGAAGGCAGAAGTATCAAAGAGGGTGAAAATGATAATAAACACTGAACTCAATGACGCCAACCATATCCAGGCGATAAACATGAAGGTTATACCAGTCGCAGCTTATGCAATGAACATCTGCAAGTTTAGTGTTGTAGAGCTGAAAGAACTGGACCAGGTGATAAATAGGGAACTCCGAGAAACATGTTGGAGAGACAGGCTAGTGATGAACGGTTATACTTGAAGAGAGAAAAAGGAGGAAAGGGATTGAAGTCATTGAGAGATACATACAAAGAGACGAGATTAAGGGTAGCATGTTACATGGCCAAGTCAACGAATTGATGGATTGAAGCTGAATAGAGAAGAGAGACAATCAAGGAGGAGAATGCAATCGCTGCAGAATCAGTGAGGACTATGGAGGATGCTGCAGTAAGATTTCGCTTTGAAGGAAATTCGATTAGACTTAATGATGAATTGATTGAAGAAGAAACATAATGGAAACCAACATGGAGGAAGGTCAAGGTGCGTCTGTAGAAAGCTTTGGAAGTCAAGAGAATCGAATTCTTCAAGACCAAGGAACAACAAAGTAAATTGTACCAAGAACAAGAAGAGGAATGTCACATATGGTTACACCAAAATCTACACGGAAGAAAGACATCTACAATCATGACTATGTTAGAACAGATGGTAGAGACAAGATCTTGGAAAACAGCTAGGGGATTAGTTGAAAATATATGTTGTAGAGTTTGTCATGAGAGAGATGAAACCATTGAACACCTTGTTGCTGGCTGCAAGGTCCTAGCGAATAGTGAATACTTGTCGAGACACAACAGAGCACTGATGGGCATTGCAGTTGCTTGGGCGAAAGAGTACAAACTTGTCGGAGGTGATACCATATGATACAAGGAACGGTGGGAACAAGGAACGGTGATGGAAAACGACAGGGGAAAACTTATTTGGGATTTCGAATTCCACCTACGCAAGACTGCAAATGCAAGGAGACCCGACCTGATCCTTGAAGACAAAGAGAAGAAGAAGGTTTGTATCTGTGACATGGGATGCCCTCAGCAACATAACATTGAAGCTAAACGTTTGGAAAAGCTAACAAAGTATCGACAATTAGCCTTCGAGACGAAAGGGAGGCGGCCCGGCTACGAAATCATTGTTGTGCCTTTCATAATTGGAGCCCTCGGTGGTGGCAATAAGCAAATAGCGAACGATATGGCGAAAATCTTTGAAAACAAGGAACATTTGATGTGTGAAATGCAGAAGACCGTATTGATGGACAGTGAAATTACCTTAAGAAAGGTTCTCTCAGGACTTATGCAGCCAGTGGATGAGTGACGAGGTTGTGTCTTCCTATTATTTAGTCCGAACACTATTGTTTAGTCATACGAGTTTATGTCTTCAACTGTAACTAGCAATTATTGGCAGTTACATTCTATGGCTTGTAACTTTAAGGCGACAAGCTTTTTTTGATCAAATAATAATAATAATTTATTTCTAGATCCACTAATTACGATTTACAACATGGTTCTTCTCCTAGAAATGCATATGAAAGGTAGTGACGTCAACCTACAAATTCTAACCAACAATGTTTTTTTTATTTATTTATTTTTTATATCGTTCTCAAATTCTGATTCATATAATTTACAATATACAACAATATGTCTCTTCCTTCGTTACGTGGCGTTTATTAGAAGGAATTGACTTATGAGCAAAAATCGGTGGGAGCTATATCAGGCGTGCGCTTCTCGATTACTGCGAAAATAAATGTTATTATTTAAGTCATGTAAATCTGGGTTATACAGCCTGACGTTAGTATGAAACAGATAGGGGCATTTTAGTGAAACCTGCGACGAGAATTTATTACAGATAACTACGTGGCGTCTTTAATATCGAATATTAAAAGATTTCAAATGCCTTACGTTAAGTTTCAGATATTATTATCAAGAAGAATTCCTGCAATGAAGATGTAATTATTCTTGAATGAAGGTATTGGTATTTTTTCTTCCCCACGATGATCGTTCTCGACTTCGTCATTATCATTTAATGTGGCTTTTGCAATGTCCTATTTTTATTTATTTATAATTTATTTATAATTTATTTATAATTAGGGAAAGATATGATAAAATTGTCTTAAATGTGCTGTGTAAGATTGATTTGAAAACACCATCCTCTTTATACGTCAACATAAATTTCAATTTCATATATATAGAGATCGTGGGGAGAATTGTCCGTAGGGTAAAAACCGATGTATTGGCCAGTAAGGAAATGCTCGCAATCAACAATAAACCAATAATCTTCTGCAGGAAACTGTCCACAGTATGGATCATTTTCTTTAGTATTCAGATCACCTATATGAACGTTTGTCCGGTAATTTGCTAACACACTTTTGACCCGTATGTAACGAATTAGAATACTTGAGCCAAGGTCTATCTTGAGTGATCCGGGTTGAGTAATCAAGGCATAGCTGTCAACATTATTGTCGACAGCATACGAAGTGGGATACGATCCGGAAGCGATCCCTTCTAATGAAAACGAGGTGTATTTTGTGTAAATATCTCCTACGAATAAAAAATAGATTTTATGAACAAAACCGACAAATTTTCAACAAGTCAACTTCTCAAAAGATAGACGTGACCGATAGATTTTTTTTATTTAGATTTCTCAACTTCCATATATTTCCGTAAAGAAATCGTTTAAAATAGACTTGCTATCTCTCTCTACTATGTCTTCGGCCCGAATTTTTGAAGTACGTAAACCCGAGGTCAGTCAGAAATAAAAAACGTACCGGAAGAATTAACTTGAAATTTTATGACCTATGATTTAGCATATGACCTCACAATTTAGGTAAATTCGGACCAAATTTAAGATCTCTTCTTATATACGCAAAATTGGTGCAACTTCCGAAAGTGTTTCAATTTTCATGAAAATTTGCATATAGAACAACTCAATTGTTTTAATTTCGAATTTCAGAGGCGTAGCTAGAGCTCAGTCAAAATTTGTGGAGGAGAGTTTTAGTCATTTAATGTAGAAAAAGGAAAACGTGCAAGTAACCTAATCGACACTTAAGACTGAAAAGAAATATCGTAACGTTGGACTCCTCCACGGTTTTTAAACTAACCCTGAATACGCCTTTGAATTTGGGAATCATTTTTAATAATTTAGCAAAAGAAGGGCAATATTGGTCATGAACTATATCTCCGCAATTTAGAAGGCACATTTGATTTTCAAGTACATGTACGTTCATCCTAAATCATCTTTATTATTAATAATCCGTTGTTGCAGGCAAATTGAATAATGGCGAAAACTGTTAAAGACTAAATTCTTTGTTCTATTTTAATTATCAAAGTAATATTTTTTTTCGTCTGAGAGAAAAATCTTGCCTGACGAAAAGTTTGACCGACGAAAAGTTTGGCCCACGAATTTTTTCCGATGAAGTTTTTCCGATAAAGTTTTTCCGATAAAAGTTTTGACTATTGAGATTCTTTACTCACTTGGTTACCTTGGTTACCTTTTATGCATACAATAGAATAAATTTGCAACAAAAATTCTGGTCAGAATTCAGAACGGAATTGACGCAAATTGTTAACTTTTCCAATGCTGTGTGCTTCGTATGCATCTAAAATCGTCCAAAATTGTATTTGTAACAACCTACCTGTGCATGTATGTCTTGCTGGTGTGCAATTATCTTCACACCCTTGTGTGAAACGACAAGGTTTTGTCACGTAACAGTATGGTCCTTTCTAAATTAGAAACATCAGTTTTAATCAAATTATGACAATCAACGAATGTCGGAGATGGGTGACTGAGGAGAGATATATTGTTAAAAGAAAAATTTTAGAACGTCCAAACATTGTTTTACCATATCTCGTATTTTTGCACGTTATAGGCACAGTCCATAGGAAGTCTTATGCACGCTTTTTTAAGCAACAGCAACTTTTTATGAGGCTCAAATCTGTCAAAAACTGCTAAGCAACAGCCCAGGCTCAACTGGATTTGCCAAACAAGGATAAAAACATACAAACTAGGAACAAAACCCTAAACTCTTAAATAAAAAGATCAAAAGGGACATATTTTTCGATGGCTGATGAGAAACGTGTAAAAACATTTCCATTGGTTTGATATAAATCCGCGCTGTTCTACGTGAATAGGCAAACACGCAAATTTGGTCTTCTCACATAGAATAATCAACAAGCAACAAAAGTAAGCAACAAATCAGCCTGTAAAAGAGAACAACTTAAGCAACATTGAGCCTCAGCCAAAATTTTATGTTGCTTATAAAAAAAAGGCGTGCATGCCGAGTTCGCATTTACGTATTTTTGGACGGAAATTTCTTATGGAAAAAATACCTCTTACGTACGTACGTACAGTAAACTCGCATTTACAACAATCTCTCTGTACGAAAATAAAACAAAACAAAGTTCATTTTCAAAATCCTAATGTATGAAGAACATATACTAACAAATCAGTTACGTCCGTCCGTTTAACACGGAGTGTAAAAAAAACCGTGTACGAGACGAAATATTTTATAAGATACGCCGAAGGTTTAGTAAATTGAGTGTCTGTAATGTGAAAAATATATCTCTTTGAATTACTGAAGGTACATGTGGTTATGTGTGGTTATGGGAATCAAATGATGTCGCCTAATAATTCGTGCGATGTCAGGTTCATAGGAGTAATCATTATTTTGAAAAATAACAGAGGTGAAATATATAGTCGTTGTTATTTATTTGATTCTGAAAAACACAGAGATTCCAGGGTAAACCTCTTCTTAAATGCACCACCAGTGAACAATCAAACAAGGATAAAATTGATAATTCTCTTTTCAGAAGGTTTGAATGACTTGAAATGCGATATGACTTACATTTACAGTTCCGTATTTTGTTGAGTAAAATGTCCAACCAGGTTCTTGCACCAATGTACCACTGTCTATTCCCAACAACTCGCAAGTCTGAGTAGATGCGTGATGGTTTATATAAGCGCATGTGTCATATGTAATGCAATTTGTCGCACAACCAAGTCTAGTTACTTTTTCGATGATCTTCAGAGGTGTAGCATCATACCTGCTATCTGTCTTTTTAACGGAGAAATTACCGTGTTTTTGGCATTCCGAACGGATGATGAACCCGTTTGTAACTGATGTAATGAAGAACAATATGATGAACGCAAAACTAAAAGAAATAGTAAAAGCAGATCACAATATCTTATAGAAAGAAAAGAGAAAGTTAGATGCAAAAATCAAGTTATAACATACCATGGCATCTTCACGGATGATAAAATTTGAAGTGCAAATCTCTATTTAGATTGATGTTATCAATAACAAATACACTTTAAAGGACAGTTGAATCAAAGAATAGAATATGAGCGCTTATTGAACTTTGACATATTTACATGGCGAATAATTACGGTAAACCGATTGCAAATGTTGACCGAAACAAAAGGTATTTCGCATCTCCTTTAATAATATAAATTCGTAATTTTTAATCTCCTTCATAAATTTTGCAAATTATTTTTGATAGCAACGAAAAAACCACTAAAATTCACTCAACACGAAGAGGTGAAGATGAATTAATTATTTTATTGCATTGCATTCATAGTAACAGTCTGTTAGGACAGGTTACGCAGTAAGACGAAATTCTCAATGCCCACGATGAAAGGACAATGCTTTTAGTTCAATACAATCTACACAATACAGATATTGAATTAGAAGTGGACATGGATTTTTTTTTCTTGTGTTTTATTAGGCTGTTGTTCGTTCTCCTGTAATTCCTTTAACAAATCAGTTCCCTTATACCACGGCAATTTTACAGTGTAGAATCTCTATAAAGTGGACACCATTGGAGGAGAAAAAAGCTGTCCGCTTTATAAAGACTTTATCAACGAGAATTTGACTGTAAATCCTTTCATCCGTACATGGAGTATGTTATGCACAGAGATACCCACTTTATAGGGTGTTCACTGTAAATTTTTGTAGGAACTCTTACAATTATCTCCATACCATTATTTCAGTCTGTAAAATTTGATTTATCAGTTTTTGTTTCAAGAGATGCTTCAAAATCTCCCCAACGTATTCTCGATGATTGATGTTCTTTTGGCGTGAGATTGCGATTTTCGTGTACTAGAGAAATTACTCTTAAAAAACGATTGCAGGTTTAAATAATAAAAAATCAATGAGAATTATTTGTTACTGAAATCATTATATGATAGTATGAGGCGCCATATGATACACTGTTATTGGATAAATGTAAATAATATAAGAAGAAGAAGAAGAAATTTACGCCCATTTTTCTCGTGGGGATAGGGTGGGGGCGCTTATTCAAGGAAATAACGGAACCTTACCTTGTCTTGTTTATTTGAGCCTTTGTTGTTCGCCACCTTCTCTCTCGCAATCACTTCTGTTTACACCTTGTTTGATTTCATTAATTCTTTGTATCATTAATCTACGTGCGGCATGATTTTCTTCCTGTCCCTGCGATTCTTAAATTTTATGATGTCATCAATAGACTATTAAGTGTGTAAATAAACCTCAGCCTGGTTAAAGCTGAGTTCTAATGCGAATTTAAATTTCGCTTTGAAATTCATCCAGTTTAAGTGAGAAAACCCGAGATGAGATGAAATTTGTCTCGGTAAAATATTTTCGCGACTTCACGCGTTCTTGTTTCTTCTTTAATCCTACCTCGTTCATCAATCAATTATATATGGTTCCAAAAAATAATATTGCACCAACGAGTAAAAAGGTTTCAATGAAAATGTGAAGATGTGATTTATTTTCTCTTGTGTTTTTGTTTGACTGCGAATAAACTTTTAAATTATTGGGGACCTGTTCCTGTGCAGATTTAATCCAAAGAGGATAAGGCTTAAAATTTTTGCCACTCAAATTTGTGTATTTTTCAAAAATAAACAAGAGCCAGATGGCTCAAAAACGGAAGCAGCAGACGTACTTGACGTCACTGAATTGAAATATACTTTAACACCATGTTCTAGAAAATTAACCCAACGTCAGTGAGCACAACAAAAATTTCATCAAATGCGGCAAAAAGCAAAATCATCATCTTCCAAAGCCTAAGTTACACTGACAACATAAATTGTTTAAAAAGGATTCTTAACTGTGAATAAGGTTTAATTAAAAAAACCCAGAAGCTTATTGTTAAAAACAAAAGAAATATACAAGCGTGAGCTGTAACCATAGACACATATCTTTTTTTTAAATCGAAAAAAACAAATACTGTATTTACTCAAGTGGGAGTTTGGGGCGCTCATTTAATTTTGGGTTCTCAAAGGGGGCGCTTATTGGAGAGAGGCGGTCTTTCGAGGGAGGCGCTCATTAAGTATATTTAAAAGACAATATATCATAAAGCCATTTTTTGTCCACAGTTGTAGGCTGATTCCGCAAAACGTTGGAATAGAGGCTGTCCATAAACCGTGGTTAATGTATGAATGGTACACTACAAGTTATATAAAGTAATTTAACTATTGTGAGTGTGGCCTAAAATGCAGAAAAACGTTCAATCCTAATTTGTGTTCCACAGAACGACACAGTAAAAGCATCCCGCTAAAGTTTTCAACCTTATACTGCACTATTATTTCAGAATACTGAAATATTACCAGCTGCTTTATCTCCAGCACCCAAGGAAAGAAAATTCTTCCTGATTTTTATAATGACATTGAGAAACTAGTTTCGATCCCCTTTTCGAATTATAGAATTCCGTTTTTCATAAAAGCTTATGTTACCACCACCACCCCACCCCCAATTTTCACTACTACCAAAAATGTTGTTTTAGTTGTCAAAAGTTTCTCTTGGTTCCTTACTTGGAACAAAGTACGACCAACATTATGTCAAAATAAACTAGACACAAATCACATTAGCATAAGAAATGTGCCTAAAAACCATCTCAGGCAAGATTTGAAAAAAAATTCTATATTCACTATATTAGTATATTAACCGATTTGTTTATGCACTAAAAATTCCTAATATTTTCCTAATAAGGTAGTTTCATATATGCTCGTCATACTTCTATTCTCGACACACACGTTAATATTGAAGCTATTAATCAACGAGGGAAAAAAGAAAAACATTTAAAAAGGAAGCTTACAGTAAGTACGTTTGACCCAATACTTTAAATTTGAATTATCGCTTAATAATTGGGGGTAGATTCAAGATGAGTCTTAACCCTCCTTTTGAACGTAAATTAGGTTTCCTTTTTCATTATTGGATACTAAAGTTGTTGTGTCGAGCATATATAAAACTACCTTATATATACTAATATAAATTTCACCCACAAAAATATGAAACTGCGATGGAGTTTCTATGGAACTTTTTTTCATTTTATTTTGATAAAAATAGTCCAATGATCCATACAGTATTACAGCTCGAAAGATTGGAGGTTTATTATTGAAATATATTAGCTTTCGCGATCTTATTTTGTTTATCAAACACAAGATTTCAAAAAAATTGTGTTCAAAACAATGACATGTAACAGATAAAACTTTCCATGTAAAAATTCATTCTTTCGCAGCCGCGTAAATTTCTTTCGGGCAGTACTGTATATACCAAATACACCTTAAGGTGGTAAGAAAATTTCACTGGAAAAACAAGGATTTCACGTATAATATTCTCAAAATTAAATTCTTGTGAAAAATCAGATTTTTCTGATTTCATTTAAAGGAATACTTTTTTCCTCAGTCTTTCAACGTATGCATGGTAATATTTAATTTATAAAAAATGAAGACTAATTATTTGCGCAATTCACACAATTAAATTCCTGGAGAAAGCTTGTTTATCTCAATTCGTGAAATTAAATTTGCACGAAAACTGCTACTATGGATCAGAAACTTTCAGGCATCGAACTTTCAGGAAAATAACTTTTGTGAATAAACTTATAGCAATTCATGGAACTTAACAACCTTGTACCCAACACTTTCTTTAGTTTTAAGGGGATCCTACCATCTAAAACAATATTCTGTAAAACACTTCCTCAGACCATAAATAAAACATCCCCATATCTTATAGGGTATAAAATAAACGCTAGGGTCGATAATCAGCCAACATTATTTTGTAATATTGTACTGTCTTTCCGAGAATTCGCTTCTTCCTCATCAAAACAAACTTCAGAGTAGCCCCTAGTCCTTACGCGGCTCAAGTGATAAACAACAAGTTGGTCTATCATACCAGAGAGTTCAATTTGGTGTGAAACATATAGACAAGCACGGTGAGCACTTTTCGAAGATGTCTGAATCATAATCTTTGTCGTCTCTTCGCACAAATCGATGAACTTAAAAGAGTTTATATTGCTAATTTGGGTCGAATCTTTCAATTTAGGTTGTGTAAAGATGAATGTTTGTTTTGATTTCTTCTGGGAAATGACAGAAAAGTCGATTCTTGGGAATTTCGAATAAAATATATTTTGTTTTGTTTGTGGAAATGGAATTGAATTTCATTACACTTTTTTGTTATTTTACCTCTCTTATACTTACTGATCATGGTAAAGATAAATGCTTTCAATAAGCCTTAAAAAAGGTGAAAACAAGTGGATCTCTACTGGGTGAGTCTTTCTATATTCATTAGTCCACTCATACGTCACACGACGCGTGGGGACTGGACGCTATAACTGAATTTTGGATCGAAGGAGCGAAGCGAAAGGCTGTAATGGCGGCTGTATTTTGCAAACGGTTTTGCAGTGTTGCATAGCAGTGATTCATTTCTACCAAAAAGACAGATGGCAATCTTGTTTTTTCCTGGTTTATAAACAAATAACAAATAACAAATTTTAATTTTAGATGGTAGGATCCCTTTAAGACATCACATATCAAAACAGACACGAGACCTCAAAAATTAGGATGTTAATCTGAAGTTTCTTCATGAATATAAACTTTCGCAAGTTTTTTGAAAATCAGATGATGGTACACAATTTATGATCCTAAAATAGTGGCTAGAGACTATTTGGCTTAGTTGCAGTTCACTGCAGGAACTATTGACCTGTTTCATTAACCTGTAATGGTTCCAAAGAATGATTCATTATGACTCATTTTTGCAGGGCAAGATAATTGTTCCAAGAGTGATCTGCAACTAAGCTGAATATTTCTACGACACTTCTTTTTGACCTAAAATTTGTGAATTTTTGCCCATTAACTATTGGGAGATAAATATCAAATATTGCAGATTTTTTTTTATTAATCAATTTTCTTTGACTTTTTTTCAGTTTAAATTGAAAAAAAAATCTCATTAATTCTTCCCACTAAAATTTCTGAAAATACTTGTGAAAATTTTGAAATTCTTCACTAGTGGACCTGAGATTGTATAACAGGTATATAATTTTTTTATTGTTAGGTCCTTTGTTGGTGGCATCATCTCTGATATTACCTCGTATCTACTGCCAGAACTCTCCTGTTTCATCAGATATCTAAACCTATCAGACTTTGTCAGACTTATCTGGACCTGTCAGAATTTTTTGAACTTGACCACTTCATGTGAACTGGACCTGATTTTATTATTCAGATATTTCCCAAAAATTATTTCCATCCCTCAATTTTGCATAGCTATCTTTGTCACGTGAGAAGTATCATATATACTCTTCAATTTTTACTTTGACACAGTTTTGTTACATTGTACTATTATTAACACTTTTACAATAGATTGAGTTCGGAATAAATATTAATAAAATTGTTCAATACTTCAAGACTTATGACCTCAACCCATCGAGATATAACAAACGTACCCAAGTATTTTTCTGAAGAGTGTGTCGAACGGACTAACGCTACCTTTTAACTTTTCGCCTCTTGAAAGGCAACAAGCGAAAATTAACATTAAGCGTGGGAACTATATAAATTCTGAATGTGACCTATTTTTCGAACAGTCTGTTGATGAATAAGATACCGAGTACAATGAGACATATGACTGAAACTGAGGTTGTATGTACCGTGACACTTGAAACAACACCGCCATTGACGTTCAGATTCAAAACAGCTTTTTTTATTCACGTCTTCACAAAAAATGGCTACCGGTCGACAAGATCGCCAGTGTTTCAACTTTTTTTCCGACAATGATTGCTGATTTTACAATGCGCATGTGCAGAACATTAAAGCATAGATCGTTAACCTCAAACTGGAAACCGCTGATTTTGAAATGGAAACGACAGTTATAAAGGATACCCAAATTTTCTTTCTAAAATGTACTTCTTGCCGTCGCAGGAGAAAGGCTGTGAAATTTAGTAAATACATGCGAAATGTTATCTGAAATGTTCTAGGTATAGGATTCTTCGTAATGTGTACCACTTTCCTGGTATAACCAACTGCGCTTCAGACGCCAGGGCCTCTTGTTTATTTTTATCAGGGTTTATATTAAAAGGACCATTTGGAACTAAAACATAGGTCTAAAATATGAAACTATTATAAACTCATATTATCTTATAAACCCCAGTAAAATCATAGTTAAATTTCAAATGTTCAAGTGATATTTTCAGTTAGCGGTAACTTAAATACTCTTTTATATATTTCATATGAATGTTTTGATTTCGATGTAAAACCTTTAAAAATTCCTAGGCTGGGTTCGTTAATAACAATTTTTATATAGTTTCGTGAAGGGAGTTTCGCAGACTTTAAAGCGCAGGCTGATTGCCATTTCGGCCGGAGGAGTAATATTCGGGGTTTTTTTTAATACGATATTCGCTTTCGCAGATAACGAAATAAAGCAATATTTTTTTATTGCCGAAACTAATGTTTCGACTGACGGGAACAAGGACGGCGACGTGAGAGTGATTTACTAATATGCAGAAATTAACGAGTCACAAAGAAATGAAAGTTTCAAGAATTTGTTTGTAATACCAAAACGTTTTATCGAAAAAGAAGGAATTCCTAGCGAAACAGGATAAAACCAATACGAGAGAAACTTTAGTTACTGTTATGTTCGCGTCTCCGTTGTCAGTACGACTTGAAAACAACTTTTCAAGTTGTATGTAGAACGTTCAAATCTGCTGATGATGTAATTAACTGATAAAATTTTCCCAATGGTATAGTATGAAATAGGTTTCTTTTCTAAACGAAATACACAAGGAAAGCGAATCTTTCGTTTCACTAACGTTACCATCCTCGTTGTCGTCCTAGTTTCGTAAGCTCTCATCTGTTATTTAATGAAGGACGATCATTTGTTCCTTTTGCCTATCGCCTTCAACAACAATGATCTATACTAACGTAAATAATAGTATTAGAAAATTCCCTGGTTTGGAACTCTATTATGAAGTTCCTATTGAACTTCGTAACTGTCGTTTGTCTTGCACACTTTTATATTAAACTTCGTAACTGTCGTTTGTCTTGCACACTTTTAGATCACATAATGGCAAATAAATGTGGTTGGAATTTTGTCATGTGTATAACAAAAAGCTACATAGGTTACAGTAGAAAAAAGTTAAGATTTTAATTTGAAATATCTTTCGAACAAGGGTAAATTTGTTAATATTCATCAAGGTAACGCTGAGAAATTTTAGGAAATATACCTATATTATAACTCATAGGCATATTCAGGGTCAGTCAAAAAAAAGTGGAGCAGTCCAACGTTATGATATTTCTTTTCTTAAATGTCGATTAGGTTACTAGCACGTTTTCCTTTTCTACTTTAAATGACTAAACTCTCTTCCACAAATTTTGACTGAGTTCTAGCTACAGAGTAACTATGTTATAACTAGATAGAGAAAATCTAGTTGAATTAACGTTGAATAACGTGTATCATGCTGGAAAATTTAAAAGAAACGTTTTTTTCAATCACCCCCTTCACTTTTCTGCTCATAATTTTGGATCTACTTAAGGAAACTTAAAGTATGATATACCAAAATTTAAGTTAGATGTTCCTCTAAACAAAGGTGCAAATACAAAGTAGAATTTTTTTAAAAAAAATTCACAATATCTGATCAAAGATTTAAACTTTTTTTTGGAACCCGGTACATGCATCTGATGTAATTCAACTTGGATGGTTACCTGTGAACGAGAGAATCCAGTTATCGCTTCTGAAACTTGCACACAAGTCGATATATGATAATGTTCCTCGAGAGTATCTTCAAATACGTGAACAGAAGAACACAAGATCTCTTCGTTACGACAAAGGTAAACTGTTGCAGAAAGATACAATTACGAATTCACTACAAAATGACCCTTCGAAAGTTTTTAACGATCTGCCGATAAATTTACGACAAGAATCGCATTATAAAAAATTTGTAACAGACTGTAAAAACTATTTAACTGATAAAACTCTCGCGCGCATTGTCAACTTTTTGTTTGTTTGTTTTGTTTTTGATTAGTTCTTTTTTTATTTGTTTGTTTTTTATTTCATTCAATTTACTTACCACTACTACCAATTCCAGTTCCTGTTCCATCACACTGTCAATTGACTTTTCGCAATTTGTTCACGTGGTTATCTGATATACCTTCTTTATACTTTTTTATTTATGTAAATATATTGTATGATATTTTTCACTAACATTTTATGAAGATTTGAATTATAATATATTTAATAGTTTTTGTTGTTGTTGTTGTTTTAATTTAGGACGAATAGCCATGTAATGTGGAGATGCCACATATAATAAAAATAATAATGCCAAGCACACAAATTTTTACCCTCGTAATTTCTTAAGGGGGGTCGAATAATGTTTTAACCATAATATTGTTACTCTCTATAATTTGTGTCTCCCCCCGCAAAAAAATGAGAGAAAAACCCTCCGCCACAGCCAATAGCAGAAGTTTATTGTCCAGATATATTTCAAAAGGGGACATTCGCGAAAGTTTTTTCCCTACATTTTGCGATTGTTTCGTTTCTTCTGCGAAAGTACTCTTGGTTGGTTAATGGGTTAAAAAATTCAGATGTGGAACGGAAAGTTTTTTTACAAGGTAAAATTAAAAAAAATTGTCACATGTATAATTACACCCAGAAGATTGATGAAGAGAATCTCAATCGACCATTCCCTTCATTCAGTTATCTCTTCAATACTTAATACAACTACCACGATGCAATGCAAAAAAAACCCACTTAAAATGTCTCAATGGAATATCGAAAGGTTTCTATGAACAAAACTGATATTCACTCTTTAGGGAGATGCTTAAACGAATCCCATAGCGAGTAATTAGAGCATTGCATTGTGGTAGCTGTGTGATGTACTAAAGAGATAACTGAATAAGAGGAACTTCCAATTCGAAATTCTGAAAATGTATTAAAATTTTATTTCATTTGTTGGGCGACATATTGAGTTATAAATAAAAAATAAAACAATTAGTGTCGGTGATTTCTGTCAAATCAAATGCTACCGTCTTGTTTTCTTCTTCTGTTGATTCATATCAAATAACGTCATATCGTCTTCATCGTCGTCGTCAAGTTCCGACAGTGGACGCATTTCCATATTGTCATTGGTAGATTCCCTTAACACTCCGTATCTAGAAGAAACGAGAGGAAAAAAAGGAATTTTGCAATAATTTAATCTCAGACTTTGAAAGCTGAAGTACGCACTCTTGACAAAACAAATTTACTTTAACCGGAGAAACGCTCACGAGTCCCAAACTCGCAAATGTTTTCGAAGAAATTCGATTTTTTGCGAAACTTTCTCGAATGAATGAATCGCAAGAAGTTTGAGAGTTGAGAAATTTGACTTTAAAGAACTATTTGAACTAACCATATCATGCTTATTTCAATTGTATAATTATAACCCCGGGGTTCGTTTTCAAACTCCCCACACGTCTTCATTCAAGACATCACTTGAATATCATTCGTGGAATTGGGATTTGAAAAACATCCGCAATACGCACTTTCGCGAAAAGGTCCGATTCAAATATTCCCCTGCGTAAATGAAATGAAAGTTTCACAAAGGAAGAAAGGCCTTAATACTGCTAATGAAACTTACCTTCTTATTCTCCCCTTATTTCTGCGAGCACAAATTCCTCGAACCACAAAATAAACGATGACCAATGCTGATACCACAGACACCTTTAAAATAATACACGAGGTTAACAACCAAAAGCATCTTAAAAGTTTCAAGGAATTCAAAATAATAACATTAATTAAGGTACGATAAAGAAAACGTTATTCGCGTATTATATGACATATTATATGACATAAATGTCAAACATGTTTAAAACTGATCGGTTGTTTTAAAAGCTTAACAAAAATAAAGTTACCAATGAACCACAACAATCTATGTCGGAAAGGGTACAATTATGACGCCTCTGTATCCTTAAAGGTATTTTATAAAGAACGGTTTATATATAGCACCAGACTCACCACATAAAAAGCCCTCAGGGCTATTTGTGGAACAGACCTTTTGTACTCAACACCACCTTCAGTAGCTAATAAAAACCAATAAAACACGATTAATTGCACGATTTGTTCTTATTCTAATGTTAAGTTAACAAATTGCCAGAATCTAGTACGTTAAACACATTTTCTTCAATAATTACGTTAAAACTTACCAGGATCAATAGAAAGTTTTTGTATTCATGTGTGGTACCCTGGGAGTTCAGTATATCTTTAATATAAAACTTACCAGAATCAATAGCAAGTTTTTGTACTCATAATGTGTGGTACCCTGGGAGTTCAGTATATCTTTAATATAAATCAAATAAAGGCTCAGAAAATGGAAAAAAATTAAGATTATTGAGGCGAACTGAGAATTACAAAACTTGGTACCAGATGAGCTACCACCCCTTTAACCTTAAAATCCTCAAGAATTACAAGCAAGTCCGTTATATAACCTATACAAAACTCAGACAAGCAAATGCAGCACAGTTAAATCGTGTTCTGAACAAAATTCTATGCAGATAATTTCATAAAAACTTTGCCACATGCAGAATATATATATATCAGAATATTCTTATACAAGATTAGATTATCAAATGAAATGTGTGATTACTTGTGTCATTCTTTGGTAATGTTGATGTAGTCTTAGATAGTGTTGTTGTTGTTGTTATAATTGTTGTTTCTGCCAGTCCAGATGTTGTACAACCAAAGATAATTACTATCAACAATACTATATATTGCCAACCCATAGATGCATTAGCATTCTACAGCTCTTATTCTTTTTTTATTATTAGTGAAGCACCTATTATATCATTATAAACAATTTGAATAATTATGAATAAATGAAAGCAGACCTTCTATAATATATAATGGATATACATATATACCTTAGTCAAGATTTAAAGAAGTATTTTCACAAGTCACAAAATCGCGAAATTACCTTAAGGGAAGAAATTTTAGCAGAAAGAAATATTGGGGGATGACATAACATTTTAATTTTGACGGGAATTTAACTTGGCGGATAGATAGTATAGATAGATAGTAAGCATTAAAAGACTAAAACCTCCTTGAATCTTTTCACAGTTAGGAACTACAGTTGCACACCCATGTGGCTAAAGGAAGCTTTAAAAGATCCTGATTGAAGCAGCTTTTATCTAAACTTTCATCACCTATGAATCTATATACTATATATATATATTATAGTCCATCAATTGAAATTAAAATGCAACAAAAGAAGTTATCTTGAAAACTCAAATCTATCCTTAATACCCCTTTTATAAAAGTTTAACCAAAGTAAAAATGAAACTTAGTGTTTCACTTAAGCTAAATTGTTCTGATTTTCATCATCTCTATCCTCCATTAAATATCCAGGCAAAAACAACGTCTTGGTATCCATTTTGACTTTACAGTAGGTCCTCAAACCCTACAATTTGGATTTGTTTTGTTGGGTAGTGAAAATCACCGGACAATTCAAAAAGTTATCTGCAGCGCTGGTAAACTGTTGTTGCGTATAAGTTATCTTAACAAATATCAAAGTGAAAACACTTGTTCTTGTATTACACAACTTAAATATACAAAGGGGAACAAATTTGGTCATTCTCATGCTCATAATAGAATATCATATTGTCACATCTTAGCATAAAAAGTATAAAAATTAGTTGGGTTTACCAATTTTTTTATCTGACAGAACTTTACCTTCTACATGACTTGAAAAAAATGTGACATCTAGGAGTTAAATGTAGGAGTTTTTAGGAGAAATTCGAAATCTCTGGAGTTATTAGGAGATTATACAGGAGAAAGGAGGAAGAAAGAAATTTAGGACTGACCTTTTTAGGAGTTTTTTGGAGTGGTGGCCACCCTGGATACATTAGCAATATCCGGTATCGTATCTCAATGTGGTTAAACAATTTCTATCGTGATCAGGATAAAAAAGGGAATATCACTGGAATTAATTGGAAAGGAGTACCAGTATGGCTTATTAATCTTATTAGCAGGTCAATACTTGGGAAAATATTCACCTTGGTTGCTCATATGACCTCACTGCGCTCGGTGCATGACGTCACCACAACCTCGGTCAATATTCTTCGGTATTGACCGGCTAAAAGGTTAATAAGCCATTATTATTGATGTGGTTTGTAGTTTACAGACATGTTGGAATGTATTGGAATGAAGGCCGTTTGAATGGATATATATAAGAAGATTGACGGTGCAAACTTAACTTCAACTTAATGGCTACAATAGATGACTTGCTAATGTATACATCGTCTTTTAGACACTATGTAGACTGTACTTTCTTAATTGGTATTCCCAAGACTCAATGCTAATATATTATATAATGATATTATTATCAAATTGCTTCATAAAAACTATAATGATAATTAAAATGGCTAAAAAGTGTAGTTTGAACAGGCAGATTGTCTCAATTCCTTTATTAAATATGTAGATGGACCCATTATTTAAATTCTGGGTCAACAAGGTATATAAGTGAAAACAAAGCACTATGTGCATTTTATCACATCCAGGTGAGGCTGTCGTCTGTTGTGTCTTTATTCAAATGAAGAAGACAAACAGGAGTTTATTTTATTTTTCATGCAGGGTTGTCCCAGAAAGTTTAAAGAGAATGTTCCTGACCTAACCGAAAAATGTAATGGTTTTCCCGCCTGAACACTCACTGGGTTTCAACACCCACCATGGCTGTCAAAAAGTTTGAAGGAAAAATCATTGCCAGAAGAAACAATAACTGCTGATTATATATATGGTATTAAAAAAACAATAAGTTGGAGATATTCCTAAAGAACAACTTCTCCCTGACTTTCTCAGATTTGTCCCTGACTTTTCCTGACATTCCCTGACTGGTCAAAAAGACACTTTTCTTCTGCCCCACTCCTCGCCGCGCGACTCTCTGACAACGCTGCTGCTGTCCATTTTCACACACCCCGTCCGTGAGGTGGTCGTCCCCAGACATGAAAAAAGGCAACAAATATATCGTGAGCCGTACACACATAGCAGTCTAAAATCATTAACTTCTGATTGTTCTTCAACGTAATCTCCTGACATAAAGAGGCTTGTGCGTGATGCACAACAAAGGAGAAAATGATGATGTTGATGTTTCATCCGCTTCGCAAAACTCAACGCACTTTCCGTGGCTTTCTGATGATGTCAGCAATAAGGTACGATAAAGGAACGTTATTCGCGTATTAATGACAAACGGCATGAGTAATTTACACGTACGGGCCAACTTCGAACCTAGGTTATTAAGGTAAGGCGGCGTCGCTCACCGCTAATCAGTATTAGGTTGCACAAGAAATTTTGGGCATCTCTGAGTTTATTCCTAAAAAGTTATTCAGCTTACATTTCACGTATTAGTTTATTATATTCCTATTTTTGATTCCATTCATCACACATAAAAAAAACCAAAGCTAACCAGGTTAATTTTTTTTACTGGTTCCACGTATATAAGTGATCTAAAATTTAAAAACACAGCCTAATAATTTTTATGCCATTCCGACATAAGTGAAACCGTAAAATTGTTTTTACCGGTGATCCCATTAAAAAGCTTAATTCCCTTAAATAAAATTAATCGTAAAAAGAGATCTTACCTACTCAGGACATATAATAGAAGTTCCACTGATCTGCCAATTATATAACGTTCCCACTGCTCAGGTTATAAATAGAAGTTCATTCTGTTCATAATTCTCCAATTTAAGATAAGATAAGATAGTTGATATTCTGTTATAGGAAACACTACAAGGTTGACTTGGTCCGACGAAGTTTTGTCCGATAATATCCACATTATATGGCTCTTCGTCGGACTTTACATCAACGTAAATATATAACGAACTAACTAACTAAATTAATTAATTAATTAATTATTTAATACGGCTATATACAAATACATAACAAATCTTTGGGTATCGAGTAGAATGGGTGATTGAGTATGGAATCGAAGGTAAAATGAGTAGAGTGGAAAAAAGAGAAAAAAATGCAAAACAAAAAAGACAAAATTGATAAAACAAAACAAACAAACAAACAAGCTTAACTCCAGGAAGATTTAAGATGCTAAAGTGTTCTCATGGATTCGTTTTGAGATTAACTTAAGATAGTTGCCGAAGTCTATGCGGCCCCGTAATTGTTAGCCATTCCAACTGTTTGGTGGCATCGATAGGTGGAAAGTATTTTACGAAGGATGCTGAACTGTTTTCGATCTTTTAAAACTTATGCATGCAGTTGATAAAAAGAAGCATCATGAAACAAGGTGTTGCAGTAATCCAGTCGACTTAGAATTAGTGCTGCTAATTGTTTTCGCACTTGATACATGGGATGCGTTTCAATTTATTTAGTTGGTTCAATTTCATGTTACATGAAGATATCAGTTTCTAGAAGTGGAACAGACCAATCAAGATGTTCCTCGAAATGAATTATCAAGGGGTTTATGGAAGCCGACTTTATTCAATATGACGCCATTATGAGAGGTGTTTAGAATACCAGGTTCTGATAAATTATGAATCGATGATAAAAATCGAGGTAAAATAATGACTTTGGACTTCTTTTCGTTAAGCATAATTTTAGATTCAGTGGAAAAAATTATCAAAATACGGTTTGAGTCTATCTCATCTGTGTCAAAAATAAACTCAAATTAAAATGAAATTTAAAGGTACTTCTGTTTAATTGCATTCAGTGGTAACATCTCGGTTAACTAAATATCTTTACCCAAGTCAACAACATAATCTGTGGCAGATTTGTGGTATAATGAAGATTGGAACATCAATTTAAGCTGATTAAGATTAAGAAATTGAACTAATACAAAAGAATTGCAAAATGGCAATTGGACCGATTTGGGAAATTAAGTGAAATGGGATTTGAAAAAAAGGCTGTATTTCAATAATATAAATAATATTAATATTTCAACAAAGTAGCCTATCAAAAAGCCAGAAACAATGAAAGAACTTCCATGATCTAGCTAGCTGAACCGAGCGAAAACGCCTTTAAACTTAGGCCAACACCTATGATGAAATCAAACAATCCATTCAGAAAATACGTAGCGATTGTTCTACAGGTCAATACAAGTTACCAATTAATCTTCTAAAACCTGTACAAGAACACATCATATTACCATCATCATCAACAACTTCATCCAAAGCATCAAATTTCTTGACAAGCTAAAATCACACTGACCACAAAAGTTACAAATCCTTCGTCGCCAAGCGGCCGTTTATCGAGCGGTTATCGTACAATTTTAGTCCTTCCAAAGTTGATGAAAGAGTGGTATTGCAACAACTTTGTGAATACCAATCAACACAGTTCGGTTTTAGAAAGTAATATCTGCCATCTCCTGTCTCCTAAAACTACGTGACGAAATACTTCAAGCCATGGCCTAGGGGGAAGTAACGATCATTGTTTACTCAAAGCCTTTGATACGATTGACTTTAAAACACTAATTCATAAACTCGACAAACTAAACATCTCCAAATCAATAACTCAACTCTTTCCATGGTTTTTGTTCATTTTTCCATTATAATCAGCAGCTGCGAAGTTGTTGATTTTTCTTTGAGGAAACCAAATAAGAGAAGGAATACTTACACCAAGCGCTTGCATCACACTTTCCACAACTTCGGCCACGCATGCGTGAATAAGTTTCTTGTCCTAAAAACATTTTCAGATACCCTCTTTCGAGCAGATCAACCAAAGAAAAACACTCATATATTTAGTTTTCTGTAGGTTCATAATAACAAAATGACCATTATTAATCGTAAAAACCTTATGATGTCCAGTTGATCGGTTGAAACGGATCTGCGGAACAGTTCGATCAGAACCCTGACGAGGCTACCCTGGGTAAACATTGATAAATAATTATAATAAATAACAAGCAAATCATCTTTTGCAAACCTTTAATGAAAAATAATGTAAATCTGTAAATCTCCATTGGAAACCGTGCCAGTAAAAATTGTCTGAGTATGAAAGACCTTAAAAATGGTTATCGAGTCTACATAATGACCTCACGTTGCAATTTGACGTCAAATAACGCGTTTTCGAGTTTTCAAACTTGCCTATCTATTTAGTTTTTGATCTGTCAAGACGTTTTCCCATCTAGTAACAATGGATTGTTCTCCAGAGTATATACTCAATCCTTATCATGCTGCGAGGAAGGACTTTGATAACACAGAACGTAAAGATGATATATCAGTGATCAATGAAGATGTAATTGCTCATATTCCACGAGGTAGTTGGACAGAAATGCAAGATTCGCGAAGGATCATGGGTAAAGCTAAGCATGATCAACAAATGTTTCGAAAGTTTTCATTGAAGCAAAGAAGATTACAGAAAAGAATTCACAAAGAAAAGAAAAGAATTTCTGATAAAATCATGACCGAATCTCTAAAATTAGGAACAAAAACAAGGAAAGTGGAAAGATTGCTTGAAGAACAAGTTCCACCAAAACTGAAACAAATTGAAGAACTGAAAGATAAAGTAAAACCTTCTCCTCAATACATCATCAAAAAAGATCACCATATTAAAGTCCTGACAGAAGCATTTGCAAAGTATAAGGTAAATATATTCTTCAGGAACCAGGTGGATCGGATATTTTGATATTTCCGTTACAATAAATAGATAAGCATAGATACATCCGTCCCTGTGCAACCTGGTATTCACAAACCAAAAAAATAAAACATTTATTGTACTGAACATATTTTGTTTTTGAAGGGAACTGTGAACAGCTCACTTCTTGGTGCTAATCAAAAGATATTGTTGTCAATGGTCATGCTGACAGAAGAGCGCCACCAAATTCTGAGAAAGCTACGTCAGAGATGGCGTATCTTTGGAAAGGCTGAGTTACGAAAAGATCTTGCTAATGTAGATGGCTCCATAGAAAAATTGTATCGAATCTCCGTGAAGATTGCAAATGAAGTTCAATATTTGAATATAGACTTCAAATTTCCTCTTGAATAAACAATACATTATTATATAAACATTTTCAATAACCGGGCAAAACTTTTGGAAAAAACATTGGAAACGGTTTGTTTCAGCCATAAAATATCATTGCTGATTTTCACATCATAACTACTTCAAGAAGTTGTGAATCAGATATAGCAGCAATTTTTGTTTGTTGACTTCAACGGTGATTGGTAGCTCAGTCTGGTAGAGCATGACATCAAACAGTGTCAGGTCGTGGGTTCAAATCCCATCCAATCAGAGAAGAAAGCAAAACAGATGAGCAAGCTAAAACACATTGTTATGTTATCTACACAATGAGATTTTTTAGCTTCAAGAATAGTTAAGTTGTGCGTATGACGCATTGATATGATGTTGGTCAAGAAATTTCACCGTTTCTACTTCCGTATATTTATTTGTTAAATAAAATGACTAACGTATCTCAAATCAGAGTCTTCCTGTCGTAATCTTCCGCGGAATGAGCATGGACGTATAATAAGAAGGACTAACAATGTTATCAGTCTATTCAAAAACAAAGCTAGCCTGGAGTTGTTGAAATCTTAAGGCAATTTCGAAGCTCTCTCAAGTACAGTTGAAAATACATCCTATGATCTTAATAACCAACCAGAAATGAATTTCAAGATTACGTTTACCTTTTAGCAAACTCTGATTCCTCGTGAACTCCTACAGCTTCAACCATATCAGAATGGAATATTTTTCCTTCCTCTTCGTCTGTTCCTAACTTGTTGTTGTAATAAATAAATCAGACATTTTGAAAACGTAAAGAAGTATTAGTTTTGAAGCATTATCAGAGGCTAGAGGGTATGTCGAAATTTGTGGAGGAGAATGTTAGCTATTAAACCATAAAAAAAACGTGCAAGTAAGCCCGTTGGTCATACGGACTGAAAACAGATTTTATGTTAATGTGCTCCTCCACAATTTTTGACAAACCCTAGATCCTCCGCTGATTAGTTTATACAATTTGTATAAACCCACCTGTGAAGATCAAACAGTGAAATGGAAAAATAGAATTAAAAATGCTTAAGAATAGTTTTAAGTCCTTCTCTTGTTATATGTCCATGGAAAAACCGTATGTTTCCCTGTTAGTTTTTCATGTATTAACATTCCTTTAAACTAGAAATGTTTTAAAAGAGAAAGATAAAACAAATAAAGATTACCGTACGTACTTGAAAGTTCAACAGGCGAACTGAAATTAAATCTAAAGTGGCTTCCTTTCCTTACCAGACATGGACCAGATCCGGACCCGTTTGTGGGACCCATATTAGAAAACGGGGACCCTCGTGCTACTAGTCCGGTGCGTTATAAAACCCAAACCAAGCCGTAAGATAGGGCTGGTTCTCACCTTAAATATAGATGGTGTCTTTCCTAGGGCATTTTGAACCCATTTTCATGAGTCCCAAGGGCGAGTCCGGGTCTGATAACGGAAAAGTCAAAGAAAGTAAGCCAACAACAAATGTAGCTCTCATATTTCTTGAAATCGAGAAGATTACAGTGATGTGCAGCGATGAATGTTTTAATAGACATAATGAACTTTCAGACGAACCTTAAGGATACGGTAACCCTTAAATTCAGTTTATTTTCTCAAAAACATTTTTCTCGCAAATATGTAATAATTGCAATATGCTATAACTTTTTAAAAATAAATAAATGAAATATTGTCTGGAATACGTTTTTTTTAAGTTAGAAGTGTGTGATTTTCTTCTTCTTTCTAATCAAATATTCATGTTCACGTAATTCGACAGAAGTGTCTCTATTCTGTTTTTTATTATATTTTATTAAGTATGATTGGAGCCTTTTGTTATTTCAACTGGTGAAGATCAAAATCTAAAGTTGCGTTTTTCTCGAAAAAGAAAATATCACAATAACCACTGCTTTGAAAGAGTCCAACTCCCCTCCATTTTCGGTAATTTCGACGATTTTGGTTTTTTTTCGAAAAAGGAAAGCCGTGGGAACAATCGGTTGTCACAATTTTGCTTTAAAACGAAGCAATTGCGAGATATCGCATTTAAAGAGCGAAAATGAGTAATTTCGAGTTAAATCATAATTTATAATATATAAATTTGCATAAAATTTTTCCACTTCATTCATTTGAGAAAAAAAAGAAACGGTTTGAAGCCATGGAAATACTGAATCGAACCATGTGAATATCGTGAAAGAAAAAAATATACTGAGGGGAGTTGGAGACAGTCAGAAAAACGCGTTTGATAATTTTTTACTCCAAAACGAAAAATAGTTATAAAATGAAAGGTATATCATTGTATAGACAATTTATCTGATATTGAGAAAATATATATTTTAATATGAAAATCTTGAAAAAATCTTGTATACTGTGGTGAAGGGTTGCCGTATCCTTAAGGTAAATCATGCTCCAAAAAGTATTTGTACTTTAAAATATTTAAAAATTAGTGAAAAAACACCAGTTTAGCAACAAAGTGTGTGTGAATTATGTTTGAATCTGTTCCACTAAATTTTCCTTCCTTTTTTACCCTCTAGTCAGAGGCAGATTTAGAACCTAGGCGAAATTTATGGAGGAGAGTAAGGTCATTAAGAGTATAAAAGGAAAACGTGCAAATAATCTAATCAACACTTAAGTTTTAACAGAAAACTCATGACACTGTACTCCACCACTTTGTTTGCCTAACCTTATATCCGCCGCTGCTAATTCATTAAATTTTCAAAGTGCTGTCTGACGTTAGTTCGAATTATCATTCCTATCAAAACATCCATAATGTCTCCTTATTAGCTCGTATTTCTGAAGTTGGAACTTTCTGAAGTATATATAGCATTGAGAATCATTTATTATATTGGTAAACCGTGATAACTCAAGCCCTGTTTGTGATTGTTTAAGAAATGGACTTTTTTTAGAGCCAGGTAAATTTGTGTCAGCTCAGCCGTTCTTATTTTGATTACTCTCACCACACTTCTTTGCCGGTATTTCACTAATGATGTCTTATAGAAAAAGATTAGTGTGTGTGAACATGGACGTAAAAATTTTTACGTCCATGGTGTGAAGAAGGGTATGCTTTTCATTAAGAAAGAAAACACTGTGTCACGATGCTGTAGTTATGTTTAGTAAGTTTGGTCAGCGATGTGTGGCCTTACAGTCTACTGACTTTATGCATGGTCGTTGTTATAACTTCCATTACTGTACGACATAGCTTTTAAGGTCGTTTACGATTAAGTGGACTCTTCTGCGTGGAGTTGACTTTGGTGGATTTTGCATATGCTTTCTTTGCATTTAGCCAAAATAAATGATGATTGGCGCGCTCTCCAGTTTCTTTTTTGAACTCTTTGCTCATAGTGTCACCACATGGGTGGAGAAGAATTTTCCTAGGTGGGCATTGCCCGAGGGTAAATTATGTGCCAATAAGTGTGGTCAATTATCCAAGGAGAATTATCCTGTCACCCCAAAAATGTTTTTGTGGCTAAATTGGGACACAAAATTCTTTATACTTTATTGACAAACATGAATATCTTTCTCTAGTGAGTCAGTTTTAATGATAAATTCAAGAACAATTTGCAGTACACTATTTATTCTAGAAGATTTTGCTGAATTCAAGCGAGAAGTTGAAAAGCACTACCTCGATAGATCTCTTTCCCGAGTACTATCGAACGCGTTTCTTTTCTCTTTCAAGTCTGTCAACCCCATTCTATAGCTTATTCAAATTCCGATTCCAACTTTTTGTGTTTTGCTGGAGTTAGCTCAGATTTTGGTTTTATCGACGACGTAAAGGCGTTAACGGCGTAGGGATGTCAAATCTTGGTTAGTTGCCGACTTTGTGCAATACTATGTATGGAGATTTAATAAAAGTTCGTAAACTCGAGGGCTATCAAAAAAAAGACGTACCGAAAAAATTTTGCTTGAAATTGATGACCTGTGATATAGTAAATTGCTTCACAATTTGGGTAAATTTGGACCAAATTTGGGGTCACTTGTTATTGTTAAATTTGGGAATCATTTTTCTTTTTAAGCCAAAAGAGATCAAATCAATGTTTCTGATGTCGCCATTGTGGAGTTTTGATATTTTGGTCAAAGAAGGGCAAAATTTGGTGTCATAGAAAAATTGAAAACATTTTACTTCCTCTTTTCCTGCCTGACTTTTCCTATTTGATCATTCCTTAGATGCCCTAGATCTCCACAATTTGGAAAGCACGTATTCTTTTCACGTATGTTCGTCCTCATCATCTTTGTTACTCTATTGAATGCAGGGATGCATCCATGGTCGTTGGAGGCAAATTGTGACTAATGGCGGAAACTGTTAAAAGGTTAAAGGCTTCTAGTTTCTTAATTAATATGTAAAACGTGGGCTTTAATTGATGGAAAGAAGTAGCACCAGTGTTGCACACTGACCTAGTTAGTTATTGTATGTTGTAGTTTTGTTTTTTTTTGCTGTTAGTTGTTATATATGCATAAGGACCATTGTAATTAATGGAAGCTAAAAATATGAGTAAAATAATACGGCCATTGTGGAACTGTTTAAGGACGCCTCAATTGGAACGTCTTGGGAAACATCCAGAGGACTACCCAAATTAGACGCCATGTGGACATTCTATTATATGAAGCAAGCCCCATCAATGAAGATCTTTTGTTGCCAATAGCCAATAGCAACCATAAATGAAGTCATATATGAAGGTATCGATGATATGATTATACTTAAGGCATGCTCAAAATCCAAGGGTGCTGCTGGAGTTTCTGGATGGGATCCGGATGAATATAGGCGTGTTATGGGAAGCACTATATTTGGAACCGCAGCAACGGATCTACGAAAAGCAGCTGCGATATTTACAAGAACACTTTGCTCGAAAATAGTATATGATCCTAGCAGCTTGGAGTCTCTGCTAGCGTTTAGGCTAATCCCATTGGATAAAACTCCAGGTTTGCGACCTATTGGAATAGGAAAAGTACTTAGACGAATTATCGGAAAAGCAGTAATGATGTGTTTACGCAAAGATATCGTCCATGCAAACGGAAACCTTCAACTCTGTGCTGGAATAAGTGCTGGGTGTAAAATTGCAGTTCATGCATCAGTAGATCTTTTCGCCGATGAAGAGAATCATGGACTGTTACAAATCGATGCTTCAAATGCATTTAATTCCATCAACAGAGCCGTCCCGCTACACAACATGTATATATTGTATCCGGAGTTTGCTACATATACTCAGAATTGTTTCCAAACACCAGCTCGTCTATTTATAACGGGAGGCAAAGAAATTCAGTCGATGGAAGGCACCACTCAAGGTGATCCTGTTGCGATGGGCATGTTACCATTGCTTCAGTTAAATGAAATGCCACAGGAAGTTAATCTACCTAAACGCGTATGTTATGCTGACGACTTTACAGACATAGCAAAAAACTATTAGGATTACGTGCCTGGTGGCAGAGTATAGTTGAACATGGTCCACACATTGGCTATTACCCAAAAGCGTCTAAAAGCTTGTTGATAGTGAAAGGAAAATATCTTGATTAAGCAATAAAGCTATTTGTTGGTACTGGAGTCCAAATAACAACAGAAGGTAACCGACATCTTGGAGCCATAGTAGGTAATGAAAACTTCAAGAAGCAGTATTTCTTATCTATTCCTTAATAGCATTTCCCTCTCTAACAACATAGGACAATGAAACAGATGTAATGGAGAATATTTGTATTTGGTCGAGACGGGACTGCAGAATAAAAAAGAGAGTAATTGCAGTACCAAAGTACATATATGTGATGTATTAACAGATCAAAGACCTAAAACTTTTGTTATTGACAGTCTGTTGGATTTTTCGTCCTTGATGTATCTGTCCCTTGAGGTGCTGTTAACCATCTGCCGTGTTTTCGAATTTGTCTAACGGAGACACCCACGTTTGCGGCGGTTGAAGCCCCTCCAGATCTTAAAGAATGCAAACCATAAGAATTGATGCTACTTCCTGCGATAGGTTGAAGAAATTTGAGAAAAGACTCTCTGGCTGTGTTGTAAGAAATAGGTTTGTTGCCTAAGACTCTGTGTCCTTTCCTTGTTTTAACTAAACGACACAAAAGATAACTTTCTGGTTGATTTTTCAGTTCGGTTCTGTTTAAATATTTATGTAGCCAAAAGACTGGACAATAAGATGAGCCTGTTTTGGATATCATGATAATATGACCTTCCCTCAATTGATCCGTTTTAGATTTGGGAAGCAAAATCTTGATGTGATCGGAACTAAACGACAAATGTTTAATTTGGACCGATAAAAGTTCGTTAATTCTCATGAACCCGGTAAACCCGGTAAACCCGATGATTGACAGAACGATAAGCCTGAGATGTAATACATTTTCTCGGTCGAGTTTGTCGATTGCCTCCTTAAGCATGTCTACTGTTATTGGTTCTTTTTGCTTTTTGGTGAAGTTTTCAGCAGCCAATCTCTTTGCGCATTCGAATGCTAATTTAATGAATGGATGTTCGGTAGGTGAAGCGAAACCTGTGTAAATGTGGCCCCAGCGAATACCGCAATAGGCTGCAGTAATCGTTCCTATTTTCCCTCCCTCGGATATAAGATCATTAAAATACATTGCGACGAAGAAAGGGTCTGCCGGACACGTTTGCACTTCAACGAATTTAGTAGCCCACACTTGTCACGACTTCCGAGAATTTTTATATTTAGTAAGAGTGCTAGTTGCATGAGCCGCTTCAAGCAAGTTTGGTAAGGTAGCCGCTTTTGTTTTAAGCTCTTTATTTTGTATTTTATCTATCGTCTGCCATATACCGTTGTGAAGTCCGTCTGAAAGAGAAAATAATAAAGCAATAAAATAATAATAAAAATGTTTACTGGAGACTACGAAAAGGGGAAGACAAAGAAAACGGCGCCCTTGATGTAGAAAAGCGATTGTTAATTCATTTTATTTATTTATTTATTTATTTATTTATTTATTTATTTATTTATTTATTTATTTATTTATTTATTTATTTATTTATTTATTTATTTATTTATTTATTTATTTTATTTATTCGACTGTGGAGGGTTTGGAGCTTTACGTCGGATCTTTGGTTCGAGGTAGAATTCGTGTGATCGTCTCATGTGGACACAACTTCACCTCATGTGAGTGAATAACGTCTCGTGAGGACGCGCCTTGATTTCGTGTGTTTGAGTCGGTCTCCAATGGATTCACCAAGGACTTCGTGTGGACGAGTCGTTTTTAAGAAAATTCTATTAATAACGCTATCGTATTAAATTTAGGAATGCCTTTAAAAATGCTACCATAAGCACCGTAATTGATGAAGTACGGGCGAAAATAAACAAGATCTTTAACAAATTCGTGAAAATCTTTGCCGTTTTTGGTGATAACGGGCCAAAAATATCCTTTAGCTTTACAAAGTTTCAGGTGGTTTATAATTCGTATTATTTGACTTATAGGTGGACATAGCCAGTTGAAATCCCCTTTCCAATTGCATGTAAATGCGTTAACAGCTTTTGTGTTTGGACATAAAAAACGTGAGTAAAAATTAGGTAGCTTTGTGTTGAGATCATCAGCGGATCAGTCGATAGTGAATTTGCCAAATTTCTTTTGAAGTTTGTTAAAAGAATCAAAATCGATGCCCCAATTATCCGAATCATAAAATTTTGATAAATTGTCTGCTATATCATTTTCTTCTCTGGGGAGCCACTTAGGTTCGATTTGAATTTTGCATTGCGTGCATAGATCGTAAATTTCTAGGGACAGACTTCGTAGGTTAACTTTTGTACTACCGTTTAAAATAATTCGAGCCACGTTCTGGTTGTCGGAATGCCAAAGAATTTTTTCGTTTGAAAGGGCTGAGCCAAACGACTGTAATAGCAGTTTTACAGAGAGCAACTCACGGTAAGTTGAACTTTGTTCTCTTTCAGATTTTTTGAAGTCTCCTCTGCTGATTATGTTTCCCAATCTCTGGACTATGTAACCCCCATAACCGTAGTTGCTGGCATCAGAATAAACGACTTTTGTCGTGTCTGGCTTTTTATGAAAAGAAAACCCATCGCAAAATTTTAAGTTCTTCTCCCAAAATTTTAATTCGCGTACGACGTTTCCCTGCAAAGTGCAGACGTTGAACCAAGATGGCCTGTTTTCTATAAATTTATAAATGCTCCTTGTAAATAATCTTGTTAACGGACCGATTGCTAATCCCATAGAGATGATGTGTCCCGCAATTCTGGACAGAAATTTAGCAGATGTCGCGTTTGTAACAAGAACTGATCTTCTCATGGACAACAAGTTGTTGATCTTTTTCTCAGGTACGTAAAACTTCATGGTACTCGTGTCGATTTCAAAACCCAGCCATTTCCTCCGTTGAGAGGGTGTTAAATTAGACTTTTCGACGTTGATAACAAAGCCAGCCGATTGTAGATCTTTCTTTATTATTTCGTTGCATATGAAATTAGCTAGATTAAAACTTTTAACACCCGCTATGCCGTCATCTATGTAAATAACCGTTCTGATTCCCAAGCCTCTCCATCTTTTGATAAAGTGTCTCGTGCATTTGGTAAAAATATAACAAGCAGATGCTAAGCCAAAAGGTAAAACTTTAAATCTGAAAAACTTGACTGTTCCGTCTGAATATTCCCAAGCAAATCCCAAGTAATCCCTGCAGCTTTCCGCGATTCTTATATGATGGTAACCGCTTTTCAAATCAAAAGTACCGAAGTAAAAATCAAAAATATCAGCTAACGCTTTGAGATTCTCGTATTTAAATTTTGTGACATATATGTGTTGGTTAACGTGCCTCAAATCGAGTACTAAACGTTTTTTTGTTTTTTCGTTCTGCGACGGTTAATGGGTTAACGCAAAAAGGCACAATGTATACTTGACCGATACAATCGTTCTTTAAAAGCTCTGCTATGCTTTCTTCAACAAAATCCTTGTTTCTCAAGTTTGATGTATTATTTTTAGAATAATAGGAAGAAAGTTGCGATAAAAATGGTAAACGATATATATATATATATATATCGGAACCGAAAAGAAACTTCCTTTCCGACTTTTCTACAAAAAGTTGGAAATGTCGCGTAATTAAGATCGTAAAGGAAAGAAATTGACTTACTATCAAAGATAGCTGAAACTTATCCCCATTCTGTATATGCAGCTTTTGTCTTTGGATATCAAAATAAACTTAATCATTTTATGCGAACTGTTCCTGACATCTCAGACGATCTTCAAATTTTAGAAAATACAATCAGACAAACCTTTTTGAAATCGCTCCTCAATGACTACATATGTAACGACCAAGAACGGAAATTATTCGCTCTCCCTGTAAAATATGGTGGGTTAGGTATTTCAATTTTTATCTTCAATTCGATCTTATGGGGCTCGAGTAGATATAGCATCACGAGGTTTTTAGGTACTTGGACAAGTAGTGTACTTTGACGTAAAGGTGTTTTATCGAACGGCTAAAGTCCACTTATCCCAATCACTTAGTGCCGCACACTAAAAAAACGAGCAACAAAAAAAGAGATCATACAACAGACGAGTCAATCAGGTCGACCAATCACGTTCACTCCCTTAGTATTCACTTGCTTCGGAAGTATGTCACGTGAATGCTCCACCCTCTTCAACCGCCTGGCTGAAAAAGTTGCAGAAAAAAGAAATGAAAACCTCTCGAAAGTTAAAAACTGGATCCGTTGTCGGCTGAATTTCAGTTTGTTGAGAAGTCAGCTGCTATGTCTTCGTGGATCGAGGTCATCGAAGAAATTATTCACTGAACAGGACGACATCAATTTGATCAAAATGGTAAACCGAAAAGAAAATTTTGTATGATGTGATTGGGAAGTAATTGTTTGTATTTATCTTGATCTGGCTGCTCTGTCAAAAAGGAGGATTAATTAATTGAAAAAAAAAATATTGACGTCCTCAGGATGTGTCTTTTGGGGCGTTCATAAGACAGCCATTTTGGAACTGTCTAAGGACGCTTCAACTGAAGCGTCTTGGGGTCGTCCTATGGGAAACATCCAGAGGACTATCTACATTAGACGTCATGTGGCCGTCTTTTCTGACACTTACAAAGGCTTTTCAAAATATATTTTCCTATGGATGTCCACACTACGTCCGTCCTTACTTGGGCATTTGGTGACGTCCTAAAGACGCCTATATTACATCTGTCATATCCAGGGCTTTAACTTCCGTCCCTAGGACGCCTGCCTTTGGTCCGGGACGTCGAGACGGTAATAGGATCAAAAGTGGACGTCCTCAGGAAGTCCTGTGCCTACTATACCTATAGCATTGCTCTAATGTGCAGTTAGTCGATGCTCCAAATGGGAGGTGATACGCTGCTTTTAAAGCGCATCGGAGTGAAGTATCGAAATGCGACATGACTGTGACTCGAACAGCGGTCGCACGTGAAGGCACTATCCACTACACCATCGGCGCACAATGTGTACTTAATGTGCTTGATAGCCAAGAACATGGTGCTCAAACAGAAATTTGGGGAAAGTGTATTTTGTTTAACTAAGATTAACACTAAACTTTTTTATAACCTTATTTTCTTAGTCTAACTTTTCTTCTTCAAGACTGATATATATAGATAGATGATTAATACCTAAATCTTCTATTATCTCATTGGCTCTTTTTATCTCCAGTCGAAGTTTTTCGCCCCAACCTATGTTGTTGCTTATTATTTCGCCGGGTCGATTTTAAGCAGGTTTATTTACATCAGATTACAAAATGTGTGCTGCATAAGTTCCAGCTGTACTCTGCAGACTGGTTATGAAACTTTTTTTTATAAACGTATCTTTTCACAAGATAGCCATAAACATGTCTAGCCCCATCTCAATGCAACAAATATGTAGGTAGAATCTAGAAAAATGAGTTTGACTGATCTTTAGTTGTTGTTGATGCTGGTGCTTGTTGCTGATTCACTGGAATCCATGTTTTTGACTAAAAAATGCATAAAAACATAAAAAGCAAACAAATAAATACTACAAATACAAAAATATAGACATCCTTAATTTCTAAGTTTATAGTTATTTTACGAAGAAAAAAGTTGGAATATTTCTACCACTGTTCCACGACGAACAAAATCACTTCTTTTGTCCTCAGCGAAGCAGCAAGAACGAAGACGATGAGGGAATCACCCTTTACGCATGCGTACATCAACTCGTCTTTTTGTAAGGTCGGTATTTATTATACGGGAGAAGATAAAACGACAAACTACTCCGACAAAACTACTCTTCTATAGGTAAATTTTAGCTGAGCATGTTCGTAAGATGTTCTTAATTTTTGTCCAAAGCTCAGCCTCAACAACGTTCTTAAACAAGGTTCCATGCTCGTTCCCCAGGGCTTCTTGCCTTTTTGACGATTTTTGACGACGGTGAAGAAGTCAAAATTTCGCCGTCGGGGAACGAGGATAAAAAAAACGTGTAAGTTTCTCTTCCATTGTTTATTAATTATTCCAAATCTGTCTCTTATTATTCTTTATCCCATCATTTAAGCCATCCACTCGGCCGGCTGTCGAATCTTCCAACTTCGTCTGAAAAGTTAGAGGGTTTTATATTGTGAATTATGTGAATTAAATGACAAATAAATAATAATAAATAGACAGATGCAATTGATAATATAGTAGAGAATATATAGGTACATTATACACAATTACACATTCGATAAGATGATCGTTTGTCAAAAATGAAACAATCCAAAAGCAAGATGGTGATGCGCTGACCAAGTATCGGTAGCAGAGAATATTGATATCAGGGTATGTGTCTTGGGTATCGGGTATCACCTGGGTATCGGGTCCCACTTTTCTCATATGCTCGTGAATTTCGTGATTCGATTACATGAGTTTTAGGCATTCTGTTTTTCGTCATGTGGGCAGCTGAATCGGAGGGGTAAATTTCTTTGAACTGACATTTACGCATGAAAGATTTGTCCAACCCACACATACACATACATACAGAAGAAGACACTCCATTATAGCACTAGCTGCACGTTTTTTTATACGAAAACATAGTCTAAGTTTAACCTAAGGCTTTCAGCAGAGAGAAGGGGCCACAAATTTTAAGGAAACTCTTTTATTATTACACAGCGTTTACACTGGAATGGAGCAAATTCTTACGGATTCATGAGTCAAGTTAGAGTGTGTTTACATGATAGCCAACATTTCAAAAGAAAGAAAGTGGACGTCCTCAGGAAGTCCTGTGCCTGCTATATGTATAGCATTGCTCTAACACTTGCCCAAAGGCCAATGTGCAGTCAGTCAATGGCTCCAAATGTGCTGATACATTGCTTTTAAAGTGCATCGGAGTGAAGTATCGAGATACGACTTGACTGGGACTTGAACACGGGCCTCAACGGTCGCACTTGAAGGTACTATCCACTATAACTATTGCTGCACCACAAGTATTAAGGTTTAGGTTTTAGTTAAGTTTTAGTATTAAAGTTTAGGTTATTTTAGTATACGGTTTCCGGTTCCGGTTCCTATCATTTTTGAATGTTATACTTTATATTTTCAGCTGAAATAAAAAAACTGTGGTCGTTTTTTCTCTAGTGTCTAAAAGAACAGCCTGCAATTTCATTTTTTTGCCAACTTTCAGTATCAATGATATTATAAAGGATTTCCTTATAATTAGCCCTTCGTCAATGTCACATTATATACTGAAGATGGCATGAGGCAAAAGAAGGTTTTATTGCAATAACAAATCTACAAAACCAAAAATGCTATTACCATTCACTGATTACTTTCTCATCAGATTATCAGTTTAAATAAATATTTTGAAGTATACTTACTGTAACTCTCTTTTGTCATGGATTTTCAAGTAAAAATATAAATTTAATATCACTTGTTAATTGCAATTAATTTAATATCAATTATTTTCTATCTTTCAGCTATTATATTTAGTGCTTGAATAATAGTCTGAAAAATGTGCTGAGACCTTATTATTTTATTATCTTGAGTAGACACTAATTTCATTATGTTTTGGGGAAGTCACAGAAAAAATAGAGGGGGACACAAATTTTTTGGGGAAAAGGGGGAAATAAAAAGGATGGTTCATTTGAACAGGAGGAGGGGTAAATGTCCCTCGGAACTATGTAAATATAGGCATTCCTGTTGTCTTAAGGCTCTTTTGCCTAATCTTTCAAAAACAACTCATGTTTTTGCTTTTTTTTATTTTTGTTACAATATTGGATGACTTTCACAAAATTTCTATGACAGTACAGCCTGAAAAAAACTTTACATTTACAAAAAGTCACCATCATTAGAAGTTAACAATCTTTTGTTTATCTAACATGAAACTCTACGTGTCCACGAAGTTACATGAACTCATTATGTTTTCAGCACGAATTGTTTTAAATCTCACGTTTAAACAAAAGACCGTTAACTTCTAAAGGTGCAGTTGCTTTGTGAAAGCTTATTATCTTACATGGAAACTTAAAGTTTCTTTTTGGGCTTCACTGTACATCAAGTAATCCACATGTAATGAACTTAATGCCTTTTTTAGGATATTTCAAAATGTTAGGGTGGGTTAGAGATGTTTATAAACGCCACAAAAAGAAGATCTGGTTTACTGGCATATTTGTTGGTGGCACTTACATTGTTTCGAAGTATATTTCTTGGAAATTAGAGGAATGGCAACAAACTAAAATACTTGAATTTACACAGCAAGCAAAAAAGCAATACCACTTTGAGAGCAATCAACGCACCTGCACAATGACGTTCATGTCATTTTTGCCAAATGTACGCAATACAATTGGAGAACACATGAACACTGATGAGCTAATCAAACAATTAAAAAACAAACCCAAAAATAAATTAGAGATCTGGGAGCAATTAAAGATTTTGAGTATGAGCCACCTGGTGTGTTCGATTGTTGCTAATGTCGTGTTATTGGTGTTTTTAAAAGTTGAGTTGAATATAATTGGTGGATATATGTTTGTTAGTTCCTCAAAAGAAGATGAAGGAGTTCAACCGAGTGTTGAAATGGATGATGTCCAAGTTAAATACTTGAACAATGTTCGGTATTTCATTGAGACGCAGTTGCCTCGCCTTTTCGAGAATTGTAATAAAGTTGTTGAAGGTGAGTCTCTGAATTTTAAACTGGCAAAATAACTGTCAATAATGCGTGTATAAGTGACATTCTTTGTAAGAATAACATCTTTATACGAATATCAGGTTGAAATTCTAGTTGAAAGCAACTTTTGCTTTGCCTTCAACTAATATGTTTAAAAAATGCACAGCTGTTCCAATACTTCTTCTAAAGTGTCACAATTTTTCAGTTCTTTCCGTTTTTATGAATACTATTCAACAATCAAGTGCTTCATTAAATCTCAGGAAAAGAGAAAAGAACAACCTTAGCCTAGTATACTAAGCATACTCACGGCACACAGAGTTAAAATGTAAACGTGAATAAGGCAAGCAGAAGAATTGTCTATCCTCCCAGAACAGTTTTTGAAGAATTTCAGAAGAATTATTGACTTGCTTTTAAGAAAGTGAATTATAATTGAAACTATCTTGACAGGTGTGAATTTAAAAAGAAATTTTATGAATTTTGAACTTATTTTCTTGAAAACATTGGGTAATCTGTTATAAGTTGTGATGTTTCTCTATTTGTAGAGGTTTTATCTCCCATCTCATTAAAAGAACAAACTTCATTTGGCAAATTGAACCAGATAATGAATGAAGTGAAACAAAAGCTTTTTCTTGCAACATCTGAAATTGGAAATGATAAACATGCATTTTGTAGTTACATGGTTGATCCTAATTGGACATGCTTCGAGACGAATGATTTATATGACAAAATGACTTCTGAAACAGTTGATGTGCTGGAAAGTGCTGATTGTGCAAAGGTGATTGATAAATGCTTAGTCAGTGGATTTGCACAAGTTTTGGATCAGTTGAAAAATTCTTTTCATGGCTATGAAGAAGGTTTGTTTTTTTTGTTTTGTTTATTTTTTTGTATCCTTGAATTTGTTCCCAAGAAACAAAATCTTCTTGAAAGGACATGTCCTTCTTTAAATAAAAGGGTAGCTGGTAGTAATTTGAGGTAAAGATGTACCTGCTTTTGTTATAAAACCAATACATAATTTTGGTTGAGCTTCAAAGTTAATTTTACGTTTCGACAACAGGCTCGTTTTGTTGCTTACTTTGTTACTTGTTGATTTTCTACATGGGAAGACTAAATATACAGTTTTTTCAGACAACACCACAAGAAATATACATGCATTATCTATGTTGCTTTTCACCCTTCTTTTTTTTTAGATTTAGTTTTTGGTTTTTGTTTTTCGGGGATATTAGGGTTCTACCTAGTGCCTATTGATTTGCCATACGCCAAGGTTATACCACTCTTAAATGGACACATTCACGAGATATTTAAAGATATTTTATTTTTCGTCCTCCCTATATTTTGAAAGTGGAAGAGCACGGGTGTTAGTGGCAGTAGTAACTCATTGGGGAAATGAACCTGTAAAAAAATTTTACACGCTATACTAGTATCTATAAGGGTTTCTTTGCTTTGGGCAAATCCACTTTAGGCTGCTTAACAGTTTCTTCGTCTTCGTTTTCTTCGTTATGTTGCTTATAAAAAAAGCGCGTAGATTAAAGAAAAATGTAAGTTCAACAAAATGAATTTCAAAATTGTCAATTTGATCCATCACTTCCTCGTAACATTTTTATTTTCAATGATATCATTTTTTCTAGCCATTTTGTTCTTGTAGACCCTGAAGTAATCGTATCTGTTGAAGATTGTGTGAAGCGAGACTTTTTCAAGTCAATTGATTTGCCATACGCCAAGGTTATACCACTCTTAAATGGACACATTCACGAGATATTTAAAGCTGGGACAAATGAATTTCTTGACGCTGTCTTCTCGGAAAATGTCCTGAGGGAATTTTCAAGTAACATATATGACGCTTTCAGTAAAGATTATTTTTGTTCATAACTGCATGTTGATGTCCAAAACAACCGAAAATTGTGATTTCCGCTAACGAAGTGTAAATCGATGGCGTAAGTAAGAGACGTTTTTGTGTTTTGAACACAAGGGGGAAATTCAATAATCTTCAAACTGTCACATTTTCATCCGAAGGAGGAAAAATACAGTTCTCTAGTTTGAGAAGTAGCTGTTGAACAAACATCTGTTAAGTTAATGGTATTTATCTAGAATAGAATTTTTCATAAACTACGTCACAACATCCATCGCCTCGTTTCTAATCTTTATAATCATTTAAGCGTAATAAAAAAACAACGTGAAACATTTTCCTTGAGGTATCGTTTCTCTTTGTAAACTACCCAAGCGTCGTTAATGTTCAGGGTGAAAACGAGGCGATGGATGTAATGACGTAAGTTATGAAAAGGTCTATATCTGTCCAAAGACAGTTAACAGAATCGTCCTATAGAATTTCATAGTTGCCTGTTCCAGAAAGATGAGGGGGAGGAGGGGAAAGGAAGGTGAGGGAAAGGGATTTTGAAAGAATCCTTTACAGGGGTCATAAGACAATGATGACATGAAAGTCATCTCTTGAGAGAGAGTTGGTGATGGTTGCCCTTTCAGTGGACATCATCAAAGTGAAAGTCAAAATAATGAATTTGTTTATGTCAATGATACATAAATAAATAAGTTTAAAATAAACAGGAGATTAATGCCACTAGATACGGAATGTGCCTATTCCCATAATACGCCTTCCCATAATACGCCTTCCCGAATATCCGGCCTTGTTTTAGATATCAAAATTGCCTCTAATCATTCTACTGGGAGTTTTTGTAATAGAGATAATTACTAAGTAATTAAGTTAAAACATTATTGAAACAATAAATTTTATAAAAACGAGGTTTGGTGTACTAGGTCAAAACATGTTGAAACAGAAACTCGGGAAAGGTGTATTCTGTTATCTCTGTGTGATGCACTTCGGAAGGATTACCACAATGCAATGCTATAATTCCGGCTTTGGGATTTGTTAAACCGTGTCCTTTGGAAGTCCGAATGTTACTTTTGGTCGTGAAACTCTTATCATACAATTGCGATATTTTTTAATGTTTTTATTTGTTTGTTTGTTTGTTTGTTTGTTTGTTTGTTTGTGTTTTTGCAATTTATTGTGGTAACTACGATATATAGAAAAACTGAATTATGGCAAATGTCAAGTCATTTGTACCAGAACTTATACTTGTATAGTTTTTACACTATAAATTATTCGTGGAACAAATTTCTTATGGAGTAAATTTTTTTTATACATACAGTAGACGTCCGTTAATTCGAGCACGCAAAGGATCAAAATTTTGTTCGAATTAACGAATGTTCGAATAAAGCGGCAGTAAAAAAAAATCATGAATTTTAATATAACTGGTAGAATTTTTTTTTTTTTTTTTTTTTTTTTTTTTTTTTTTTTTTAATATTTACCCCTAAAAAGCTTTCCGTGGTAGTTGGCCTAGTTATAGGTACTTACTGAAGGAGTATGGACTATGGACTGAATACATTCCCATCTAAAAGGCCATCATGCTTATATGACAAAATGGAATACAACAATCGGAGAATTTCTCAAGACTATATTAGAACCGGAAAATAAATTTGACAAATTTGCAGTTGCGGTTATGAAATGCGGTGATGTGGTTGGTCATTTATCGAAGAGAACAGCAGGTCGTTTTGCAAAAACATTTTCATTTTTTCTAAGTGGAAGTAATGAAAAAAGTTGTAAAATCGAAGTTACAGGGAAGAGAGTAAACCTTGGCGACGGAGAGGGACTACCATACCAAAAATACTTTTTTGCCTAGGTGCTAGAAATATGAATCGCCCACTTGCGTTTTTTTTGTTTGTTTTTTTGATTTTCTTCTGTCCTTTGTCGTTGATGTTAATTATAGGAGGAAGTGGCATAACGAAGGTGTTTATATACTTCTATTCCTTCTTCCGATATTGCAAACGTTTTCTGAAAAGCAAATTCAATGAATGGTACTCTGACCAGGTGAGAAAACAACTGGATGATGACGTGTCTTTGGAAAATGTAAGCCTACAGTTCACGCTAGCTTAAAACCTATTCATGCATCGTGGATCGCGTTCTTCAATCACGTGACCATATTGCTAGGGAAGGAAAAGGTCGAAAGTGGGTGTAGAGCTGTAGGAATTTCAGATGCGTTAAGGCTTGGCTTAGACAATTTACTGTACTGACCCCTTCGACGGTATTGACCCAATGCCAAGAGAAGAAAATGTTCAAACAGAAGGACATTTTTTGACTCTTTGTGACGTTCCCGAGGAAGAATTTCGTGCTCTTTGTCGAGTGCGATTACGTGACGAAAATGACGAGGATTCCGAATAGGAGAACGACTAATGCAACCAGATGTTTAACTTGCAAAGAGTAAAAAAGTGTATTCGTTGAATTTGAAGGGTTTTTTCCCGTCTTTTCCCCATTGCGAATGTTTTTTTCCCGCGAAATTGTGGACATTAGTCGACATTTGCCAATAAACCTGAAACCGTTCAAACACCGTGTTATGACCTAGCCAACAAGTATGGTCTCGTTTTTAAGGTCTTAATTGCTTTTAATTATTCTACTTGGGAATTGGAATAATAAGTGACTTGCTTGACAATAACACTATGAAATTAGTAAAACAATAACATGTATAGAAACGAGGCGAAACTTGATAACTAAGCATTAACACGGTGTTTAAACAGAAATTCTGGAAAATTCAAAAAAAATCGTCGATCGCGAAAGTTTTTGTTAAAAACTTAGCGTTTTTTTTCTCCTCGCGAAACTTTCTGCCCTGAAAGTATTGAAATTTTGAGTTTCCTCATAAAACCGAGAAGATCTGATCAGCTCTTAATTTTTAAGAATTTATTCATCATGCATGCAAGCGGAAACAAAAAACAAAAGCCTTACGGCTTGAAGGTCAGCGCTTACTTAGACTTTGTCCATGCATGATTTGAAATTAGATGAACCTTCACACTGAGGACATTTTTTGTGGTAACATAAATTTGCAATGCTTTCATAGACTCATGGCACAACAGTGTGCCAAATAGATTTTTGGGCACAATTTGTTTCCTAATGCACTTTACAGAGAACAATACAGAGAACGATGGATGTTTTCAGTAATATTAGTATTGCTATTTACTTTTTGAATTCTATTAACTCGATTTTTCCTTTAAACCACCCAGGTGCTTATTCATTTTTGCAACTTGGAAGTTTCATAGGCGTAAATGAATTCACATATACTTTAAGTATAAAGTATGCAAATTCCTAAGATTAAGAGTTTCGATGCATGAATCCAACTTTAAACTTTTTCAAACAAAGTAAACAAAAACGTTCAAATAACCAACAAGAATAGTTATAAAAATAGAGTTAAAGTAAGAACTGCTTCTTATGAAGCTTTTCATCATGAACTGTAGGTGAGCCGAACGAATGCCTCGGCAACAAAATAATACTTAATTTCAAGTGATATACTTTGCATTAGAAATAACTGAGATCTTCCTTTTTGTATTTCATGGGAATAAGATCCTTTTTTTCGTGAATAACTTGTAAATACCAAAATACTTACTGAATGTTTTGATAAGCTTTTGAATTCCTAGCCTGCGTTCGTTCATACAATTTATATAGTTTCGTAAAGGGAATTTCGCAGAGTCTAAAACGCGGGCTAAATGCCATTTCCGCCGGAGGAGTAGTAGTAGTAGTCCAAGGGTGTTTTAATACGGTATTCGCTTTCGCTGCTACCGTAAAAAGAAAAGCGTGCAAATAAATTCATTGGTGATACAGACTGAAAACAGAAATTATGTTAATGTGCTCCTCCGCAATTTGCGACTACCCTCTAGATCCGCCGCTGAAGGCAGTATATATATGAGACGCCTATCCGCATGGCCGGCAGTTTCTTTTGTTTTCTTAGCCTTAAATGACTGGCAGTTAACCTATTTTTTTTATTTTCATTGTAGAGAATAAAAATGATTGCATATCTATATATACATTGTGTACACTGGAATGCCTTGTGGATGTGCTGTCAGTTACAAAAATCTGCCAGCCATGCAGAAGCCTAAAAACAAACAGAAACTATAGCCAGAAAATTGTTGAGCTATTTGGAATAAAAATAAAGTTTTAAAAATTGGAGCTGGTGCTGAAGAAGCTGTGCTACACTTTCATTTTCAAACATCTATACCCATCATAATTACAAAGTATACACACAAAACTTAGTTCTGTAATGCATTAAAAACTGTATTAATACACCAAGAATACTTTTTTGAATTAAAGTTTCTGTCTTCTTCACCCTTATCCACAAACCCGGAACTTTACGCCATTTTTATAACCCGTTTTCTTAGCAACCCATTTAGAGATCGAATTGATGAGTAGGCGTTGAAGTAACGGGCAATAACAGACTCCGATACTCGGGAGGGTGTTGTGAAAGGGCGGAATTAACTGCAACATTACAGACTGACTAACTGACTGACAGACACGGGGAAATGAAAGATCAGCTGCCTCGCGGCGCTGACCAATAAACGTTTCTGCAATCTATTTGTCGTGTTTTGAACGTTCATCTGGTTTTTAACAGCAGAAAACTAACCCACATATAATACATTATAATCTACTTATTTCAAATATCCTGTCTTGATTATACAAACTCGTCCTCAGGCCATTTTTGTCATTTATTTTTCGATGTTGCTTTGGTGAACTAGTTTCCAGTCTTCTTTTTTCTCCAATTCATGAAGGAAATGGAGCTGAACAGTTAATACGATTGGTTTTAATAAAATCCATATTAAATATAAATTCATTTGTCGAAAGTGAAACAAAAATCACTTACTGTCACCATAGAATGTTTGAATTTGAGAATTTAATCATTTCAATTTTGTTGTGACAAGGATTGGAACTTGCTGTCATCACGATGTATTGTTTATATTTCTGGTATCTCTCACAATCCATCACACAACTAGTGTTCTCACTGCAGTTTAAAACTACGGTTATTATCATAACTGCGAAACCAGTAAATACAGCAATGTTATGCGTTGCGAGTCTTTATGATAAAATATATGTTCCCTACGACCTTCTAGTTACGCCTCTGCAACCTGAACGAACAAAAGGTATTAGACTCTTGTCCACATTTTACCATTTCCAAATTTGAAATGCAGTCTTTTGCCTTCAATTTTTTTCAGGATGTCTAACGAGCAGTAGTAACGAATTGCTCTCGATAGCTTATCATAAGTCATGGTTGTAGATCGTTTGCATTCCCCCCACAACGAAGCCATCTCTCGTGTGTTTGCAATTCGAAACTCGTTCTTTTCACTGTCTACCCATTCAACACACGTGCTGTTTGGATAAATACGTTTTGATAATATATCTCGTAAGAAGTCCCACAGATGATAACATCGATTGGCTGGAAAAAAGGAAAGAAATGGTTGTTAACGGGACGTTAAATGATCCAACGCTTTCAATGAAAATATTTTTGTTCTTTTTCCATCACGAACACTGCAGTTGTTATTATTAGCGCATCAAAGACACGAGGCTGATTTTCTTAACTAAAGGCGTTGGAAAATTTTAATATACTAGTCGCCAAGGCTAAGACTTTGTGTGGACTTACTTTGCGCACCCACTGCTCTCTCACAGCCGCATCTACCATTTTGCGTGGCAGACAAACAGACAGACAAGCAAACAGAGAATCGGATGTTAATATATAGGATTATATGATCTTATTAATTTTCTTAGAATTTTGTTGGCTTGAACTGTGTAACTTATATTTCATTATTCATTAAAAAGGATAAATGTTAAGTTTATGGTCTCTGCTGTAATATATAATACTAGCCGCCAAGGCGGCGTCGCTCGCCCATGAAAACTTTCTCTTTCAGTGTGCGTTTTCCCAGATAAGAAAAAAAATGAAAAGAAAGTGCTACCAGCTTATAGAGCTCGAAATGCTGATCAAGAAAATGTATAGGATCATATGTCTATGACGAACCGTTACAGCGATATGTTTGATCAAAGATCTTACGTTGCTGACTCTCCCCGTCTCTTTCACTACTCGCGTCTACGATTTTGCGTGACAGACAAACAGACAAACAGACAAACAGAGAATCGGATATTAATATATAGGATTTGTAATAATTAAAATAAAAATAATAATTATAATAATTAAAATTATACTACGTAATCCACTGCTTTTAAAAAGTAACGATACAGTTTTATATATTTATATATTATATTTCAGTTAGATGATCAAAAATATAGTTGGAAAAGTAAAAGACACCAACATTAAACCAGTAATTGCAAGAAGAGTTGTATCGGTCATATTTTCTGTTCATCCGTCATGCAATGTTCATCCGTCATGCAACTGCGTTATGTTTAGTGTATACTTTGCATAATAAAATATTCTCCGCAAATCACTAAGCGCAAATGAAATGAAGTGTTCCGCGTGTCTTTGTCACGATTTGAAAAATTAGCCAGAGTACTTTAGGGCAAATAAGAAGTATGCATTTCAAAATTGTTCTAACTTGAGAACAGGACAGAACCCCAATAATGAAAATACATACGTTGAACTCGAATCTTTCGATACTTGCTTGATTGACCTTCTAAAAATCATATTAAAATATTTTTAACAATGAGAGTTGGTAGACAGGCAACACAATAATATGTATATACACTTGTATGATTGAGCGCAAACAATAAAGCATATGCGTCACATAAGTAATAAGATTTTAAAACAAAACACAGGAGGAGGTGAAACACATCAATAGATCACAAAAATACTATAAATAATATATAATAAATTATAATAACTTTTAGAATACGCTGTAATACTTCACTTTTGGTTCACTCCTTCAAGCTAACAATCTTAGTAAGAGTACCTGGATCAGCCATTTTGATGTTTGTGCTCCATCGCCTTTGTTTTGTTGGAGGCCTGACTCTTTTGTCTTTACATTGCTGACGGGCGTCTTTTGTTTTAGATCCGTCTTGCCCTTCCTTACGACGATATTTCATGAAAACATCACTCATTTTTTCCACAAGATATGCTGTTCTGCTTTTGTTAATAATAAAAAGTTCGCTGTCTCGAGTGTAAGGGTAATTTTCAAACAAACACTTGCTTGTCGTGATGCGGTGATTTACTTGAGTGCTTGGCTTGTCAATAGGTTCTATATGGACTACCGTTTCCCAGGATTTATCGTCTTTTCTCGCGTCGTCATTCGGTATCGAATCTATCGATATAATTTTCACGTCGTTGCTTTGTTCCGTTTGGGCAGCACGACTGTCTGTCCAAACTGGTGTTTCTTCATGACAGTGAACGTCATGAGCGTCATTAAGATATTCATCCAAATCGAATATGTCGGTCGAATCTGGAATTACACCAGAGCCGAAATCTATAGAGTTAATCAAAGTGTTGATTGGTTGATCAAAATACTCCGTTAAAGGAACTTCTAGTAAATCTTTGTGCATCATTTTGTATGGCCTGTAAACAACAACAACAACAGCAACAACAAGGTTAATAACAGTCGTGAAAACTGAAAATGATCTAACCTATAACAAACGAGTACACAAATGCAGAAGGAATGTTTAGATAATACATAGTTGAAAAAAGTAAGTAGCAAAACGGATTAAATTGAATTTGTACATTATTTCTTAAATATATCTATCTCACAATCGCACATGTTCTGGATTGCTTCTCGCTAGAAAATGTTTTTGTTTTTTATTGTTCACCAAGCGAAAACACGCCTCGACAGGTTCTGACACAAAATGGATACTTCCAGGGGAGAGTTACTTGAATTGTTTCTTTCTATTTTTAATTAGAAATAACACATTCTTTCTATCGACGAGTTTCGATAGGAAGTAGTTATTGCTGTGGAGGAAGTTTAATTTTTATTAGATTTCATTGCAAACACGCATGATTAAAATACACGCATAATAAACTTAGTACTGGACCCGTCAAAATTTAAGAAACTTTTTGGAACTAAGATGGTTATGCTAATTTCCAAATAAGCAACTTTTTGGCAAATCTCAAACATTGATAAAACTCTGAAAATAGGCAAAAGCTACTTCAAAAGATAGGTGAAAAATCGTACACGGGTAGTATAGATTACCTCAGAATCGATAAGTTATGTGATTGATGTGATTATGTTGTGTATTGTAATTGTATATGAAATGTATAAAAAGATGCGAAAAAGCAATGTGTTTGGCTCTTTAATGACGTTAATGGCGTCATGTTTAATGACGTTAATGGCGTCATGTTTCGGTGTATTGTTGCTTAAAAAATATGTGTTCTTTTAGAATGGTACTACTTTCGCTTATAACTTTCACGTAAGCTTAACTATATAGATGCTATAGGAAGAATAACTCTTTTTTTACTACTGATTTAATAGGATTTGAATTAAACCGAAAGTACTACAGTGAAATCTCTATAAAGCGTACACCCTTCTGTGAAGTGGACATCTCCGTTTAATGGACGCCCGTTTAAAGGATTTACAGTCAAATTATTATTATTATTATTATTATTATTATTATTATTATTATTATTATTATTATTATTATTATTATTATTAATTCGCATAGGTAAAGTCTCTATAAAGCGGACAACTCAAAATTAGAACAGAAAAACAATATTTTTAACGTATGTTTTGCCGAGTCTGCATGGGCAGAATTCAAAACGGCAGGAGCGAATAGCTAATCTTAAAGTCGCTAGTCATTTAGATATTTATAGACTTTTAATAAGGTGGCCACCTATTATAACTCTGGCGGTCGCGCATTTAACACAAGCGGCCGCTTGGGTTGACAATAATTGAGCTTCTGGTATAATTGGTTTCTGGTCCTCAGATTTTCTAACTATAAACATTGGATTACGTTATTAAGATTGCCAACACAGTGTAGGAGAGCTCATCAAATATCATCATCATCAACAAGCTCACACCACGGCTTTGCTATGATCGAAATAAGTTTAAAATATTTGCACAGAAAACTTTAAATTAACCGAGGTCGAATTGGAAATCTCCAACTTCATTGGTGCAGTTTAAAAGTTCGTTTCTTTCTGAAGTACTGCTGCATTGAAAACATAATAAATCGCTGACCAAGAATTACGGTGACCGCCTGTTATAGTCAAGCGACCGCTTGTCCAATTACCTTTTTTATGCACCAAAGTTGTCCGCTTTATGTAGCGGTAACAATTGTTTATTGAGCTCAAAATATTCTTCCCTATAATTTCTTATTTCTTAATATATTCCAGGTAATAAACATCCGTTGGCAGTTTTTCTTCTTACCACAATTACAGCGTCGTGTCGTCAATTACTTGTGTAGCAGCGTCGTGTCGTCAGCAAACATGTGTACTATCAACTCAACAATCCATTAGTGTAAACAACAACAACGACAAAAACAACAACAACAGTTTTCTAAACAAACATCTTGAAAGAAAAAAAATAGTGTTCATTTTAGTTGGAGTGTCCTTTTTATATTGAAAGAAATACGAACAGGATTTGGTTTTTGTGGCGATGTCATGACGACTCGCGCGAAAGAAGAGCAGCCGACAAGTACCGTTACTCTACACCTAAAAAAAGTATCAATTACACTTGCAGAGAATCAGAAAACCCTATCAGCATTCGACAAAATAAATGACATAATTGTCAAAGAAAAGACAAAATTGTCAAATCGGGATGTTATAGTTTTTTTATAGTACATGTGACGTAGCATTAACAACAATAATAGGATAAACAAAAAAAATATTTTTAATTGGATCCTACCATCTAAAACAATATTCGGTAAAATACTTCCTCAGACTATAAATAAAACATCTCCATATCTTCTAAACTATAAAATAAACGCTAGGGGATCGAAATCAGCCAAGATTATCTTTCAATATTGTACTGTCTTTCCGAGAATTCTCATTTTCCTTATCAAAACAAACTTTAGAGTAGCTCTCCTAATGTAATCGGTTCTCCTACTAGAACAAAAAAATCGCTTCCAAAAAGGCGTATCGATGTGGTGCTTTTACAGCACTTGATTAAGAAGATTTCTCTAGACAGTGTATCCCAGGAACACTTGTAAGTTTCGTTACGAATACCTTGAGTATTAACTCCAGAGGAAATCTCAATAATGTCTAAAACACTAGCATTATCCTTCTTATTGTTATTTTCAAAGTAACAGAGTCTACTTGCTTCACTATTAAAGGCTATCCGTTTCTAGATTTATTTATTTGGACAAATTCATTAGTTTCCACAAATAATTATTAAAAGGTAACAGACGATATTGTGAAAATAATGTCATTGCATCAATCAATAATAGATGAAGCATTCAGCATTAAAGGTTCCTCTTATCATTTTTGCTGAAACTTAGAATTACTTTCTTTTAATTTTTTTGTAATGTTGATAGCAGGGATAAAGTTATGATAGAGAACTTATAGATAAACTTTCGTGATACATTTGTAATTGCTCACATCATAAAGAGAAGTTTTCCTCCTTCAGATTCTGTTAAAGCTATCATAACGCAGTATGATCGCTTTAACAGATAACTCAGTATACTGAGTATATACTGAGTTATCCGTCCTATAGGACAATTGTACCATTGCATCTCGTACCCCAAAAGAAGGACACATACCAGAACAAATATCTAAAGACCCAAACAAGTTGTTTGGGCCAAGATCGTTCACGAGGCACGTGACAAAACATTTTTCGAAAGAAATTCGAAATTGATATCAGTTAAAACAAAATTGGCCAATTTAAAATCAGAACACTCTCTTTATCATAACATTTTAATGTTTTGAGGAATAACAAACCGTGTCATGTTGAAGTGTTCTTTCCAAAAGTAATCTGAGTATTTAATCGAGTTACTTCATCATATTTCAGCATGACAATTTTTGGCGGTTAGACACGACCTTCTATGGCGCAACCTCTGTAATTGAGAGAACTTCTTTATGTATTGTTTATCCATTCACGTGCGTATATAAAGTGTGTTCATCTTATATGATCATAACACTTTTTGGTGGAGAGTCTCTTATTTTCGTTTGGCAGAACGAGGCATTACGCTAAAATGTTCTGATTTATCCAGACAGAAATAACAAAGGTTTGACCGCAAACCTGCAAAGCATTGATGATATATGATACTGATTTCAAACGCGGCTAGCGATGCACAAATCGAAATTCAGAAAAAGGCCTATTGGAAGCTCGTGTATTGATTCACTTGTGTGTGCCTTCTGCAACAGAAAGGTTACAAATAATAACCGATTTTCTTGTACTCGCGTCTCTTAACAATCGCTTCCAAATTGTTGCGAATTTACGTTCACAATCCGCATTAAATATCGCAAATACGTTCACAATCCGCATTAAATATCGCAAATATGCAGTCAACCCTTGCTAACTCAAACTCTCGAGGGACTGAGAAGGCAACGAAACGCTAAAGTGACCAGATTTTCGTTCAAGATAATAGATAGAGAGTGTACGAGACAGCGAGAAAAGCTCTGTGCTGTCATGCTAAATATATTTGAAAAGGAATTTGATTAGCTATAAAAATAAATGACGTAAACAATTTGGTATCAAGTTTCACAATATTCGATCAGTTGTTTTTCTTTTTAACATTTATCGATGTTCACGAGTCACTAAAATGTCATCTCAAAGTGTTACTATCAGCTCTCGTGTCAGCATTGAATACGGTATACAGTTTCGTTGAAAATGAAACACTTAACATTATATCATCATTATTACACGCAAATCATTTTGGTTTTTGAAATCTGTCTAAAGCAGAACCACGTGACAGGCAATATGTTTCTTTGTTTAACTTCAAGATCTTTTTTTTTCTCATCCATCATTAAGATTTACCAATTTGTGTTTGTTGTTTATTTGTTTGTTTGTTTGTTTGTTTGTTTGTTTGTTTGTTTGTTTGTTTGTTTGCTTGTTTGTTTAATTGATTGATTTCTTGGGGGTGGGGACGTTAATGTTAAAAGCCAATGGGAACATATCTCGTTCAGTGTAAAAGGAATGGTTTGGGAATATAAAATATATACCTCGATGAAGAATCAAAGCAATTGAAATGTTAAACGTTAAATGAGTGAAGAAACATTCATCAATGCTAATACACGCTTAGTGGGGACCGATGTTATACACATACGTTTCAAAGTCAGATTAACTTCAAAACATAGAAGAAAAACAAAGTGACTGAGAATAAATGGAAACTTTTTTGCAAATTTCTCTTTTGTTTTTCAATTAAAACAAAAATTTAGGAAATATACACCGTCGGTGTAATAATGAGATCTTGCTATCACATTCTTTCCTGTAATTCAATCTTGTTCCTATTTCTAGAACCTTAATAATTACTTCGTGAACTTTAACCCTGTGAGATGTTGTCGGTTATAACGCTTCCTAACACAAAAGAAATTTGACGAACTTAGAAAATCGTCATCCGTCATTGCGACAATTGTTGAGATTCGTGAATTCAAAAGAAAAAATCGTTTGTTGAAAATTTCTGATTTGGTCAATAACTTTATAGAAAAAGATTTCTTCTATTCGGAGATAAGCAAAACATGAAATCACGAGGCTACGACAAAAAGTTCGTGTAAACAAGACCTTACCTGATCACTTTTGGATTCAACGTTTTTCTTGTTTACGTCGAGCTTACATCGTATGGGTTTAATGAGATCATTTCTGGTTGGATCTAGGAAGAAATAGTTGCGTGTTAAACTACAAGCTTTGGCATGACTTAAATCTTAAATAAAGCATTGTAGGTTTCATAGAAAATATCCCAATTTCGAAAAGCATTGATCAATGAAGCTTTATAGCCATTTATAAATATTTTACAAACATATAAGAACAAAGATTACAGAGGAGGTAACAATGACTGAAAGTTGAATGAGGATACTGGAGCCACTGCAAGAATTCTCTCACTTTTTACCAAACTAAAGCAAAACCAGCAATTCTCACCCTCAAAGTAACACCGAAAAGTGTTAAAAACTTACTACACTTTTTACAGCCGGCCTTCATAACTTGACATTAAAATAGCCGGCATTAGATGTTCGTCTGTGAAAGTTTGACCGTGGACTTTTCTAAACTAACGCCAAACAAGACCGGCGTAAAAAAGTGGCGTTAAGGTACTGGCTATATTTATTCTATTCTGTTGCTCATCTTATTCGTGAAACTAAAATCCCGAAAAACTTACTTTTTCTAGTAACATCTTCACTTCATGTTCTCTCCTCTGTTTCTTTGTTTCATAAGGATTAGCTTCTAACGCATCGAAGTTCGGCTCTCCGCTACCAGGTACAATCAGACTTGTGAATCCTTTGGACTGTCCCACGCCAAGAACATCTTCAAAGGGACAAAACTGAATACTAGATATATCTGTTCCAGGTATCACGTGTGTCATGTACGGCATACTCTGTTTTGTTGATAGAACATCTTTAAAAATTTACAAGAGCATCACAATATAATAATGTTTCATCAAGAGAGAGATAATATTTTCTTGATCAGAACATGATAGTATTCATCTATACACGGCATATATAGTAAACATGTTTCTGTATAGAGTAGCTTTAGTTAATTAAAAACATGATCTAAAGTTGTGACAACATTTCGTTTAGTTACTCATACATTTCTGTTAACTGCAGGCGAGTGCAGGAAGGCTAGAACAAAACAAGCATTGATACACTATACCATAATACATGGTACAAGTTTTTCGCCTAATGTATTCATGATTATTGTAGCATTCGCTTTGCCCCTTTGCCCCGTGCAATTGATAATTTGAAATATCCTATTTTAATGAACATGTTCATTCTTGTAACTTGTAAAATGAACCACAAAAAATTGTAGCATGTGGTATACTGCGATGCAGCATGTGGTATTCTGTGATGTAACAATGGCTTGTTAAGATATCCCAGTGGGCACGCATCCGTCCCTCAGACATCCCATGGACGTCCTGTCGTCCACGTAATATTGGGCCTGTCCTCTTCAAGTCCTTTTTTGGACATCCTATTTGAGCAGACGGACTAGACTTTCGACGTTCTCGTTCCCTGTGTCCACTGGGATAGCTTCAAGTAGACTTTTTCTTAAATTACCTCCCGTACCGTTCTACAAATGCCGTTTCAAATCGTAATTGCGTTATTTTCCGCGATACGAGTGATCACAATATTTTAGAGCTTCCATCTGATCTGACACGAGGGAATGTTTGTGCAGAACGAAAGAGTCGCAATCAAAGGTCCATCATGAAGGAAATCGCATGCGTTAGTATTGAAACTTCCTAATCATGTAATATCATCATTTTGTTGGTTGCCAAATAAATTGAGCGAGCGATAAACGATCAAACTTGTCGAATCCAATTTGTCGAATTTGAATGAGTTATATGGTTCCACGGTTCTACGATGAAATCAAATTGTTGACAATTCGCTCAATTTATTTTAAAATGTCAACATAACATGATAACTTGATTAGTTGACATTACTTTCAACAATTTGTAAAAATTGAACATGTCTATCTTTTAAAAGGTTAAAATCGACATGTCCAATCCAATACATTGTATACGCCTTTCCCGAATTTCTGTTTAAACGCTGTGTTTTGGCGTAGTTAGTACATCCAACCTCGTTTCAGATATCAAAATTGTCACTAATCATTCTACTGGGAGTTTTAGTAATAGAGATAATTACTAAGTAATAAAGTTAAAACATTATTGAAACAATAAATTTCATAAAAACGAGGTTGGATGTACTAACTAGCTCAAAACACAGCGTTTAAACAGAAATTCGGGAAAGGCGTATACAATTTATTGGATTGGACATGAAATTTGGGAACAGAAATTCGGGAAGGTGTATTGAAAATCTGCAGATACACAATCAGATATGTAGAATTTGACAAATTTGATTCGATGAATTTAGCCCGCTTTACTCACACTCCTTGTTTTTCAACAGCCATCGATAACACTGGACTTCTATGACATAACATCTTCACTAATGGTTCTTTGACAGTCGGGCTCCACATTGTAACAGTTCCTACGCAATGTACATATGCACAATATATATATATATCTATATACTAATAGCGAGTTGTGCATCCACTTTTTAGTTCGGTCAGTGTGAATAAAAGAACTGGGAACGAAATGTTCGTATGGAAAATGTTATGATTAAATTTTAGGTCGTGCGTAACTGAGTTGTCGAGATATTGGCGATATTAGTATTATAGGAGTAGCGCGACGTCAGTGGGCACATTGCATTGCACCCTAAATGGAACGCGATTTTTAGGGTCAAATATCTCGCAACCAATGGGAATAACTGACGTCACTTTGGGCGCGCGATATTGGCGATGGGGTGTCGAAAAATTTGGGTCTAAAACTTTTTGGGGACGGGTGTGACGTCATCAGAATTTTTGATCGGTGATATCTCCGTAACGGTACATCGTACATAGGCGATCCCATACATTTTCTTGATCAGCTTTTCGAGCTCTACAACATAATGGTACTTATTTTTTTGGATTGTGTGATTTTATTTTTCGTCATATACTATATATTGAAAGAGGAAAAAAAGTGAACTGGTAAAATGTTTTTACCCGGGATACTAGTCTATATACTAATAGCGACTGTGCATACCACTTTTATTTTAGAGAGTGATACATTTAGAAAAATTTCACGGTCATTTTCACAGGAGGAGCGCGTAAAACCACGCTGCTGCGAGAAGCGTTTTTTCAGTATTAGTATATTTGTAGTAGCAAATGACGCGACATGAATTTTTTGGCACGGGTAACATTGCATTGCATCCCCAATGGAACGCCACGTTTAGGGGCAAATATCTCGAGAACTGACTGGGATAACTGACGTTTTTGGGATCCGCGATAATTTGGCAAAAGGGTGATGAAAAAAAAATTGGGTCTAAAACTTTTTGGGGACGGGTGTGACGTCATTAGGATTTTTGATCCACGATATCTCCGTAACGGTACGTCGTACACAGACGATCCCATACATTTTCTTGATCAGGTTTTCGAGCTCTACAACTTAGTGATACTTAACCTTTTGGATTGTGTGATTTTATTTTCGGTCACCCCTATATTGATAGGAAAATCACGGGATGGCGGTAGCTCCTGGGGAAAGTGAACCGGTAAAATGTTTTTACCCGGGATACTAGTCTTCTTATACTAATACGCAATCTTGCTTTTTTCTTACCTAACTTTTAAAGAAAGAACGTTAAGTAAAAATGTTCGGAAAGTTCGTCAATGGATGTTTGTTTATGTTTATTCCGTATTAGCATAAGGCACTCCGGCTTAGTGCTTATAATTGTTTTATGATATAAAATACGTAAGGGAAGACATGATATAGCATATCAGGCGGAGACTTCGAATTACAATCGAACGTAGCAGCTATTGACAACGAATGTAAAATAGTTGTTTGAAGAAAAAAGAAGCGTTTGTTTACATTTTTTAAGACAAAGTAATAATAAGAAACATGGATAAAAAAGACAATTTTTATTTACGAAGAATAGTTTTTACATATTTACGAGTTATATATAATGTTGAAGGTATAAGACATATCAAACGGCATTTTATCCAGTTTCGGTTTGTTTTTTTAGATTTCCAGAGAAAAGAAAGAAAATTTAGTAGAAACTGTGTTGAGCATGGTATTTTTTAGTACAATGATAGAAAGAAGAAAGTCAAGAAGGTATAAAAGATTAGAGATTTGATTAATCTGTTGGTTTTGGCCGTGAGTAAAATAAGTTAATACCGATGGCGTTTTTCTAATTGGCGATCTCTCTGTTCCTGGAATTTATAGAGAAAGAAAACTCAGCTTTGAAGAAAGAAACATTCTTCGGAGGTATGATTCTTTTTAAGATTTAGTTAATACCTTATATCTTACTTATGTAAATCCGTACATATTCCAAAAGTTAATTCTGCGATGGGTATTGTAGTGTGGGGTGAGTGAGATATTTTATAATTTGTGAATATTTTTATCTGAGAGTTAGCATTGATAATTATGAATATGTTTACCACAAAGACTGAAAGAATTTTTGGTTGACAATAAAGTTAGAAAGTGAAAAGAATTAAGAATTGGTTAGGATTCAGAAGTCGAAAAAATACAGCCTTTTATTTAATTTTTTTTATTTTATTAATTTTTTTTGTAGCAAGTTGTTTGAGGGACATGGAACTATGACGTCATTATCATGACGTTAAAATGTATTGCCGACTACATGTCGGTCACAATTGAATTTGTGTACATTTTTTCGATGGGCTTAATATATATGACATTAAACGCATAATTATTTCGTTAACTGTTGCCGTTTGGGGCCCATATTGGCTTTGAGTTATGGCTCAAATTGATTTCTTCAGTAAAACTTTACATTAAATATGATTCGACGTAAACATGTAATAATATTTTTAACAAACAAACTTCTTCCACGTTCTGTGATTTCTATTTTTGGCAACAAATAAAGGAGAAATCAATAGTTTTACCTCATTACACCGGTTATCAATGCTTGGTAAAAATGTATGGCGGGTAAAAAATTCATGAATCGATGAAAGATTTTAGGGCGGCGTTTTGGACTGCGTTTTTGTATTTCATAGAGTTATTATCAAATGGTTAGTATAGCGTGTAAAAACATCTTATTGGGAAAGATGTAAAAAATTTTTACACGGTATACTAGTATATATATTAATTCTCACTCGAATTTTTTTGAATTTCCAGATTTTGGCCCAATCCGCGAAATTAAGTTTGACAAAAAATCCATTTCACACTGCTATGCCAACCTCGAACACAGGGTCTCTTGCCTCTTCGATATACGGACAAAACAAAATATTACAACGACTGCAGGAATTTTCGAGGAAAAAGAAATCATTCGAGTAAAATTACAAATTATTACCGAGGGAAAAAAAGAATGAAAATCCTGCCAGAGGAAAATATTTAACTATTCAAAATAACATTATTTTAGCTGTCACTATGCACGTTTCCACTAGTTGAAAGCGACTTACGCTTTGTGCTGAAACCCTCTTTCTAATCACAATTATACGCCTTTTTATCTCGCAGGTAAACATCTGAAAAGGTCTTGTGAGAATTATGAGAACAATAGAGACTCCCATGTAACTATGGTTGAAAAGGTTGATAGTGTCAACTCTTTCAATTTTGTGTTTACCCCACTATAAACCCCGAATGTTGTGAGAATAGCAGCCGGGCTGAAAATGGAAAGGGAATAACAAGTATAATGTAATAGAAGATTTTTATTGCAGATGAAGCAAAACTGCATTTAACTGTACACATGTTTCCCCTGAAGTCAGTCCTACTAACTACTGCTTAAAGTGTCACAATTTTTCAGTTCTTTCCGTTTGTATGAATACTATTCAACAATCAAGTGCTTCATTAAATCTCAGGAAAAGAGAAAAGAAACTTGAACAACCTTAGCCTAGTATACTAAGCTTACTTTACGGGGGAATTAAAATATAAACGTGAATAAGGCAAACAAAAGAGTTGCCTATCCTGCCTAAACAACTTTAGAAGAACCTTCTTTTAAGAAAGTGAAATGTAATTGAAACAAGATTCGCATAAGATGCGACTATATTTCCCCATTTCTATCCTCTTTTTTCGAAAAATATGAACAGCAGTAGAAACATGGCAATGACTGTACTGACACTATTTTGCTTGATAAACTGAGACCACATATTTGCTCTCTTATAAAGTGCCATGAATAAACCATGCGGCCTAATCAAAAAGTTTTGCCTTGTTTTCAGTATTTCATAATTACTTTTAACTACTTCACCGGGAAATTGCAAGAATAAGTAATGAAATCGGTAAAAACAAATACATAATTATTCAGTACTTGATCCAAACTAACCCCATGGAAGTACAGGGAATATGAGATAGCAATAGAGATAATGGAGAGAAAAAAAATACAATTTAATTTCGATAAAAACTATATTTTCAATATGGCACTCTCTAAATTGAGTTTTCGTCCCGACATCCTCCTTCTTTCATTTTCGAAATATTATCTTTGGCGCAACGCCTTTGGCCGCCCTTTCGTAATTTAAAATAGAATAGAATAGAATAGAATAGAACAGAATAGAATTTATTTACGAAACAACGATGGAGACCTCCCCAATAGCAATTGCTAAACAAAGGAGGAGGCCACCAAAAAAATACAAAATAATAAATAGTAACTAGTCAAAATAAAAGTAAATAATAATAAATATAAAAATAGTAAAGTATAAATATCGAAATAGTAATATAGAAATTAGAGATAATAATATAAAAATAGTCTATAATAATAACAATTTTACATGCTGTTGAAAAAGAAAGTAAATGTTTAAATATAGCTGTCTGTATAAAATGTATTAGCCAGTGACTTTAGTTTACGCTCAGAGACATTAGCCAGATTAAGTGTGGAAAGATTCTGTTGGAATCTATTCCACTGTTGGATTGAGAGGCGTGTTAAGGAACTTAAACCAAAAGAATTGGTGTTAGCGGAAGGTAGGTTACGAAGGCCTAGCGACCTCCCTCTAGTACCAAAGGGATGATGAACTTTGTTGCATTTAAGTGTTTCAAGGGTATCAGAAGGCAATTTTAGATTTAAGTGTTGATGAACAAAGAGAATATTCAGGATTTCAACAAGATCAAAGAATTTCACTATGCCAAGTTCAGCGAATAAAGGTGTTGAAGGAGTTCTGGGTTCACTGAATGTTATAAGACTTCAGGCTGCTTTCTGGAGAGTGAGAATCCTGTGAGTTACAGAATTATCACGTAAACCCCAGATTTGGCAGGCATCCCGCATGTGGGAGGCAAATATTGCATGATAAATGTTGATCAAGGAATTAAGTGGCACATAGTGACGAAGCTTAGATAAGAGTCCATTGGCCCTTTTTAGTTTATTGGCAACAGCAGAAATTTGGGGTTTCCAATCAAGGTGTTCATCAAGATGGACACCAAGGTATTTCACACTATGACTGGGGTAGATTCGTGTACCTAGAAGTTTAAGATGAAATGCGCAGTTAAGCTGTTTAGATTTGGAAAAACAATGAACTCAGTCTTTTTTGGATTAAGTGAAATTTTATTGGCATTGAGCCAAGTAGCCAGAATTTTAAGATCAGCATTAACTTTCCTACAAAGAGACTCAACTGTAGTTGCAAAGTTCAAGAGAGTGTGTCATCTGCAAAATGGTAAGTTTCAGATGACTTGATAGCGAAATGCAGATCGTTTATATACAACAAGAACAACAAAGGACCAAGCATAGAGCCTTGAGGGTTACTGATTGATACAAACTGGAATCTACCTGTGAGGTATGATTTAAACCACTGGTTAGCAATGCCACGTATGCCATAGTGAGACAGTTTAGATATTAAAATATTGTGGTCAACAGTGTCAAAAGCCTTCTGAAGGTCAACAAATACTCCACAAGCATACTCACCTTTATCTAGATTTTCTCTAATCCGCTCTACAATGTTAATGAGTGTGTGAACTGTAGAATGAGACTTACGAAAGCCAAATTGCCTGGAATAGATTTGCTTATGATTATCGAGAAAACCAAGGAGACGATTGTACATTAATTTCTCATGAATTTTCTCGATATTAGATAATAGGGAAATAGGTCGGTAATTACTGACCTCCAGAGGAGATCCTTTTTTGAAAACAGGAATAACCTTTGAAGTTTTCAAAGTAGTAGGGAAAATTCCTGTTGTTAGGTCCGGTAGATTTTGAGTGTGAAAATGAGCTTATTATTTTAATGACTTCTTCTGGAGTGACAGGTGTTAGAAATATTGAATTTGGGTTGCGATTTCGAAGAAGATTGGAAAAGTGACTCCTGGTTGGTGGAATAGAGAATCTGATAATGTCTGCAATTGATGTGAAAAAGTCATTAAAAGAGTTAGCTACAATTTCAGGTTCAGAAGTAGTAGTGTTTCCAAATGATATGGAAATTGGGTTTGACGACTTGGATTTTCCAGAAATCAGATTCCGAACTCCCGACCATACCTTTTGCATGTTAGATGAATGTTGGTTGAAATAACCAGTAAAGTGATTAGATTTACTACGTCTACAAAGAGTAGCAATAAGATGACGATAGGCCTTGAAGGTATTGTGGAGTTCGGCTTCAATTTCAGGATTTCTGGCTTTAATAAATCTGCGGTAATAAGAGTCACGTTTTGAGATAGATTTGAGAATTCCAGGGGTGATCCACGGCTTTAATCTGGTTTTAATTTGCCGTTTGGTGAGTCTGATTGTGGGTACCTGTTGGACAAATAGGTCTTGCATTTTAGAATTGGCATTAAGACAACGGTCGGGATTAGAATCGCATTCCCCAAAGGTCCTACTCCAATCTATATCAAAATAATCTAAAATAAAGTTTTCCTGGACAAAATGAGACCAGTCTTGCTTAAAGACAACATGTTTTCCGGGGTTGCTTTGATTAGGTGAATGAAAAATGCAAAATTGTGGTAGGTGATCTGAAATGGAGTAACAGAGGTTACCCGAGTCCGTTCCAAATTCAGCAACACTAGAAAAAATGTTGTCAATAAGAGTTTTAGATTCCTTTGTAATTCTTGTTGGGAGTAGGATCTGCGGAACAATTAGGTTAGAGCCAAGGATGTCAATAAAGGAGGCAGATTCAGGATTGTCATCTGAACTTAAGAGATTATTGTTGAAGTCTCCTAGTAAGACAGTTTGCTTATTCTCAGATCGGATTTTGTGCAAAAGAGGTTTAAGGAATTCAGAGTTAAAAGATTTGGTAGACGGTAGAAGGATGCCGGTAGATAGTACCAACAATGATGTTAGGTTTGTTAGGTACTATAATTTCAGCAAAGACTGATTCAAGGCTTCTCGAGAGATAAAGTTCCTGATCTAAATCAGGTCTAGGTTTAAAGGCAAACGAATTAGAGACATACAGTAAAGCACCACCTGCTGATGACTCAGTAGGGGTGTGAATTGCAGAGTAGCCAGGTATTGAAAAATCAAGAACAGGTTCTTGATTTTTTATGAATTTGGTTTCTGTGATACCAATAACACTAAAGTTATATTGTAAAAGGGACAATAGAGTGCTAAGTTCGTCAAAATGTTTTGACATTGAGGCAATGTTAAGGTGAAATGCTGAGAAATTACTGCGGGTTTTCTGCGCTAATAAGTTGAAATCCTGGTATTCTGGGTATTGACAGGTGGTAGATTTAAAATTAGATTGAAAGTCTTCATTGTCGTCATTGGTAATCCCATTGACGACTTTATTGAGGTTAGAGAATAAGAGTTTAAGTTCATCACTTGTTTTGGGAGTGGAGGAGGAGGTATTCCTATTCAAGTTTTGAGATTTGCTAGAGTCATGGAACGGGAGAGAGAAGTTGATACACTTTGGGCAAGTCCAGGCCTTAGAATTAGGTTCTGCGAGAGAATTGAATTCACTGAGGTTTAGAGCATTTGTGTTGGTGAATCCAGAGATTACAGTGTTCACACAAGATGGAATTACATGAGTCACTGACTGATTTTATACAGACTGGACAGATGAATGTCATAAACTAAATTTTAAATTTTAAAACTCTAGTAAATGCCTGAACAAAAATACAAGACAGAGAAAAAACAATGAATGTACTGAACTTACTGAAAAATTGAGTTTAAACACAACCAGATACAAAATAAACACTTGCAACACATAGATACAAAGCTTGTGCTACCATGTTAGAATATAGCCTGTTGAGGTCCGCTTTAGAGACTATTAAGAGAATATGACTTAAGTGTTCAAATGATATAAAATATTTAAGTAGCTATCTCATTGACAAAAAAATCTGGAAAAAAATTAAATAATTCAGATTCAGAATTTATTTTTTCATTCTGTTTTCTTTCAGATGTGCCCATATTTTGTTACAAACGACTCGTTTTGGTACTTGAATGATGCAATAACGTGGGCTCTTTTTAGCCTTCTACAATGCCAATTTAGTTTTTGGAAGTGGCGATTTAAGTTCTCAGACATATATAATTCAGTAGTGGAAGGAAGATTGATACTTTCCATATTAACATTCTCAAGATTCTTTTTGTTCTTTAAGCACGTTTCAATTTTTTTCCTGTTGACAAGTCTAACAATTACTTTTTTGTTAGGGTTGTTTCTAGTTTTTGGTAGCCTGTGACAGGCCTCAAAATTATCAGGTTTGATATCTTCTAGAATGTCAGATTCCTTTAAAATTTGAATTACCTGTTCCTCTAACTTGTTATCTTTTATCTCATTAGGAATACCGCTAATTTCAAGGTTGTTTCGTCTCCCATACTTGTTATTACAAGCTATGTCAGTTTTAGTATTATTCAGCTCTTCTTCCAATTTTTCAACTTTCTTTTGTAATTTCTTGTTCGAATCTAACAAATTCTGTATTATTTGATCTTTCATAAGATTTAAATCATTGTTCAGATTGTTGAAGTTTGTTTCTTGTTTATTTGCGAGATTTTTGATAAGTTCATGTAGTTTGTTGATAGTCATCCTGTCAGTGGCCATCTTTGTTTGCGTGCAATCTATGTGTCGCTACGTGTTGATGTTATATGTCCGTTCTCATCAAGAGTACGGGAGTTAATTTACCTTATTAATTTCCTTTAACTGACTGTATTATATTGTGTGTAATACTAGACAGTATTTTTTGCATGATAAAACTCAAAACCTCGAATGCGTGAAAGGATTCCAAAATGCTTAATTTTTTTACAGCAAATGCAAAAGATGTAAATTCAAAAAAAGATAAGAAAGAAACTTTTAGATTCATCCGTAAGTTAAAATAATCTGATAACTAAATAGTAGGTCCCTCACTTGGGTCCCAATAGGGGATTGGTGTTAACTTTGCTCTGTTGCCTGATTTTGCATAACTTGGGTGAGTAGAATTTATTGTTGCCGGCTGATTTTTGATAACAGGTGCCGAAAAAAATACAAAAAATACAACACCATGTATATCACTGGATAGAGAATCGATAAACAAGCAAAAAAATACCCTGAAAATGAATATTTTTCAAGATAGTGCTGGTAAAAGCGTTTCGTTTTCCGGGGGTAACGTGTTTTAAATATCTTAAATATGTTTTATATCTTTATTAGGCATGCAAATTAGTGATAGATAAAACTAATTATTATTATTATTAATGTTTACCCAGGGTAGCCTCTTCAGTTCTGATAGAACGGTTATCAATGAGGGTCCTGCGAAGGAGGTCCCAGAGCATTTAAAGCCCCCATTTGGGCTACGGAAGACGCAAGTATGCTTCAACCGCTCAACCAGACAACTCCCTTAGATATCAATCCCGGTCTCAAGCTGAGTGGATCGATTCACACTGTTATAGTCGCTGGCATGACTCGGCCAGGATTTGAACCCTGACCTCCCGTACTGACGGTGAGCACTCTACCACAGAGCCACCAATTGTTTTTACGTAGTGTGTTTATTGAAGCATGTTAAAATCTGCACTTGGGTACAATTTATCTTTTTTATAACAACAGTATGTGGGCATTGATGGATGGTTTTATGATTTTGTTTTAACTTCTTTACCCCCTGATTGATTGTTTTCCTTTTTTAACCACATATTTAACATGCCATACAGAAGAAGAGTATAATGCAGGTGTTTTCAAAAGGCTGACAGGTTGTTTATCCAGAGTGGCTGAAAAAGTAGTTTAGGATCAAGTTGAACAGAAAGATGATTTGTGAGTTTCTCTTGTTGTAAACAGACTTACTTATTTTTTTTCCTTTTAGTTTTAAGTAAAAATCTTATTTCTTAAATGACTGGCATTGAAGATGCATTTATAGACCTTGATATTTCCGTTGAGGTAATTTGCATTTGCAGGTTTACTCCTGTTACAGTGTGACATCACTTTCTTGTTTTTCCTGGTTTGCCAGTCCTTATTTTTACTCATACATACAACACAAACTCTAATCCTATCCAAACTTTTCTACGCGCGTTAATTGTCCGTATTCAGTTTGTATACGTCCGTATTTGGACTGTGAGTCTAAAAACGGATGAATACAGTGAATACAGAGGGTATACTGATGTAAAATAGGCCAGATGCTCTGGATTTTGTGCAGTGACACTGGACGCTAATTTTCGGTATTTTACTTAGGAGCTGATTCAACCAATGCTGGTAGTAGCAGTCATCCCGATCAGTTTGTAGAAGGAATTTGCAACCGCATTTACAAACTTTGACTGTGCATCATGGGCGCTAACTTGCCAAATATACTTTTTTTCCTCGGAAAGAAAGCACATAAAGAGAAAATGTTTTCAGAGGCTGACAGATATTGTGCAATTTAAAAAATTTGCTGAACTCTGGATAAAGGTTGACCACGAGTTTAACAATATCAACAAATTAGTGAATTGGGAAGAAACGAAGGACAAATGGGTACATAAGGCATGCAAAGGAAAGTTTTTCAAAAAGGAGTTCCTTCAAAGCCAACCAAGTCAAAGCGATCCGCCTGCCGCAGACAATGAACGAGATGATCCAAAAGAAATCTTTCAACCAGTAGATGTACGTAGAAGCAGCAGAAAACAACACACATACGAGTCATCTTGGAAAGAAACCGAACAAAAACGCTGTAATAAAGACATACGTGCCAAGGGAAGAATAATACCTCCTACCACAATATCGCTTGTTGGAAAAGTCGAACCTACGTTAAAGGAGTTTGCAGAAATACACATAAAAAACAACAATCAATAGTATGTAGAAGCGAATCCTTTTGACGTTATCAACGAAATCCTTGTTGGCTGCTGATGTTGCCTATCACCATAAGGAATACTATATACCCTTCAGAAGCCCAGCACGGAAAAGAGAAAAACAAACCCCTACATTTTCAAGAACTTGAAATGAAGGTAATGCTTGGTTAGACTTATGTCAGTTGCTTCGATATCATATTCTGGTGCAAAAGGAAATATACAGTCTAGCTCAAGTTCGAAACCTGTATGATGAGTTGCGAAGAGGTCAGGGAGAACAAGTTAGCAAAACAAGAAGCATCGATCTTAAGAAATTACTTGAAAAGGAATTTGGTAATGGTTTGGCATTTGTCAGCTCAGAAAAGGAAGCCTTAAAATCAGAGTATGTATTATCTGGAGACACAAATATGTCATATGATGTAATCAAATCGTGTGTGTCAGGGCAAGGTATACCGAGATCGGTAGCAATTAAAAGCACGTCTCGAATGCTCCATAAATCACTTCGTGAAACGCAAACACCTACACCGTGGCCACCAACACCAAAGACATTATGACGGGAAACTCTGATGTCAACACAGATCTTTATAATCTGGTATCATAGTTCTACCTATAGGACAGATAGGCGATAATGGAAGAGTCAAATTGCCTAAATCAAAAGCGCAGAAGGTTTTGCAGATAACACAGAACATTGAAACTCTTCTGCCAAATGCTGCACCGTCGCTCGACCAGGTTCTGTTAACAATGCACAGAAAAACGGGCTCAATGAGTGTGATTTATACACTGCACAGACTTGGACATGGAATTTCCTACTCTGGAACTCCATCAAATATGCATCAAAGGCATTCCAACAACCCTCGTTGCTGACAATATTGACTGGAAAAATAAATCTGTCAGAGGAAGCAGCGAGGAGACTCACAATACAAACTGTATTCTTGTGCAACATAAAAGTTGTGGACAAAATGTAGAAATCAAAAGTCCAGTATCCCTACAACCAAGTTATGATTATGACCGGAAAGCACATCGGTCATTTAAAGGGTTAGAAGTGAACCTACCAGACAATACTGCATGGAAAAAGAGCGAACCACCAAAACCTAATTATAGTCCTGAAGTGACAGGTAAACGTGAAATGGCGAGTAATAGCAAAAAGACTTTGGTATAGGCGAAACCATTTCTGCTCCTCCGACGCAAAGAAACGTAATTGAAGAAATCATGAATAGAACTAATCTAATGAAATAAACAAAAATAATTGTTCAACCTAGCTATATAGTAATTATTTTTTAAGCTATATTTGTTGTTTTGGCAGAAACTTTCCCTCCAGTTCCAATAGATAGATAGGAGAAAAAATACTTGTGATTTCATGATATTTCATTTGCTAATTTTGCTAAATTAAAATGATATAAAAATTTGTCAACCAAGCCCAAACGTATACTGTAACATTGAAACATTGGAGAAGAAAAAAAAACTTTTGAATAAATAATTCTGCCTTAGGTTTGTCTTTAACAAGGACAAAAACATTTGGATGGTGCATTTTTATACACAAAGACCCTTTGAACCCTCTGAAAAGGCAACCTAAAATGACTACCATGATGGTGAAGTATTTTACGTTAACTTGTATTTTGGAAAAGTCTTCTTCTTCATCATCATTTGTAATGTTGTAATGTGACAATGTTTGATTTTTGTTTTCAATGAAACCATCATCCTCATAACCATGTTTTGTTAAATACTTTGAGCTTATATTTTTTTAGATACGTATTTGAGAATGATAGAGTAATATAAAATGTTGGCTACTGTGCAAATCATCAAAATATTAATGAAATTAATTATGGTGACATAAAGCCCAAACAGAAGCAGTTTGTGTCCAAGATGCATGCAAAAACCGTATTCTTAGTCCTAAAGAATAATTCATGGACATGAAGTTAAATTGAATATATTTATATTGTTTGTCAGTCTAGTATTCATAATATATAATTAGAGTTTATCATGTCATAGACCGGTTGTTTTTGTTTGCGACGTTTCGACAGTTACTACTGTCATCATCGGGCGTTTGTAAATGAATGATGTAAAGTTTATATATGTTTTCAGTAGGATCGAAATTAGGATCGAAATTATTTCGGACCTGGAAGGAAGCAATGTCAATATTTCGGACCTGGAAGGAAGCAATGTCAATAATTTGTTTTGCGTAGAGCTGGAAACCATATCGCAGGAACATTATACGATGTACTATTAATACTGGAATTGTTTTTGACACTGTATATAGTCTCTTTGACTTTTCGAGCAGTCCATCCTTTTTCCTTGTCAAGGATCTTTCTATTCTCCCAATCAAACTTGTGGTCATTAGTCCAACAGTGGTCAGCAATTTCGTTTTTGGTTACATCGCCATTCCGTACGGCTCGCATATGTTCTTTGATGCGTTGCTCAAATGTTCTTTTTGTTTCTCCTATATAAACTGATTCACAATCACTACATGGAATTTGGTATATCACGTTATTTGTGTCGTTCATTGAGATCTTGTCTTTCGGATGAGATAATATGTTACGAAGAGTTTCCGTTGATCGAAATCTGCATTTGATGTTGTGTGCATGTTGATCAACAGAACAAGAACCGGTGACCACTATTAGTATTCCTTATGTATCTGGTATCAGTAATGCTTTACAAAGAATATTCCGTGCACACAACATCAAATGCAGATTTCGATCAACGGAAACTCTTCGTAACATATTATCTCATCCGAAAGACAAGATCTCAATGAACGACACAAATAACGTGATATACCAAATTCCATGTAGTGATTGTGAATCAGTTTATATAGGAGAAACAAAAAGAACATTTGAGCAACGCATCAAAGAACATATGCGAGCCGTACGGAATGGCGATGTAACCAAAAACGAAATTGCTGACCACTGTTGGACTAATGACCACAAGTTTGATTGGGAGAATAGAAAGATCCTTGACAAGGAAAAAGGATGGACTGCTCGAAAAGTCAAAGAGACTATATACAGTGTCAAAAACAATTCCAGTATTAATAGTACATCGTATAATGTTCCTGCGATATGGTTTCCAGCTCTACGCAAAACAAATTATTGACATTGCTTCCTTCCAGGTCCGAAATATTGACATTGCTTCCTTCCAGGTCCGAAATAATTTCGATCCTAATTTCGATCCTACTGAAAACATATATAAACTTTACATCATTCATTTACAAACGCCCGATGATGACAGTAGTAACTGTCGAAACGTCGCAAACAAAAACAACCGGTCTATGACATGACATGAAGTTAGTTTAGACGTCTCAATATTGGCGTCGATTTATCCACCGACTTTAGATTTTCTTTTAGAAAAGTAGTCAAGTCGAAGTTTAATATTAATATTTAATAACAATATTAATATTATCATTAAAAAACTCTCTTGTTAATATTGAATACTGCAAATCATTATTTTTAAAAAACGTTTAAAACGTGCGCATTATTTTTTGTTAACACGAAATGTTTTTAGCTCATTTTGTTCTATGTGTTTCAGCACAATTCTGTTTACACACACGTGCTCATAACCATTTTAATCACGAAACAATGCAATGTGAAAGTTTCTACACGGAAGATACACATGGAAAGTGTTAAGCCTGGAATACATTATCCATTTAAATGGATCAGTTTAAATGGATAGAAAAAACTGATGAAAAAAACTGATCCAACACAGGTGTTTACACTATCCAACAAACGTAACTTTTTTTTGTTCATCTTTGATTTTGCGGAGACTTGCCACAATATGCTGACTAAATTTTCATCTGCATCATCGATCTTCTTGGTTGCAGTTGCGAGGGAGAACATTGCATCGTCAAGAATTTTGTCCTCCTTGCTTTTTTCTTCCTGTTTTCTCTTTTTTGGAAGCGGCTGTTTCGTTGACTTCTTTTCCCTTACTTCATCGTTATCCAAAACCTCGCTGTTCAACGAATCTTCTAGTGAATATTCCTCTCTTTCATTCTCGTTTTCGTCGCCGTCACTCACCTCTTGAAACGAAAGTTTAAATTAACCAATTTGTATTTGTAGATGCCACCAACTGAGGAAGAATGGAGAGTTATTGCTAAAGAATACGAAGATAGATGGAATTTCCCCAATTGTATCGGCTCAATGGATGGTAAACACATCGTAATTAAACAACCAAAACAAAGCGGTTCTTACTATTTTAATTACAAAGGAACTTTTAGCATAGTTATACTAGCACTTGTTGATGCCAATTATAAATTTACGTATGTAAATGTGAGTTGCAATGGAAGGATAAGCGATGGTGGGGTTTTTCGTAACAGTACCCTATCAGAGGCTCTTAATAATGATTTTCTTGGTATACCACCGCCTAGAGCACCGAACAATTTCAATGTTCCGTTACTTTGTGTTATTGCTGCAGGTGACGCGTTCCCACTTAAACAAAATATTATGAAACCTTTCCGGTTCAGAGGCTTGTCACGTGAAAAACGCACTTTCAATTACAGATTAAGCCGAGCACGTCGTATCGTTGAAAATGCATTTGGCATACATGCAACTAGATTTCGATTCTTTCACCAATTCAAGTATGCCCAGAAAATGTAGAAAAAATAACTTTGGCAAGTTGTGTTTCGCACAATTTTCTGAGAGATAAAGCTCCGTTATATTCACCCAAAGATAGCATTGATTTTGAAAATACAGACGAGGGAAAAATTGAACTAGGTAGTTGGAGATCAGAACAGTGTGGTTTGACCTCGGTATCGATTACAGGAAGCAATAACTATAACAATGATGCAAAGTTGACAAGAGAACATTTTTGTGATTACTTCAATACAACAGGACAGGTTTCCTGGCAAAACAGGTTCATATAGATATGAAAAAGTACTCACAAATGAAGAAAACGATTTTCTTGCTGTTATTGTGTCCCGAAGAAACATCATGGAATTAAAATGCGGCCATTTTGATTCGTAAACTTCACTCCACCCAGCTCCACTTTTGGGGACAATTTTTGCCAGCTCTTTTGAGAAGTATGTTCGCAAAGTGTTGATCTTCTTTTTGATGTCACTTTCTAAAAAATATATATAGAAAAAATATGATAAATGGTATTGATACAAGTCAAGTCATATTTGTAATAGTCACATGATTGTAAATAAATAGCAAACTGTTTTACCTGACATAGATAATGTTTTTATTAAATGTTGAAAGCTCTTATTTCTTGCATCCCTATCTCGATACAATGGAGAAGAAACGTCCCATAAACAAACTTCTTCTTTCGACAAATTAATGAATTCTTCCGTGCTTTCATTCCGTTTCTGCTTTGATGCCATGTTTTAAAATTCGTAAAATATCCAAAACCGAAATAACCTGTGTTTTTCTAGCTGTTTTGCCTCACTATATTTCTCTTTAATTCGCTATGTATCTCGCGCGACCCCGCTTGCTCACTTGCTCTTTTATTTAAAACAATAGAAATTAAGAAAACAATAGAGAAAAAAATGGATGAAAGTTGAACACGTCCAACTTTTTCAGACGCTTTCCATTTAAACGGAAACAGGTGAAAATCTATCAGTTTTTAGCGTATACATTATAAAAATTTGACTGATCCATTTAAACTGATCCATTTAAATGGATAATGTATTTCAGGCTTTAGGAAAATAATTTTGTTAATCATTGCGTTTTTCACCATTTCATAAGCTTAAAAGAGCCGAAGATGTTGTGACAATTCTTTTTCTATTGGAATTTACTCTGTTGTGATGAATCATAAAGTGAGATGAAATATACAAGCACAGTGCCCAGTTTTCTTCGTGCACTAACTTTTAAAAATGGCGCATTTTCGCTAGAATTTGTGTGTAATCTGAAACCTCTGGAAAGGATTTTGTAGCATGCCAGGTGATAATTGTTCTACAATCGTGTGCAAAATATATTGGGACAAAACCATCCTCCCTCTCCCACACAAACAATGTTGAGTTGCTGATGTGAGTCTCCCTAGCCAGGAACCATCCAGAACATCTTTTCATGTGTTCTCAACATTTTTTCAGGGGAGGGGTGAGGGGTAAATTCATGTAAGAAAGAGTTTTGTCCCAATATTTTTGCACACAATTGTATTTACGGCTGCGCAGTCTCTCGTAGGCGTAAGTATAAGGAAATTTCACTCTTTAAAGTTCCAATTGGTGACGGAGAGTTTGAAACAGTATGGCGAAATAAAATACTAAATATCATTACAAAAGATACGGTAACCGATGAATCACTAAAAAGGCAAATCAGTAACAAAAGTTTGTTCATTTGTCAACGTCATTCAAACAAGATTGCTATGCAACACATGACAATAAACGTTCTTTAAATTCCGACTTTAAATCTACCAGTTAAAAGTTTTCCCTCGTCATCATCATCATCTACAACAACCTCACCAACCTGGTGATTCAGCTATAAAAATTCAGCAGAAAAAAGAATCTTCTCAATGTTATAAATAACACGCAGGATAAGCAATGCTACAAGTCATTTGATGAAATTTCTTCAAGGTTAAGAAATTTAAAACTCACAGATTAGCAAATAAGCTACCAAGAGAAGGTTATTTCTCTTTCATGTTATGATTCAATCCTCATGGTACCAAAGTATGAGCTACATATCTCATAAGATCTTAATTACGTCATTTGAGTACTGTTATGGAGTCTTTCTTCAGTTCACCCACTCTACACTTTACACCAATCTTCTTTTAAAAACATTCACCTTTCACAACTAATAAGTTGCATCAAAGGTTACAAACTATGCCCTGGTTTATCTCAATTCATTGCTGGTTGTTTTGAACATGCTGTTCCTAAGATATTTTCTATTCGATTCAGTCAAACCCAACACCTTCACTAAAGTAAATGGTAAAGATCTTCATCATGCTTAGTTTTAATCGTTAACCAACTTGAAAAGTGTAATTCCTGTACTTCTGCTGAATCTAAAGAAAATACGAGTTTGAAAAGGAAGAGATCCAATTCCCGGTTCCCCTTTTTCTCGAAAACCGTGATGCATTCTGGTATTTGTATTCAACAATATTCGCCCGCAAACTTGATCTAAAACATCATCTTGAATTTTATCAGAACACAGCTGTTCTATTTTCTCATCCATGTTCGATTGATTAGGGATGAAAACATCACCTGCCGACATGGAAGATGATGCAAGATCTTTATCTGTGTGTTCAACAGTATTAATGCGTTTTTGAGGCATTGTCACTATATTTGAGTATCGATATATTGTTTCGCCTTTCTTTTTGTGGAAAGAGCATGCCTCTGTGGGTATCTGGCATAACACCAGCATATGGAAATGTCAAGGTGGAGGAGCTTTCCACCACACTATCCGCAATTGTTTGTTGTTTTTAGTAACTCACCACTAACTGACTTGTGTTGAATGGCATCAGTAAGATTGTCAATTTTTAACAACAACTTATGAGAGCTTTTCTCATAATGAATTCATTTTGTTGTTCAGCAACTGAATAATTAGAAACCAAATAACTTGAGAACTCCTTGCCGAGTTTTCTCTGAATAAGATTTGTCAGAAGCAAGTTTTGTAGCACTTTGTTCAAAATATTTCTTGAAAGATAACGGACGAAGCATTTTCCCTGGTGATTTCTGTTTTTGGTGGTTGCTTACAGATTCTCGCTGCTGCTGATGCTTTGCTTGAACATGTCTTGAAAAGCCTGCTTTAGTCTTGCATAGTTTCTCACAGTGGTCGCAAGATAATTTAGCGGTAGTTGATTGCAAGTTTGTATCAGCGATTAAAATGACTTGTTGGGTTTCAAATTCTTCATCATTTTCAAATATATCCTCCTCAATAGCTTGGATTGCTGCATCTAAATCATCTCCTACAATGAAATCTTCCCTTATTGCAGCCATTTTTAAAATTAGTGCATGTAGCCTCGGGCCGTACGAGATCATCAAACATACTGTAGAAAAACTAATCTTTCGGGCCGTATCACTAGATCTCTTTTTCTTATGACTATGGTTAAATCCTTTTCATTGTGTGCATATAAAATGCAATTTTAATTGAAGAGAATTTTGTATACAGAATCCAAGAAGCATAATATAAAACATCTCATGTAAACGGAAAATGAAATATAATTTCGGCAAAATGAAAACTTGACAATCGACGATATGACCAGTGACTCAACTGTGATGCGGTGAAAGTTACAGATCTTCTGCTGAGGAACAAGAACAAGAGGAGGAGGATAATCTTCGTGTTTAAAACTTCCAGTAAGCAGTTATGACGTCACGACTTCGACGTCACAATTGTCATTTTCCTATTTAGGTAACTCGAGGTAGGAAAATCATAAATTCACTTTTGAGTTAGTAAATCGATACTATTGGGAAAGCATAAATTATTTTCTGAGTTACAAATTAAAGGCGTGCGATCGGTTAGTGTGTTGAAAACGATAAAGAATTGTTGAAACAATACAAACCAGCTAACTTTTCACGGTCAACAAATAAATGAAAGGCGCGATTTATAACAATTATTATAAGTTCAAAATAAAAAAAGATCATTTTCTGGTCCGCATAATTCATGAGCATGAAGCACGCTGAGACTTGTCCTGAGTGTTCGAACTCAAAAGGTGCGATACCCTGGGAAGTTCGGTATGCCTTTAATGTCAAAATTATGAGACGTATCCACATACCTTATTCGACGTTCTTTATAAACCAAATCCACATGAAGCACAAATCAATATCGTATATTCCTATTCCGTTGTCCTAAATTCCATTCCAGTCCAAATTCAAGTTAAGCAAAAGATGTAAAAAAGATGTAAACATTCGGAGAAAAATATATAAGCACGTGTTATTGATAATGATTCTGAATATGTCAGTTTTCAGTTAAGCGCCCTCCATCGCTTCTTTTTGCGTGACTAACTGCAGAAAACAAAACATATATTGCAAAACAATAAAGGTGCTAAGCAAAAGATTGAATGAAACATACAAGTGCGCATGTTTTTGAACCAAAGTTCTAATTCTTTAACAACTCCTACGCAAATCAAAAATCAAACACAAACTTTATTTCAAAGCTTCTTCTCACACACAGTTCTGCAAAAATGAAACATGTTCCATGTAGAAATTTTAAGGATCGTCGATGAGATATTCAATGTAAGCCTGTTATTTCCGTAACTTACAGAGTAGCTTGTAATGTCTCTCTTCCTTAGAGCCATAGAACAAAATTATTTATTTTGTTATTTACTAATAATCCCCTAAATTTGAATAAAAAAAGTGATCGTTTTGTACGTTGTTATTTGGTCATGCAGGATTCCCTTACATTTGCATATCTTATGCGACTGTGTCGTCTTGACAAAATTGGTGATCTCGAATAATGTTGCATTTAATGGATTAAAAAGAAATATACGTCGTTGTTTCATAAATCCCAATTAGTCACGGCACATGCCTTTATTTTTTCAAAAAAAAATTGACCGCGTCGCGGCTTTAATGGTCGTTTTTTTCTGGTCGGTTGGTCGGTGGTCGGTGGTAAGTGGTCAGTGGTCGGTTGTTTTGGAAAACGCCTTTATCTTGAAGTAAAAGAAGGATATGATGACAAGAAGGAAGAAAACAAGACAAGACCCTTGTCGCTTTTAATCAATGCAATAGTTTCATGTTAGCTAGGAAACCTGACTCCAACTCTTTCCCTTCCCTATTTTTATTAGCTGGTATGACTTGAGGGAAAGAGAGAGCCAGGTTCAACCCACAGTGACAGTTGATAACAGTTGGATTTGAATTCACATAAAAAAAGATCCAATGAGATTCAGTCTACTGTTTTTATATATGCGAATTAATTGATAATATATAAATAAAGCTTCGTCTGCCACAATTGTCATTTTATTCTGATAATTTATCCCGAGTTATCTATCAAACAGTTTTGTTTACATATTTTTCACTCACCTGGATAAAACATTTTGTATGTAAACGCGTAAAGTTTTGTGCTATGCGGACAGCACTTACAGAATAATTATTTCACTTATGAACTGTTTCATCTAATCCTGGCCGCGGAGTTGAATTTGCCACGTATAAGAAATTATGTTAAATACGAAACTGTATTCCTCGTCTTCAAGCATATTTCACGCAGTGGAAGGTTGGGTTTTTTTTGTTTTTGTTTATTTTTTTGTATCCTTGAGTTTGTTGCCGAAAGAATCGAAGATTTACTACCTATTATTATCGAGCTAAATTTCAACAGTGGTAATAATTAATTAACCATAAGTATTACATTCTTCGGACAATAATCATATAAATAAGTATTTCATTATGTTTGGGTTTTTTCGCAATCGAAGTACATTAGAATAATTTTTGTTTATGTAATAAGTCAACTCAATACCTAATCGCTTGCGATGGGCCATTTGCTGAGGTTCCAGGAGCCTTCAAAGATGTTCCAGGTCCTAAAAAGTTAGAAAACAAAACAAGTATATGTTTAGAACAAGAAGGACCAAAGCAAATTTTAAACTATTATTGTGCACCAATCTCCACATTGTTTCTGCAGTTTCACAAGCAAAATACAAACTTTAAAAACAATTTTTTGTTGCAATCTCCATTGACACTAAAAAAGAAAGTAACTGTCAAATATGAAGCCGAAAGAATCGAAATCTTTAAGTGGTTGGTAGTAATTTGAGTTACAATTTGAGTTAACATACCTGCTTTTGTTATGAAAGCAACACATAATTTTGGTTGAGCTTCAAAGTGAATTTTTGGGTTCGACAACAGGCTCATTTTGTTGTTTACTTTGTAGCTTGTTGACTTTCTACATGAAAAGACTAAATGTACAGTTTTTGCAGACAACTCCACAAGAAATATATCTGCATTATGTATGCTACAGTTGCTTCGATTTTGTATGACTTTAGCGTTATGTAAAATATTAACAAAATGAATTTCAAAATTGTCAATTTGATCCATCACTTCCACTTAAAATTATTTTTATATCAATGATATCATTTTTTCAAGCCATTTTGTTCCTGTAGACCCTGGAGTGATCGTATCTGTTGAAGATTGTGTGAAGTTAATGCCATGGTTACGCCAAGGTTACATCACGATCACTATTAAATGGATACACATTCACTAGTCAAAGCCAGAACAAATGAATTTCTGGACGCTGTCTTCTCGGAAAAGGGAATTTTCAAGTAGCATATTTGACGCCTTTAGTAAAGATTATTTTTGTTCATTACTGCATGTTGAGGTCCAAACAACCAAAAAGATTTTCGGTAACGAAGTTTAAATCGATGGCGTACGTAAGAGACGTTTTTGTGGTTTGAACACATAAGGGAAAAATTAAATAATCTAAAAGCTGTCAAATTTTCATCCGAAGGAAGAAAAATACAGTTCTCTAGTTTGAGATGTAGCTGCATATAATTATCTAGAATAGACCTTATCATAAATTGCGTTACATCACACACAAGCGGAAACAAAAATAAAGGTTTCTGCAATCCATTTGGCGTGTTTGAACGTTCATCTGGTTTTTGAGAGCAGAAAACTAACCCACATATAATACATTATAATCTACTTATTTCAAACATCCTGTCTTTATTATACAAACTCGTCCGCAGACCATTTTTGTCATTTATTTTTCGATGTTTCTTTGATGAACTAGCTTCCCTTCTTCTTTTTTTCTCGAATACGTAGAGGAAACTTAGCGGAACGATTGATACGATTGGTTTGATAAAATTCTTTATTTATAAATGCATTTTTTATTTAATGTCACCATATATATTCTCCCAAAGATTTGAGAATCTAATTATTTCAATTTTTGGGGACAAGGATTGGAGTTTGCAGTCATCATAATTTATTTATTTACATTTCTGGTATATGTCCCACAATTCATCACAGAACAACCACAATGCAGTGAGAAGGAAAGACAAGTGTTCCCTCTTAAAAATTAAAACTGCAAAACCAGTAATTACAGTACGGTTTTGCGATAGAGTCTATTTAGCAATATGATACCTAAAACCTAAATGAACAATAGATTTTACACTCTTTTCCACATTTTACCATTTCCAAATTTGAAATGCAGTCTTTTGCCATCAATTTTTTTCAGGATGTCTAACGAGCAGTAGTAACGGATTGCTCTCGATACCTTATCATAAGTCATGGTTTTAGATCGTTTGCATTCCCCCCACAACGAAGCCATCTCTTGTGTGTTTGCAATTCGAAACTCGTTCTTTTCACTGTCTACCCATTCAACACACGTGCTGTTTGGATAAATACGTTTTGATAATATATCTCGTAAGAAGTCCCACAGATGATAACATCGATTGGCTGAAAAAGCAGAAAGAAATGGTTGTTAACAGGAAGTTAAATGATCCATTTTTTTGTTCGTTTTCCATCACGACACGTTCTTAAAACCACATCACAGACACGAGGCTGATTTTCTGAACTAAAGAGATTGGGAAATTTGATATTATACAAGTTTGAAATAACAAAGACCTTTTCTTAGAATTTTGGTGGCTTGAACATTTATAATTAATTATTTATTAAAACTGATGAATGCTTGTTAAACAAGATCCCGCAATATTATCGTTTCAGCTATAATCCATAACGACTGACCTATACAGAGATTTTGTTGACAAGGAAGCACTGACTCACTTCGTCTCTGCTATATTAGATATACCGTATTTCCTCTAATAAACGCCGCCCTCTGATAAACGCCTCCCTCTATTAAACGCCGCACTTATAGCCAAGCATTGTAATAAACCCGCCCTCGAAAGTAAACGCCGCCTCTAATAAACGCCGCATCTTGCAAAGAAGAGTTGTATCGGTCATATTTTCTGTTCATCCGTCATGCAATGTTCATCCGTCATGCAACTGCGTTATGTTTAGTGTATACTTTGCATAATAAAATATTCTCCGCAAATCACTAAGCGCAAATGAAATGAAGCGTTTCCGCGTGTTTTTGTCACGATTTGAAAAATTAGCCAGAGTACTTTAGGGCAAATAAGAAGTATGCATTTCAAAATTGTTCTAACTTGAGAACAGGACAGAACCCCAATAATGAAAATACATACGTTGAACTCGAATCTTTCGATACTTGCTTGATTGACCTTCTAAAAATCATATTAAAATATTTTTAACAATGAGAGTTGGTAGACAGGCAACACAATAATATGTATATACACTTGTATGATTGAGCGCAAACAATAAAGGATATGCGTCACATAAGTAATAAGATTTTAAAACAAAACACAGGAGGAGGTGAAACACATCAATAGATAAAAAAAATACTATAAATAATTGAGAAGGAAAATAAATTTTAGAATACGCTGTAATACTCTAAGTAAGAGTACCTGGATTAGCCATTTTGATGTTTGTGCTCCATCGCCTTTCTTTTGTTGAAGGTCTGACTCCTTTCTCTTTACATTGCTGACTGGTGTCTTTTGTTTTAGATCCGTTTTGTCCTTCCTTAAAACCATGTTTTATGAATAAATCACTCATTTTTTCCACAAGAGATGCTTTTGTATATCGGTTAATAATAAAAGGTTCGCTGTCTCGAATGTAAGGGTAATTTTCAAACAAACACTTGCTTGTCGCGATGCGTAGTTTAGGGCTTGACTTGTGAATCGGTTCCATACGGACTACCGTTTCCCAAGATGTCACGTCTATGGTCGCATCGTCATTCGGTGTCGAATCTGTTGAAAGAATTGTCACGACGTTGCTTTGTTCTATTTGGGAAGCACAACTCTCTGTCAAAACAGGTATTTCTGCGTGACAGTGAACGTCATGAGCGTCATTAAGATATTCATCCAAATCGAATATGTTGGTCGAATCTGGCGTTACACTAGAGTCGAAATCTATAGAGTTAATCAAAGTGCTGAGCGATTGATCAAAAACGTCCGTGGAAGGAACTCCCAGTAACTCTTTGTGCATCATTTTGTTTGGCTGATTAAAAGCGTCAACAACGACAACAACAACGTAAATAAAAGTCGCAAAATCTCAAGACGATCTTACCTATAACGAACGAGTACACGAATGCACGAGGAAACGTTTGCAATCACGTTTAGATAATACATAGTTGAAAATAAATAACAAGAAAAGCGGATTAAAATTTATTTGCACATTTCTTCAGAAATTACCACGTCTCTATAATTCATGAACATACATACATACATACATACATACATACATACATACATACATACATACATACATACATACATACATACATACATACATACATACATACATACATCTTTGCCCTTCAGATGCCCCTGTTTTTTGCATTATAAGCAGATATTTCCACTACGCTAGTACTTCGCTTACGATAAAAGTCACGTTCTTGATTGGTTTAAAAATTTCCAAGTGGAAACACGCCTCAACACGATCTGACACAAAATGAGAGTGGCTACTTGAGTGAGGTATATATAGTAATAAGAGTTTCGATAGGAAGTATTTTTCGCTCTATAGAACTTTTTATTAACTTTTATTAGATTTGATTGCAAACATACACGATTACAGCGGATATGGAGAATGTCGGAATTTGGTAGAGGATAATATCAGCTATTAAACCATAAAAGAAATACGTTCAAAGAATCCCATTGGTGAACAGATTGAAAACAGAAATTATGTTAATGTGCGTCTCCACAATTTTCGACATACCCTGGACATACCTTTTTTTTTACTAGACCCGCCTTTTTGGCAAAGCTCAAACATTGTATATTGTAATTGTATATGAAATGTAAAATAATGTGAAAAAGTAATGCGTCTGGTTCTTTAATGATGTTAGTGATGTGAGGTTCATTGTTGCTCAAAGAATATGTGTTCTTTTTTTATTACTTTAACGTAAGCTTAAGTTAGTGGATTGTATAGGAAACATAACTCCTTTTTAACTACTGATTTAATACGATTTGAAATAAACCAAAAGTACTACTCTCTCACCCCACTGTGAAGTGGACATCTCCGTTTAATGGACGGATGGATGGATTTACAGTCAAATTCTCATAGGTAAAGTCTCTATAAAGCGGACATCTCAAAATCTTTATAAAGCATTCTCCTTTATTATGCACCAATGTTGTCCGCTTAATAGAGATTCCAATGCAGCAGTAATAAGTGTTTATTTAGCCAATAAATTTCTCTCCCCTATGATATCAAATGTCTTAATATATTCCAGGTAATAATCATCCCTGGGCAGTTTTTCTACTTACCACACTTACTTGTGTTGTAGTGGCTCCGCGTCGTCAGTAAACATGTGTGCTATCAACTCAACAATCCATTAGTGTAAACAACAACAACAAAAACAAAAACAATAACAACAGTTTTTCAACATGAGTATTTCTAAATAAACATAAAAAAAAAATTGCCCTTTTTATACCAAAAAATATATTCAAAATACAAGTAGGATTTGTTTTTTGTGGCGATGCAATGACGACTCGCGTGAAAGAAGAGCAGGCGACAAAATATTTCATCGGAAAAAAATTTCCTCTGAATTCAAAACGCATTGTTGTATTTCATTCATATAATCCACTTGAATTATTTTCAGGCATTGCGTCAAAGCTCTATTCTTACAGTACCGTAACTCTACAAACACCTAAAAAAAGTATCAATTACACTTGCAGATAAGCAGAAAACTCTATCAGCATTCGACAAAATAAAGAGTAAATATGAAAAACAAAACCAATGAAAAGGACGACTCTAAATCAGAAACTTCATCTTCCGGAATATTGATTTTACCTAAGACGACAGTTCAACTGTTTATCTTTTCAAAATTTCGGAAACTAATTAGGTTAAGGTGATCTTTATGCATTCGAAATTAAAATCTGTGTATGCTTCTAAGATCAATAATTCAACAAGATAACATTAGGCCTCTCAAAAACAACAACAAAAAATCAAAACTCCCAAAAAAGGCATCGATGTGAACAAAAATTAATCGGTGAGCTATGTTAAAATAAAAATTATTAAAAATAACATTTTTCTTAAAGTAATTTCTATATAATGACTTTCCTATATTCAAAAAACCAACCAGCTCCAACAACCCAAAAATATTATTCAACCAGCCCCAACCACTCAAAAATATTATTCAATGGTGCAAAAAGTTACGTGTTCCCCCCTTTCAAACACCCAAAATACCTTCCTAGCTATCTAATTATCTAACGACCAGCCAAAATGATAATTTTGATGATTCCTTTCAAGGTGGTACGAAACGATAACGATGGAGTTGTATGTTTTTCAACTCAAATAAAATGGCAGCAAAACACCTTACAAAAATGTGCGGGTTTCAATTTGGGCCATGATCACTGATTTTCTATCATTAAAACCGTAAAAAGTAATATTCAATCAAGTCGTCGTCGAGTGGATTTACAAGTCAACAAATGGCTTCAGAAGTATACGCATCCAAATTATGTCAAAAGATAAGTTAATGTATGGAATAGTTCGTCAATGGTTATCGAATGGTCTTTACTTCGTGTGTATTTTATATGAATACAAGTTTTCATGTGAATTTCGCATGAATGTTTTGGTTTCTTGACCGCGGTGTGTGCTGAACATCAGTTAGCTAGGAACCCTATCTCTAACCCTTTCCCTTTATAGATAAGTATCAGTAGAACTTTTCATGCCTTTTCATGCCTAATTTTTTACATCATAAATTTATATCTTTACCAGCACCTGATACGTAGACCACAGACTTACCAAATCAGTTAATAATATATTTTACTTATTAACCGCCTTACATACTTAACTATACAATGTTTAAGATTTTATCATGTTTTATCTTCGCAATGTTCTCAAAGCAAAGATGTTCAGGTACGTGTCAACTCGATTTTGTTCGTAAAGGCATATCGCAGCACGTCTGTTCCAAACTGCGAAAATTGGAACTAAGCGTTTTTAAGGAGACCTAGACCTTTCCCGAACTTCTGTTTAAACGCCGTGTTTTTGTTTAGTAAGTACACCCGCCTCGTTTAGATATTAAAAGTACCTCTAATCATTCTACTGTGAGTTTAAGTAATCGAGATAATTACTAAGAGGCCGTTTACATGAGACCCGAAGTGAACTCAAACCGGTTTGAAATGAAAAACTTCACTTCGATGCATGATGCAATTCTTATTCATATTCTTATTCTTATTCATGACTTCGGGCGAAGTGAAACTCACTTTGGGTGTAGTTTCACTTCGGTCAAATTAACCGAATTTTCATTTCAAACCGGTTTGAGTTCACTTCGGGTCTCGTGTAAACGGCCTCTTAGTAATTATCTCGATTACTTAAACTGTTTAAACGCCGTTAAAGTTAAAACATTATTCAAACAATAAATTTAATTAAAACGAGGTTGGGTGTAGTAACTAGGTCAAAACATGGCGTTTAAACAGAACCTCGGGAAAGGCGTATTAAAAATGTAAACAAAACACTGCTGAAAAACCTTTCTTCATTTAATAATTTTGATAGATTTTCGAGCTTTCTTTTATCAAAATTACATTTATTTCCAACAAAAAACATTAGATTTGCTCATGAAATTGATTTAATACACGTGCATATTATTCCCCAAATTCTTTTGTCACCCCATCGCCAATGTCGCAGACCCCAAAAAACGTCAGTTATCCCTATTGGTTCTCGAAATAATTTTCCCTGAATCTCGCGTTCGATTTGGGTCGCAATGCATCGGTTTCACATTAACGTCGCGCAAGAAAAAATAATTTGTGTGTAATCTTACGTTACTGACTCCCCGATCTCTCTCACTACTCGTGTCTACCATTTTGTGTGACTTTAATACATAGGACTAGACGCCAAGGCGGCGTCGCTCGCAGCCCATATTCAGCCTGCATCCTCAGACACTGAGAATTCACGAAAAATTAAATCAACGAATTAGTAACGAAAAGTATTACCATCTTGTAGAGCTCGAAATTCTGATCAAGAAAATGTATAGGATCATACGGAAGCGTATGAGTGCCAATATTTTATTTTTATCTACATAAAAATATTAATGTGAAGAAACAAAAATTTCACTTTTTTGGTTACATAAAATTATGTAAAAGAAATCAATTGTTTTTTGTTTCACCACCTGAAATTTTTTATGTCAAGGAATTAAAAAACTCGATTTCCTTGTGCTTGGTTGAATTTCTCCTGGCTTGACGTGATGTGTCACAGAGTGAGTGGTAAAAAATTGATGTGCGTATTTGTTTTCAAACATGACGACTATCAATCCACGCGGTAAGAGGTTTTTGTTTAGAATTAGTCAGGACTTTCTGATGGTCCAACTGGAATCAAGCACCAGACCAGAATATGTAGCTAGCTGATTTTGGCATTATACAATATAATACGTTAGCAAACCTGTTATTAATTTGAACATCACATTAAGTTTTTGTGTTTCGTAATATACTTCAATCTTCTGAATATTTGGTCCTTATCTGAATTTTTTATGTGGTGACAATAACGAAACTAAAAAAAATCTTTACATTAAGTTTCTACTTAATAGGTGAAATGAAAGGGTAATGAAAGAATTTTTCTACATGAAATACAGAAAATATTACGTCGGGAAAAAATATGGCACCAATACGCTTCCGTAGGATCATATGTCTACGACAAACCGTTACAGAGATATGCTTGATCAAAGATTTTAATGACGTCACAGCGCCCCGTAAAATTTTCCCCAAGTTCTTTTGTCACCTCATCGCCAACGTCGCAGACCCCCAAAAAACGTCAGTTATCCCTATTGGTTTGGGTCGCAATGCATCGGTTTCACATTGACGTCGCGCAAGAAAAAATAATTTATATGTGATCTTACGTTGCTGACTCCCCGATCTCTTTCATTACTCGCATCCACCATTTTGTGTGACAGACAAACAGACAAACAGACAGACAGACAGAGAGTCGGATAATAATATATAGGATATTCGTTTTTCTATACATAAAATTAAGAAATTAGGAACTAAAATACTCATTTTCTTCTCCATTACAAAACCATTGCCCAGAACTGCGTATGATGAAAAGGATATGATCATTTTTGCAAGTACATTCCACATTTAAAAGATGCCCTTCGAAATGGCGTATATTTTTTACGAAAGCCTGTGTCGTCTGTCCTTCAATATAATGACTGGATGATGTTTTAAAATGAAATTCAAACACACTGTCAATAAATATATCTGAAAGTGACAGAAAATAAGGAAATCTCCTTTTTCTTTAACTGAAAGTGTAAAAGAAATGTCGAATTAAATGGCAACTGGCTGGAGGAAGAGGCTCCGCTGAGCGAGCAATAACACCAACACCGGCGGTTAGGGGACGACACACAGAGAAGATGCCAGATCATAGGATCTAACCACAAAACTCAAATGTTATATTCATAATACGTAAAACTTCCAAACAACATCTTTTTAATTTAAGTTCAATAAGTAAGAAAGAACTTATCTTTTTTGCCCTTTCTTTTCCCAATCTTCTCCCCACATGTGAACGAACGAAATTTCTACGCCATTTTTATAAGTGCTTATACACAAGTATCTTAAACTTAAGGAGAACGTCGCAAAAATATACCTTATTCGAGGAAATTAAGGCGCTATGAAATTAACGTGTTTTTTTAAAATCCGCGTTAATTTCATATACCTTTATTTCCTTGAACGTTGATTTAATACAGGCAAATATCATTAGGCGTTAATTTTATATGCGAACTTTTGCAATGTTTTTCAAATAAAAAGCGTTTTACAGCAAAAAAATCAAAAAGTGTTAATACTTATAATATTCAAAAAACTACTTGTTGCGTTTAAGAACTAAATATTTTTGTGTTTTTGGTCAGCGCCGCGAGGCAGCTGATCTTTCATTTACCCGTGTCTGTCTGTCGGTCATTCTGTAATGCTGCAGTTCTCTCCGCCCGTGTGGTAACGCCCTCAACACTTTTGTGTTTCTAATTCAAATAATAAACTTTTAAGCACGTTTTCCAATGAATAAAAGTCAACTTCTCTGCTGCCTATTGAAGATTTAAATCCTATTTTTTTTATATCAGATTAGTATTAGTATTTAGAACTATATTTATTCTTTCCAATGCGCCCCTCCAGCAGTGCATTTTTAGCCTTTGTTCAAGACCACCGTTCATTGCCCTAACTAGTGCAAACGAACGGTGGTCTTGAACAAAGGCTATGCATTTTGGGAACTACTTTCTACTTTCTTCACGTGTGTGAAACTGTTGTCGTTTGGTAAAATTTATAATCTATCCACCATTATCGTTATTAAATTCAAGTATAAAAGCTGGCAAATTTCAATATACTTCTTCAAATATTTGGTTTTATCTTCAGTCTCTTTTATAGTTTAATTTTTGGTCTAAATCACGAATTTTGGTAAACCACACCACCACGTAGAATACTAGTATTCTGAAAAAAAAGGGCTGACGAACGGTTTTGCATTCAAGAACGAATTAAGCGGCAAGTTTATTAGTTGTTCATATTGCTGATTTTGAAAACATGGAAGGTAGGTTCACCTATCCTCGTCTCAACAACTTTAGTATCCAATAAATGAAAAAGGAAACCTAATTTACATATTCAAAAGTATGTAAGATATGAAATACAATATCAAAACAACATTAGTAATAAAAATATAAAAACATTTCTTTCCTTTGAAGATGAGATAAACGGAGGAGAAAAGGAACAGGAGGACACATCCGTGTTCAACCATGCTCCTTATGCGAAATTTTCAAAACAATTAAGAGATAACTCGGAACAGTAGAATAACAAAGTAGACACCATTAAAACCACGTGCTGAAATAGTCCCAAAGGAAACACTAGAGAAGATATTTCTTTTCTTTACCACTATTTACCCTTAAAAATACTCAAGATGCCGGGATAACAGCACACGTGAATAGCAACAACTTCATTTCGGTCGTGTTTTTGGTGTTTGGATTTGTTTAAAAAGGTTTCAGACTCTTGAATTTACCGCCAATTATTAAGCGATATTTCAAATTTAAACTATAGGGTCAATAGTACTTACTGGAAGCTTCCATTTTAAATGTTTTTCAATTTTTTTCATTGGTTAACTGCTTCAATATTAACGTGTGTTGAGAATAGAAGCATGGCGAGGATATGTGAACCTACCTTATATAAATTATTAGTTGGCTAAGCAGGAAAAACATAACAGTTATCGTTTTGATTGTTGGTGTTTTCATTTCATAATGAAAGAAAATATCACCAAAATGTTTCACCAGGTGGTTTTATAATAAGAAATATCATCCAGATTGTAAAATTATTTCTATGTAAAAATATTTACAATTTTTTCCGAAGTTTTAAAGTTATATATAAGGGCAGGCATGGAAATCTGTTTAGGGAAGTCTAGGAAAACTATTCATCGTTACCGCACTTTGAAACAATAAAACGACTTTTCGTTCATGCAAAAAACGATGTGTTAAGGTGGTAACAGGGAAAAAAATAACCAATATTTCGAAATTTATCAAAAATGAGTATGATACATCTTTGGAATCCTTATTCTATCTACTTTCATATACAAGAAATCAATTTAGCAAAAAATATTCATTATCCATATATTTCCCTTAGAATCAGCACGATTACTGGTTCTTATTCCTTAGCAACGTCCTTAGCAACACACTTGCTCTAATATATACAGATAGAAGGGCGCTACGAACCTCAAATTTTGATATTTTGATCATTTTGATAGTGTTTTTATCGTTTCTTACATACATTTAAAGTTTTGAAAAGTTTTGATAATTCTTAAACTTTGATTTCTCGATTTGGATTTTTCGAAGGATTTTCAGCGGTTTAACAATGATAACTTTTGATAGAATTGAGCTTTTGATCTGAAATTTTCAACATTGCTTCTTTCTAATATTTAGGATGTTTTGAAGGAAACAGATTTTCAGATAAACAGGTTGCAGCTTTTACATACTGGACAACTTCTGATACTTTTTCATCTTTTTCCCTTTTTCAAGTTTGACGGCCAACCTGGTTTCAAAAACATTACTCACAAAAAGTATTTTTCGCTCAAAACATTCCTTTACTATCTATGAGCACACCCTGAAAATTTGAATAAAATTGTATGTACCAATAAGGATATATCTTTGGTACAAGGATGTATTTTACGGTCAAAATTAATTAATTATGCGCATAATTAGTGACGTCATGGTATTTTTTTCAAAATTTTTATCTTTTCCTATTAGTTTTTATACTAGTAACTGTGATGCAAGAGAGTTTTTTGAAATTCCAAATATTTCTGAAAAAAAGTGCTTTTCCCCTGTTACCACCTTAACGACGGTACCAATCATCTATGAACTTACTAGAACTGTGAGTTATGATGTTGCAATTGTGATTTTCATTTTGCTAACTTAAATTAGGAAAAACATAAATTCGTTTTCAAATTAGTACTCGAGATTGGAAAGATTTAATTTCATTTTCCAGTTACTAATTCGAGATGGGAAAAACTTAAATTCACTTCCGAGTTAGAGATTTAAGACGTTACATAACCACTGTCTAGACACGTCTAGTTTTTACATAATTACTGTCTAGACACATGTCTAGTTTTTATTTCTGAAAAATAACAAAAACACGTACTTATCATGACAGAGATTTACTGATGATTTGTCTTAGAATTTCTTCAACTCCGATAAGCCTTATACCAGGATTTTTGTCCAGTGGAATTAACTTACAGGCCATTAATGCTTTAATTGATTCATCTGATCCACAATATCTCTTTGAACATAGTTTTCTGGCAAGGGATGCTACGGCATGCTAGGTTTCTGCCGTTGTCTCCAAAATTCGAGGATGTTAACATTCTTTGCCAGCCATCAGCATCGAATTAGCAATCTATCAATGGATTCATATGATAATCACCATAGTATAACTCAAAAAATATATAGGAGAGGAAAAAAACAGATTTTTTAACTGAAACTTTTGTCATATAGAATTTCTTGAAAACAGTTATAATCAATCCATTTATCTTAGATGTAAACCATGAATGATCCTATATATACACATTTTTTATAAAATCAAAGGATTAAGAACATAAGGCTTCGCAAGTCTAAAAGTTTAGAACATCCTAAGAAAATTTGAGGCTTAGGAGTGTTTGTTATTAAGGAAATATTTTAACATTTTCCAAGAAAAGGTCATCACGATGATGTTAAACACAAGAATATCATCATCATTATGTTGATTACATCAATTGAGTTGAATTTCTATAAAAATTTAAAATGTCAACCAAGTCCGTTGAATTTCGAATTTTGGATATTAAATAGTGTATAAATTAAAAACATATAAAGAACATTTTAAGGCTTCAAAATTGAAATGTTAAGAACGTTTGAAGGCCTCTGGAATTTTCAATAATTTTTTCTCTTTTTGGCCTTTCGAAGGGCGGAGCATCAGAGCTGAGTGCTCTTACAAAAAACACGTGTATATAGGGCCTTAAAATTCTGTATATAGGGCCTTCTGCTTTGATTGTTCTTCACCAGCTTGCACCTTTTTTATTTTATTTTTTTGTGAAAGTCATGGCATTAATGTGTTGGAAAACACTGTTTTTACCTAATTATTGCATTTATTTATAGGAATTCAAATACCTAGCAAAGAACCTCCACCTCTTTTATTTGGTAGAAACTAAAGTTCACTGAGGTGAACAGCAAAGCTCAGATCAAACTCGTAACACGTAGCTCAAAACTCGTAACTGAAAGCTCAAAGCTCGGAATTTAGATAAATAGTGTGATGAAAGATATTAGGTAAACGATAAACAGTCAGTTGTTTTTATTGTCTCCTTATTGTCTCCCTCCTAGTAATGAATGATCTCCATTGAACCATATTGCGTAGCAATTGGTAGTTACTGTGCTACTGAAATCTCCCAGGTTTCTAATACAAAGTTTTTTAGTAATAATGCTGGGAGCTCAAGGATGGCTTGTTCTTGCTTGTTCTGATATTTTACTTCATCAGGCTGTCCACGGAGGCTGGGAAAACTGGGAAAAGGCCTGTTTTAAGAATTTCAGCTGGAAAAACTGGAAAAGTTTTTTTTATTATTTAGGACAAAAATATTTTTCTTCTGGTTGAGATTATGTACAAGACTGGAGACAAGTATTTGCGTCTTTATTCATATATGATGTTCTTTAATTGTTTCACTGTGCAATTCAAACCATTTAGCAAACATTTTACCTCTCCTTTATAATTTAGCGTTGAAAAAACTGTATTATCGAGGCTGGATTTTTATATGAAAATTCAGGCAAGAGCTGGAAAAATGTATGCTTTTAACTTTGACGATGCTGGAAAAATACAGACTTTTGCCCAAAAAGGCTGGATTTTTAGAACGAAAAGACTGTGGACACCCTGTTCATTGTGTCAGTATGATTTTGATTATAGCCTACGATATTGAATTGAATCCCGGTCCTTTTTTCCTGACAAAATACTTGCGGATCATTTTGTCAAGGCGATGTTCGTTTTGATGAATCTGCAGGGAAACAGTGCACATGCAATGCTTAATGGACCATTTGCTATTTCGTTATAAAGAATTTGCGTTTTGGTCGCAATGGGATTTAGACGAAATAATTCAAAAGCTTAAATGACTTCAAATAGCGGTATTTCCGCCACGAAATATGCAGATTTAAATAATTATTGTATTCCGTCCCCTCATTCACTTCAACCATCTGTTTTAGGTACCTTAATGTACAGCCGAGGGCATTTCATCCTCAAAATATTTCAACTCCTGCATGAGTAAATTTTCGAACCCAGCGGTTTATAGTTTTATTTTGTACAGCTAAACTGATAACAACACATGGAAAAAGTAATCTTTTATTCCAAAAATTACGTACATCAATAATTAATAGTACTATTTTATGAATCCGTTATATTATGCATTACATAATTTGGGTGTCTTTAACACAGGGTGGCCACCGGTTCTGGAATTCCTTGAATTGTTTTGTTTTACAGCATTTCTGGTTGGCCCCTTTTGGAGATTAGGAAGAAAATAACGTTTCAGTTTGTGCAATTATTTACCCTAGATATTTGAGTTCTTAGTTACAGTTAATGGCTGACCGAAGATGTAAAATTGTTATAAACTTCCTTCAGGTGTATGTTTGTTATTAATTTTTATCTCGTGTCCAACGTCTGATAGTGCGATCCACATGTTCTCGAAGTGTTCTTGAATTTTCTTTTAAATTCTGGTGGCCACCCTGTTTAAGAGTGCGTTTACATGAAACCGTACTGAAGTCTCAAACCGCTTGAGTTCAATACGGCTCTCATGTAAACGCACTCTTCTACTGATTATTAAGTTCCGACTTTCACCGAGAAATTAATAATAATTTGAAAAGAATTTTCATTTGAAGCAATTTCTTATTATATGAAAGTAAATAAAAGTACCCGTAATAACCTTCAAGTTCATCTGACGCTACAAAAACTGCTCTATGAGACCAGCCTCGAACCCAGGGTTTCTCGCCTTGCCGATATCCGGACGTTATCAGACAGTGGTCTCTAGGTTGCCAAAAACTCATCGGTACATGGCAGGTGCAATAGTAATGCGAAAATTATCGTTTAAACTTGACACATCGAAATGCGCTGACCGTCAAGCACTTTTACTTTGAAAAGTAAAGGCAAAGTTTGTCAACCGCGTTAATTTCCTTCGCGCTAATTTCATAGCGCGTTAATTTCCTGGAATAAAGTATAAGCACAAACTTAAATGAAACATACACCGGGAATGAAGCGTCTAGAGATTAGGGACATAATCCTTATTAAGGAGAAGGTTCAAACTGTCCGCAAACAAAAAAAACAAACAAGGGCGATTTTAAGACTCAGGGTGCTTACGTCGCTGACCAAATAGTGATGGAGTATTTTCATCGATAAAAAAGTACCCCAAGTATCGGACAGTGGTGAGATATTAAAATTTCTGAAAGTTTTTCAGAATTTAACGTTTACACAGAGGAATTATATTTTAAAATGTACACATGTGATTTCAAATGTGAGAAAATGGTGGGAAATCTCTGCCATACGTTCTATTGCTCTTTCAGAGTCATTGAATTCAGAGAAAACTGATCTACCTTGATAATCATTATGCTGTTCCTATCGTTAATCTCGCAAACTACAATTTGAGTTTTGGATTAGACCATTCCTTTGTTGATAAAAATAAGACCCGTAGTTATGGCAACTGGTGGAATATGGGTCGTGAAAGCAAGAGTATTTTCAGAAGGTTAAGCGAAATGATTGCTTAAAAGAGAAAACAACGGTTATCAAACTTGCTGGATACGAAGGAAAATTTCCTTTACCTAATCAGCTCAGCTGAAATTTGAATTTGAGGCAATAGATCCCTTAACCATCATGTAAGTAAGTCCCTAAGGCAAGTCAATTGGGAGTAGGGCAGGTGTCTCCAAGCTATCAACCTGAAGTAATAGTTACCGATGATGTTGGACTGTTAAATCAATATTGAGGTGTATGTTTGTGTCGTAATGTAACGTCAACTTTTGTATGTTTCATTGTTATCCTTTCCATGTATAATGTCTTCGTTTATTGGTGTTATTTATTGTAAAGTTTATTGCAATAAAAAGCGTATAATAAAACAAAATTGTATTTGTTAACCCCCTATTCATTTTCCTGTCTTGTTCTGTTTGAATCATTTTCTCTAAGGGGTCGGTTACACGTATGATTTCATGCCGGCATGAAATTCATGCCGGCATGAGTTCATTTCGGTCTCCTTATAAAACCCACATGTTGTATACACGTGTTAGCCGATATGAAATTTCATGCCGGTCTTTTTTCATTTCGGTCTTAACGACAGGCATGAAATTTCATACCGGGCTAAAAAACACGTGTAACCACGAATGTGTTATTCATGCCGGCACGAAAAACAGGTTTTCATACTCAAAGTGCGCTATTCCTGTTTTTAATCGTTTTTTAACGCGACATATTTCTTTTCTTGTTGTGAGAAGTGATGTTTGAAAGTGAAAACAAGAAATAAAATATGGCTTCAAAAAAAACGTGAGTAGAAACAATTTCATATTGAATTATTTCATTGAGACTTATCTTTTTGGTATGTTAAAAAATAAAATTTTTTGCACAGTGCTGGATACCTTTTACGGTCGCTTTGATATTAATTTTTAGAAATAAAGAGAATGGAAAGGAGTTCAGAAAACGAGTGGCAGCACGAGAATTTGATCTAGATGCTAGTAGTCAACAAGAGAGCAGTCCTGAAGAACCACCTCTGTTACCTCCGTTAGTTGAGCCCAGCGTGACCTGCCCGCCAACTAAAAAACATAAACCTGGGAAAAGGTTCCGCTGGGTTGATGGTATGGTAGGAGACCTCATAGGATGTCTTGGGGAGCAGAAAACTCTCAGTGAGTTTAAGGGATTAGATTTTGAAGCTGATTTGGTGGAGCTTTACAGTAAGGTAAGAACAATGATGGCTGAAAGATATTGCAAACATAATGAATTTGGGCCCGTCACCGAAACACAGATAGGGGAAGACTTGACAGCCGCGGATCTTGCAAAAGAAAAAAGAAAAATCGAGCAAGACAAGAAAGCGATACGCGCTGGATATGAAAGGATAAAGGCAAAAGTAAAGGAAATCCGGCAAAGTTACAGGAAAGCTGTATCAGAAGGGCAAAGATCAGGGTCTGGGAAGGTAATTTGCGATAACTGGGAGGAGTTGAAATCGCTGTGGGGAGGGTCGCCAGCGACTTCAGCTATTAGAAATGCAGTGACATCAACTGAGAGCCTGGAACCTGATGATGATGAAGATGGGAATGAAGATGAAGATGCGCAAGTAGGATCGGAAAGTGAAAATGATGACGATCTGGACATTCTACCAATGAAAGAAAAAACGTCAAACCCAACGCCAAAATTTGTTGATAATAAACGAAAACACATGGAAAAGCAGCTTTCTGCTAGTCAACGAGATCAAGTTTACTTGAATATCGCTAAAGAAGACTTAAAATTAAAACAGAACATTCTAGAGCAATTGTCAGAAGCCACAAGAGAATCAAATAGTGCCTTTGAAAAGATATCACAATCCATTGAAAGCGTCGGGAAGTCGATTGGTGATGGGCTTTTGGCATTGGCAGATGCTATAGGTGGTAATCGCCCACCAGTTCCATTCCAGTACCAGCAGCAGCACCCCCAAAATTATTATCACCATCAGGGAATACCTAACCACAAAGCTAGCACACCGAACTCGTCCTCGTTTTCCCTCGGGTCACAACAGAATGAAAGTCTTACATTTCCTTATTATGAAAACTTGTAATATGTACTGCGTTCATTTTATCAGTTTTTAACAAGCTTTGCAATATAAAACTTACAAATATTCTTTAAAATAACTAGTTATCGAATCTCTAACTCTTCTTCCCATTGGCGTAGTATAGGAGTTTATTCTGTCAACAGTGGTCTTTGACCTTTCTTCTTGAATGACTTTTTCCACCAAGGTGGCATCGACGTCGGTTTTCTGCCTCTCACAAAAATTATGTAAAACGAAGCATGCAAATATCACATTTGGAAGGTTTTCTACGGGAATATCCATCGGCCGTAACAAAATTCTCCAGCGCGCTTTTAGTCTGCCAAATGCACACTCGATTTGATTTCTAGCGCCACGTAACATTTGATTGAATATAACTTCTTCGTTTGATGAGCAGTGGTCGAATTCTTTCATCACGTAAGGAAGTAGAGGATACGCTGGGTCTGCTAGTATAACTTGTGGGACACATTCCTCACCTGGTACCAACTCTTTATAAAACAGTTCTAACTTTCCATCTGAAAAACGTTTTTGAACATCACAATTAGCAAAAACTCGGGCGTCATGGAGACTGCCCGGCCATTTAACTTCAACGTTGATGAACTGTCCGAAGGCATTGCAAATAGCTTGACAGTTAATTGAATATGTTTGTTTATAAGAAAAATAGTCATGGGCGTTTTCAGTAGGTTGCTTTATCGGTATATGTGTTCCGTCAACGCACCCTATCACCTGAGGAAAGCCAAAGCGTTGTAAGAATGCCGCAATAGTTGTTGACACCTCCTCTTTCTTTTCTGGAAATTTAATCAGCTCTGGGCCTAAGTTCTTTGTCAGTACTAAGCATATTTCTTGGATAACCTGACCAACTGTGCAGCGGGCAATACCAAATGCATTTGCAGTCATATTCATTGACCCTTGGTCTTTCAAATAGTAAAGGGTTATGGCAACTCGTTTTTCTAAACTTAGTACATCACCTCGAACTTTGGAGGATCTTGGCTTGACGTAGGGTTTGATCATATTTACTAACAAATGAAAATCTTCTTTTGACATGCGTAAATTCTTCTTCCATTCATCTGGGGATATTTTGTCTGTGTTTAAATTTCTCCACCATTGATCTGTCCTTCCAGGTTTTACCCATATTGACCTTTTTTTTCGGAGATATCTAAAAGTAACAGCAATTTTTTTGCAAAAACTGAGACAAGAAAATTAAGGACATACACGTTGTTGTTTCTGTTGTTGTTGTTGTTTTTTAAAAAATTATAATATAATTTTCCTTACCGTTGTTTCATACGTTGATATCGAGATAAAGCTAAATTTCTTGATGTTACGGCTTCATTATACAAATGTTGAAGGCCTCTTTGCTGGCTCACGATTTTCATTAGTAAAACACTGTGAAGTTGTAATACCACAGAAACTGAGCTTAAAACTCCACTCAAACACGAAAACAACACTGCTAGCTGTTTACGTTCGGCCATTTTGTGTTAAATGAGAAAAAAAAGTCGCTATAAAAGATTTTTCAATCATGAAATCATGCGGCAAATAGTCAGTATTCATTTCATGCCGGCATGAGATTCAACCCGGAATGAAACACGCGTGTAACGTAAAAAAATTTCGTGCCGGTATGAAACCTCATGCCGGCATGAATTTCATTTCACTTACGTGTAACCGACCCCTAAGAATCATAAAAGAAGAGATTTCCACATAAAAAAAAATGATAATGGACATGATAATTTTGTATCTTTGCCACCAAGTACACAGACTTAACAAAATAGTTAATAATACTGTGCTTATTAACTGGCTAACATACTAAACTAAACCATGTTTGAGGGTCCATTTGTTTGACATGCTTCGTTTGCCAGCACTGCCCTCAGTTACGAAACAAATGGAAAAATAATGCTCCGACTGCCCTCAGCAAAATGTTTTTGTAAACTTCGCATAATTAGGATATGTCTACTATGCACTGCAATGTCTTCAATATTTCTCCTTTGCTCACCAATGTGTTTATATTTTCTGCATAATTAATGCTCTCTCCAGCGCTTAATTAATTTATTGAAATTATTCAAAATGGTTTTCAAAAATGAACCTTTTTGGGCAGTCCGAGGAAGAAGGTTTTGACCGTAGTAACTATCTGATTTCAGCTCTAACTGCTACCACCGCCCTGCTAGGCTAGCAGGGCAAAGAGGTTTAGATTTTACTGCACTCAAAAACCAAACAAATGTATTTTTTGGGCAGTCAAAATATCCAAGTACGCTCAATTCCAAATTTTGGGCAATGCAATGACATCAACAGGAATCATAAGAAGTATTGAAGTTACCCTATTTTTTTTGTGTATTTATTTTTTTATGTATTTATTTAACTGTATACCATTTTCTTCAGTTTAATTTATTCTTTTCTTTTTCGTTTATTTCGAATGATTTGTTCGTCGTGGTGCATACGTATCTCTAAAGCTGGTTTTCCACTAAACTTTTCGCCTTCCTCCACCGGAGAATATTTTTCGTCGAGTGGCGTCATTTCAAGTTTTCGCTTGATCGCCAGCGGCCATAATTTTGTTCGCCGAAGGAGTTCAACTTTGCGCAATTTTCTCTTTTGGAGATCTTTCCGTTGACCGACTGTTTCCACGTCTCAAAAGTAAGCGAAATTTAGTTCTCGAATCCGTACATTTTGATCAACCGTTTTTACTGAAAATACTAAAAAATACTAACTTACTGACTTACTAAAATATTAAGAATTTCAGACACAAAGAAGTTGTGAATTAACTATGTTTTTTTGGGGGGTGGGTGGGGGGGGGGGGGGGGGGGGTTGTTGTTTTTTTCTTTTTTTAACGAGAACATTTTGTATTTGAAATCAGTACAATTACAAGGTTTTCTTCCCAATCACAAATAGGTTTTTCAAGCGTGATTTAACATTTTTGGACTTTCACGACTGCTAATCGGTTTGTCGATCTCGATCCTCTGATGCATGTTATTAGAGAGGGAATTAATGCGACATTTGGTTTCTTTCGATACCCCGCTTGATTGAAATCAACGAGCACAGTCTTGACATGAATATTTGGCATTCGTTTCCCATTCCACCAACCGCACTGAAAACGACAAGAGTGAAAGTGCCTTGATCCACTTGTAGAAAATTATATAATGGCTTTTCTTTTCGTTCTCGTTTAGGGCGTTACATTGTTTCAACGATCTCTTTATGTAACATTTCACGCTCTTTGTCCTTGAATCCAGAAGCCGCAAGCATTTAAATCAAGGCGTACTTCATCTTTTGTTTTAGCAGCATTGTTGAGTAATGCCTCTTTACCATTTAAGTGTAGCAAAGTGGGCTCAATTTTGACGTCTTTGCAAACTTCAGCTAGAAGGTTTCCTGTAATATCTCTAATTTCATTGTGCCGAAGGGTTAAGAACTTATCTACAAATGCTATATGACCAGTCTGCCAAAATCCACGAGCGGCAACATCCAAGTCTGGCTTCGTCGCTTTTTATTGTTGACGACCTTGGTAAAGATTCTCTTGTAATTCACATCTCACATGTGAATCAACAGCTCACATGTGACATCTCTAAGTAGATCGTGTCTTAATGTCACGAAACTTCCTTTCTTGCAACTAAGCGCGTGGTCTAGGCTGAAGTTGCCCCACACTCGCATTTCACAGGTAACCTCTTTAGCTGCCAGACATATCTTATTCTTAGATCCCAGAACTGTTGTTTGGTCAGAATGTAACCTTCCTCTTTGATTGACAAGGTTGTTAACCCTAAAGATGCTTTCTTTTGAATTACCATGCCATTTAATTTTCTTTCTGTCTCATTCATACCTTCTCGAATATTTTCTAGTGTGTTTTTTTTATGTTCCCGTTTCATTTTCTTTACAGATGTTTTCATCTTTCTTGGGTGCTACCATATTGCGTTTCCAGGAAAAACAAATGTCTCTTTTTTTTAATTATTATTAGCAGTTAAAAAGTGTCTGATAATCTAATTTAATTATCCAACTGATTAACAAAGTTTGTTTTTTTTTCTTTGTTTTTTTCACACTTAATACATGTCACAAAGCAATCTCTGTCCCATATGTAATAAAGAAGTCAAAAAGTCAGTAAAATCTCGAATTGTCTGTAATATTTGTAAAAACTGGATTCATCAAGCGTGTAATTATTTAAGTCGTCAAGATGTTGATCATTTGTGTGAGGTTTGGCATTGCGCAGTCTGTAGAGCAAATGGAGCTTTAGCAAAACTTCGTCACTTTATGCCACAACCTCTTTTAATTTCTGTCTATTATGCTATCTTTCATTCACATATGGTTTATGCCTGTCAAGTTTGGGGTCAAAGGGAAAACCTAGTCACAAAGCGTATCTTTCTGCTACAAAAACGTGCAATACGTACTATTTGTAATGCTTACTGGCTAGCTCATACATCCCCTCTGTTTCGGAAATTAGGTCTCCTTAAGCTTTTTGACATTGTAAAATTTTAAAATATATCTTTTATACACAAGGTTCTTAATGATAAACTCCCCCAAGTCATTCGCAACAATTTGATTTTTAAACGCTCTGATTTGAATTATAATACTCGCGGAAGGAACGTAGGTTCTTTAGTTCAACACCCGTTCAAGACTTTCTCATTTGGTAAATTCTCCATCCAATATCAGTCGATCTGCCAATGGAATCTCATTCAAAACCATCTTCAACTTGACGACTTATCTGTGCTTACATTTCCAAAATTAAAAGTCTTAACTAAATCGTATCTTATTTCTCAATATATTGACTAATTGACGCAAACTTATTACATATCTTATTATCATTTTTATCACTTTTGTTTTTTTTTAGGTGGCCACTCCCTTTGACTAGAATTTTCTATATGGAGTGGTCTCCTAGTTATTCTTTCTTTCATTGTAATTGTAAGTATGAGAGTTAGAAACTAAGTAAATGATTACTTACTTACTTACTAAAGCTACACTAGCGAACAATTCAGTCATTTAGCTCGTTTAAGTCACTCAGAAGATGTTTTTTCCCGTACTGCCGCCCTATAGACATCACTGAAGGGTTAACAACAGTTTATCTTATCAACTTTTATCAGTCTACCTACTCTTGAGAATAAAATATCAAAATATCCCTCCATATTCAAATAGGCTCCATATTGAATATATGTAACGATCACGAACTGAAATGAAATAACAAATCGTTCTACTATTTCCATCCATTTTCACTTAATTCTGTTTTTCAGTTAATTTAAAAAAAATCTTTGATTCGATATAGCGGTGGAATTTGTGGCGTTCATAAAAAACAACAACTACTGCACGTGCATAAATTTCATAAAAACAATAGAAATAGTTTCGATTTCAAGTAATATATGAACCAAATTTTGTTAAGTACGACACAAACTTGCCTGTATAAATCCATGCCTAACTTCTGTCCCACTTTTGTATTAAGTTTGGCAAAATTTACTGGATTTAATTATATTGTTGAACATTTCGTTTATAGTGAGACTTTTTTCGAACTCAGTTCAATTTAGGCAAATAAGTTAGACACAACATAAGAGCGACCAAAACTTATTCTAAGGCAACGAAACGTTAAAGGGACCAAGATTTTCGTTCGATATAATAGAAAGAGCGCGTACAGCGAGAGTTAACTGTATGTTTCGAAATAACAATGGAGAAGATATTCTCTTCCATGTAGTGGAGAAGTCTTCAAATGTGATTTTAGGAAAACCATATATGCCATCATGCTATGTATTATTTGCAAAGCAATTTGATTACCTATAAAAATAAATGACGTAAACAATTTGGTGCCAAAAGTTACAATATTCGATCTGTTGTTTTTCTTTTTAACATTTATCGATGTTCTCGAGTCACTAAAATGTCATCTCAAAGCGTTACTATCAGCTCTGGTGTCAGCATTGAATACGGTATACAGTTTCGTTGAAAATAAAACACTAAACATTATATCATCATTAACGCAAATCATTTTGGTTTTTGAAATCTGTCTAAAGCAGAACCAGTGCTTAACGTGACAGGCAATATGTTTGTTTGCTTTACTTCAAGATCTTTCTTTTTCTCGTCCATCATGGCGGCTTTTAATTGTTCCTAAACAGAAAATAGAAACTTCTCTGGTCCGGGCATTTGTAGTTTATTGTACACTCACTTTGATCACATGATAATTACTTTGCATTGGTTGTAATAAGCCATGTGATCAAAGTGAGTGCACGATTTTCTAATAAAATATGATTCATCTGTGTGTAGTTTTTGAAATCAAAATTAGTAGAATGGAAATTGAAATATCCTGCTGGAGAATCTAAAGCCTATCTCCACGAGGGGAAATCGTCCGAGCGGACTTAACTTTGGCGGACTTTGCACATGCTCGCCTGTCTAAAAATACGAGTTTGCTCTCGTGGAGAATAGACTTAAAGGCATACCGAACTACCCAGGGTATCCACATTTTGAGTTCGAACTCTCGGGGCAATTCTCAGCGTGCTTCATGCTCATGAATATGCGGACCAGGATATATTCTTTTTTTATTTTGAACTTACAATTTTTATTAATCGCGCCTTTCATTAATTTGTTGACCATGCAAAGTTAGCTGCTCTGTATTATTTCAACAATTCTTTATCGTTTTCAAATCAAAACAACATGAAGAGAAATTAAAAGAAGAATCACGATCAATTTTTGGTGGCAATATTCGATGCACAGACACAGTTTAGTGCAACGAAGATAATAAAAATGTATTCGTTAAAATTTCTAGTTATGTTTTGCGCAATTCTACAGAACTTCTCAAAGACACTCTGGTAAACTTTAACCAGAACTTTCTCTTAAAAATCATATTTTTCTGCTAAATGGTTAGCCACAACAGCCATTATTGTATAATATAAGCGTTATTGTGCTGTTTTAGAAGAGAATTTACACTTAAATACTAAATTTTTGGGTAGTTCGGTATGCCTTTAACGCACTAACACCGATTGAATGAATAAACGATTGGATGAACATCAGCTTACCCTTCTCGACAGTTGGTTTACACCTTTTTTCCGTTTCACAATTTTAGATGACGAACTTTTTCCTTTCATTTTATACTTCGGTGTAAACGTTTCTTCTTCTTTCTGTTATCACAAATATTTAACGAAAAAGAAAAAAGAATTTAGAAACTTAGAAAATCGTCTTCCGTTATTGCGACGAGTGTTGAGATTCGTTAATTAAAAAAAAACCAAAAAAAAAACCGTTTGTTAAAAATTTCTGATTTTGTCAATAACTTTATAGACGAAGATTTCTTCTACTCAGAGATAAGCAAGGCACCCTTCTACAGATAAAGAAAAAAAAAACGTCAGGAAGCTACGATAAAAAAGTTCGTGTAAACAAGACCTTACCTGATCACTTTTGGATTCAACAGTTTTCTTGTTTACGTCGAGCTTCAGGATATCGTATGGGTTTAATGAGATCATTTCTGGTTGGATCTAGGAAGAAATAGCTGGGTGTTAAACTACAAGCTTTGACATTACTTAAATAAAGTATTGTAGGTTTCATAGAAAATATCCCAATTTCGAAAAGCATTGATCAATGAAGCTTTATAGCCATTTATAAATATTTTACAAACATATAAGAACAAAGATTACAGAGGAGGTAACAATGACTGAAAGTTGAATGAGGATACGAGAGCCACTGCAAGAATTCTCTCACTTTTTACCAAACTCAAGCAAAACCAGCAATTCTCACCCTCAAAGTAACACCGAAAAGTGTTAAAAACTTACTACACTTTTTACAGCCGGCCTTCATAACTTGACATTAAAATAGCCGGCATTAGATGTTTGTCTGTGAAATCTTGACTGTGGACTTCAAAAATTACGCCAAACAAGACCGACGTAAAAAAGTGCCGTTAAGGTACTGGCCATATTTATTCTATTCTGTTGCTCATCTTATTCGTGAAACTAAAATCCCGAAAAACTTACTTTCTCTAGTAACATCTTCACTTCATGTTCTCTCCTCTGTTTCTTTGTTTCATAAGGATTAGCTTCTAACGCATCGAAGTTCGGCTCTCCGCTACCAGGTACAATCAGACTTGTGAATCCTTTGGACTGTCCCACGCCAAGAACATCTTCAAAGGGACAAAACTGAATACTAGAAATATCGGTTCCAGGTATCACGTGTGTCATGTACGGCATACTTTGTTTTGTTGATAGAGCATCTTTAAAAACCTGCAAGAGCATCACAATATGTCATACGGTTTCATCAAGAGAGGGATTATTTTTTTGGATCAGAACATAACAGTATTCATCTATTTACGACATATCGTAAATATGTTTCTGTATAGAGTAGCTTCAGTTAATTAAAAACATGATCTAAAGTTGTGACAACATTTCGTTTAGTTGCTCATACATTTCTGTTAACTGCAGGCGAGTGCAGAAAGGCTAGAACAAACCAATCATTATTACACTATACCATGTTACAAGTTTGACGTAGCATGTGGTATACTGCGATGTAGCAATGGTTTGTTAAGACACAACTACAATTAGACTTTTTCATAAATTACGTCACTACCGTTCTACAAACATCGTCATCGTTTCAAATCGTAATTACGCTCTTTTGCGCGATATGAGTGATCACAATATTTTAGAGCTTCCATCTGATCTGACACGAGGGAATGTTTGTGCAGAACGAAAGAGTCGCAATCAAAGGTCCATCATGAAGGAAATTCTCACAGAGTGTTGAAACTTACGTATATTTGTGGACCAAAAGCAGCAGCTAACAATCCTTTCTGACTGATCGTGAGGGTTTGCGCTGGTTTTCCTTTTAATCGATACTTGTAAACAGGTTTGTACGTACGAATGTCCCAGACTTTCATTAAGCCGTCAAGTCCAGACGTAGCCATGTATCTAACAATGAAAGAATTTAAGTAAAATCCATGAAACAACAAGCAACAACATCAACACCATCGTTGCCAAAGTGTGTTAAGCGGGCGATACAAATATGTAGAATTTGACAAATTTGATTCGATGAATTTAGCCCGCTTTACTCACACTCCTTGTTTTTCAACAGCCATCGATAACACTGGACCTCTATGACATAACATCTTCACTAATGGTTCGTTTACAGTCGGGCTCCACATTGTAACAGTACCTAAACTCAAACAAAAACTTAAACAAAACTGTCAAGAAGATAAATTTTAAAAGAAGAGCATTAGAAGTGGCTTGATCATAAGTTTAGATTACCATTATAATGGCCAAGATTAATGACTGCATTGTAAGGATTTTGTGTCATACAATCACACCGACCAAGCTTGGTACGTAATTCACAAACTGCTTTTCCAGTTGAAGTGTCCTGATATTTCAAGAAGCCACAATTACCCTGTATAAAAACAAATATTAAACATTTCACGCTAACACCAATTTCAATCCTGAAACATTTCCCTCAAAATTGAGAAAAAAATTAAAAAAGAACACGTTTTGTTTTCTACCAAAATCTCTTGTATATCATTGTATCGTATTGTAAATCGTTTTGATAAAACTTAGTTATACGATAGAGAAAAGTTGGTTTTCCTTGTTTCTTGGCTGGTCGTATTTTCATCCTGAACATTCAAAAAGGTAAAGGGTAAAGGAGAAGATTCGCCTATTCGTTATTATCATCAGGTAATTTTATACGTTTAATAAGGCTCCACCACACAGGTGTAGTTATCAGATGTGACATCACCTTAATTTTAAATACTTTGAGAACGGTTCCACATACACATATCAAATCAAATCCACCATTTACTCACATGTACTTTCCAAGCAATATTTTTAACAAAATTCCCTGACGTTCTCTGACTTTAGCCAAAATAAATTAGATCGAGAAAGAGCATAAAGCAATACTAACGGTTCCCTGTGTAACTAACTTACCCTAATAAATAAAATATGCAGCATGACAAAAATAAAAATTGCATGGATAAAAGAATTCTTCCCTGACTTTTTCCAAAAATTCTTATTTTACCCTGACTTTCCTTGACTTGGTGGAAACCCTGCACTAGCCCACTAGATAATCAAATGAGAGGAATCTGTTTTTACTGGATAACGGATTTATTAATTCACACACGTCATAACAAACATGGCGACAAATATCATTCACAAAGAAAAATATTACTTACTACAGTAGCTAACAAAAAGTGGTAAGGTAGAAATTCTAATCTGTTCACTTCCCGATGTTGTTTCAAGCAATGAATTTCAGTGCCTTGATTATCATAGATGTAAACATATTTTTTTTGAGCGGCAGCAAAAAATGTCTCCTGGTGTAGCCATCTAAAGAATACAAAGAGCAGATATAATTTAGAAATCTCAAAACAAAGTCATGTTTAATTAAAAAAAATTCCCTGTTACATTTTCTATTTTCATGGAAATCGAGAGATTTGACCTGAATTCTGTTTAAACAATGAATTATGATATTGTCTCGATGAATTATGATGTTGTCTCGATAAATTATGATGTTGTCTTAACAAATTTTTGTTCAATCCGTGTAGTCACCTGTTTTATTGATTGCATTATTGCGCAATGAGGTATTTCTGTCTGTCCAAAACAGACCACGAAGCAAAAACATGGAAATGCACAAGAAAACTAACTTACTTTACATCACGAACTGTTTCTCGTACATGCACCTCGCACCCTAATGTCTTGTTCTCCCAATCCATCGTAGCAAGATGTCCTTTTTGTCCACCAATCAGAAGATACCTAACATACAGCCACAATTTAAAAGCAGCCACTACATAAAAAGATTCCTAAACTTCTCAAATCCATACACTGAGGAACTAAACACAATAAAAGTTCCTTTCCTATAATCCTCCACAAAACATTGAGAAATCAGAAAAAATTGCTAACTGGAATATTTCCCAATGAATGGGAGCTAATAACACTCCCTTGACTCAAATTCAATCTTGTGATTGATGCCACAAGTAGGTGTCTCTATGTTTTGTGGAGGTTTGTAGGGAACAACGATAAAAATCGTTGCTAACAATATCCTCAAAAAATAGTACAAGATTAAACTCTTACTTTCCATTTCTTGTATAGTTAATTTTGTAAGGGCCAAATTTGTCCAGTTTTAAATCGAAGTACTAGAGAGGAGAGAAAAGCCATTATTATTATTATGTGTTCCGAACTTACGTCACTAATTATTTTGAAATAATTAAATCTTGCTACTTTGCCTGCCATGGTGGTTCCAAATATCCTGTTGCTATGACTTCTGAATTCCCCTTTCGTACACTATTAGTTTTGTTAGCCTCAAAGTTATTGTGGTTCACAATGCACACAATAAATAAAACAAAGGTATGTATAACAGCAATTGATTATCCTCTAGATGGTTCCAGTCATAAAAGTTGTGATTAAACACCGGAACACAGAATACATATCACCAACATTACACTCAACATGAACTCTCCACTAATTATAAATCATTGAAAATTTCGGCAGGGAAAGAAAAACTTGGCACCTTCAGCAAAGACAAAAAATAACGAACTTAATATATGTTTAATGTTCACCTTTTTGGCACTAGATATATCAAGTGAAGCAGCAATTTCTGTTTGTTTGTATCTATGTGTACGTTCCATTTCTTCCGCCTCCAAAAACCTAAAGGTGAACATTCATTCATTCATTCATCATTGTGCAAGAAATTCAACAAGGAAGATGAAGGATGCATTGTATGCATCTTGATTGGTGCATATGATTCACCTTCCTTGAGAAATATATATACCAGTCACACAGATGAAAATAACTCTCGAATGTCATAGAAACTACATACCCAGATTCTTCTGTCATTAACAGTTCAGATCGCACTGCCTGCTGGACAGCTTGTTTGTACTTAGTTTCGTGCATCTTCAATTTGGATCTCAATTTTCTGTCTTTGACATTCTGTAACCAAAAACAACATCATAATCAAGACACCACTATCATGTTTGGAATGACTTTTACGAGTCTAATAGCATACTTACTTTAGTTTTCACTCGACTCCCTCGTGTATACTTCATTAACTTATCAGGATCAATAACATACTCTTCTGTATTTTTTTCCTCCTTAATTTTTTTTCTTCCACTAACAAGCTCTTTTTTCTCTTCCATAGTCTTTGGTACACAACTGTTGTTATGCTTTTAATGTGCATGAAAAGTACAAACAAGTTACACTTGAGGGAGTGTTAGAGGGAGGGGAATGGAATATAGGTTGGGATATAGATTGTTTTTTTCAGGTGGAATTGGTGACAAACTGGAATGCTGGAGAATTTCATGAATAATTAACAACTAATTCTTTATGATGTGAAGAGGAAAATCACGGACAACTGAAGCATAAAAGGAAAATGTCTGTACAACATGTCAAGAAATATATAATACCATTGAGGTACAAGCGACAGAAGATCATAGACGATGACTTGATATACTTAGTGGAGAGTAAAGAGACTTTTTAGTATTTTCATTATAATGTTGCTATTGTTCATAATGTTGCTATGATACATGATGGAGTAAACAAAAATATAAAACACAAAACAAGACAGAAGTTAAGAAGCAAAGAACATTGTTTTTGCAGATATATGATATGAAATGATCCAATTAAGAGGGTCAAATTCTACAGAGAAAGAAAATTACAACAATTAAAGTCTCGTTCTTATTATGCATACATATAAATACAATAAAATAAATAAATACTATTTTCAGAATAATATCACTTAGGAATTTTGAAACATTTTCCGATAAATCTATCAATAAAAATTTGACATAAAACGTTGAACTAGAGGTAATCTCAGCTGCTTCTTCTCTCATTTAACATATTTTATCGAATAAACTCAAACCTCTTTTTTGTATAAACACCCCTATTGAATAAATGGCCCCTACAAAATTTGATGTTCTTAATAAACTTCCCTTTGATTAAACATCTCCTAAAACAAGTTCAGATATAAAATCATTTTCATATTTGTAATAAATGCCTCTCTCAAATAAACACTAACTGGAAATGTTTGATTTTTAATAAATAAATGCCCCTCTCAAATAAACACCAACTAGAAATGTTTGATTTTTAATAAATAAATGCCCCTCTCAAATAAACAGCAACTAGAATAAATAAATAAACGCCCAGCCGTTTATTCAATAAAATACGGTATGTAGATTTTTATCTTTAATAATTCCGCACAACAGAGTAACTCAGCACTTGACATTAGATGGAGTTTTTATTAGTATTAAAATTAAAATTAAAATTAAAATTCATTATAAATAAATAAAATAAATACATTAAATATTTTATATAAATAATTCATGTTTCAATTCAAATATAGGTACACAATATAAGGATAGATATCATCATTATACTGTCTATGAATGTGGAAAAAAAACACAAGAAGTTGCAATCAGACATAAAGGAAATTTTGTTGAGCTATTTTTCCAACGGCAACTAAAAATAAAATAACAATTGGGATATAAAAACAAAACATTTTGAAGGCAATCGAAACCATCGATTAAAATGCTGTCTGAAACAATGTGAATGAATGAATGAATGACAATGTCGCTGAATGTTCATTGCAAGTAGAAAAGGTGTTCAAACTGATACAATCTTGAAGACTTTCTCTTGGACTAGTAACAATAAAAGAAACCAATGATGATAACTCCTATTCCATGATCCAATTTCTCACAAACTGAAAAAGTTTATAAAGCCAGACAATTATAATACAGTACCTTCCAATCGAAACAATCATGAACAATCGAAGATTCCCGAGTAGTGAATTGCAATAAATGTCCTATCACACCAACCAATTGACGAGACTTAAAAAAAAAGATTATGCAAAATGTTTACTGGTAGGAAACAGAATAACACAAACAACAAAAAGGAACGATTACAAGAAAAGGAAAATCTTACCTGGTCATTTGTGCTACACATGTATTTCAATATGACATGTTTTAAATATCTTTTTCAAATTAAGGATCATTAATTTTTTTCATATTTTTCAAGGTTAACCAAGTTCCAATTGAGACAAGTTCAGGCAATCAAAATGTTATCAAAAAATGTTATGCTAAGAATGCTCATTGTACATTACAACGGATGTTCCCTCAAATTGGTGGATTACTGTGAATAACGAGGAACATGTCAAAATGAAGAAATGTCATGACAACAAACCCAAACAAACATGGTTTGAAAGGATACTTAAAATTAACTTCTAAATAATCTCTTTTTTCCCTTTCGTTTTTCAAGGCTCCATACAAATCCATTTCGACAGCATTTTCATTTTTGTTAATTTCATTTTTAGTTTGGATATAATTGGTGTCATTGTTTTTCTAGAAAAAATAAGTACTCAATATCTAAAAAATTTATTTAATACGTGTGTCCACTGATTATCCTTTTCCCTGAAGTAAATGAATTAAATATAATAATGAATGAATAACCTGTTGGACGGTAAACTTTTAAATAAACTATGCTCAAAACTTACTTAAAATAAATTAGTTTACAGAGTAGTTTATCGTGTATCTTACCTAAGTGACGTCAATGAAAAAAAAAAATCAATTTCTATTATAAAAAAAAGTTTCTACTTTAAGCATAACTTATCTAATAGTTCACCGCCTAACAGGACCTCAAAAATGGAATGAAAAAAGTTTGAAGAATTACCATTTCTTTTTGACAGTGTTTTTTTAAGTCACTAATAGTTTGTTGTAATCTATTCACTTTTTGTGTTGATTCTTCTACCTCCGCTTTTAAAGAACGATTTTCCACTTCAACTTCTTTATACTGAAAAGGAAAGAGGAATTTTGAAAAAAGCTACAAAATATTGCAACAATCGATTGGTACAAATCTTTTCATCCTTTTGTGCATGAAAATATTCCTTTACTCCAGAGTTTTTCTAATTGGTAGGGAGCAATGGAACATTATGCTTATCAAGAAAAACCAACAGTAAATTTTAGATCCTGTAATCCTTGATTCTGTATCCACTTGTATTTCTTGTAGACTACATATAGATTTAATCATCATAATTTCACACTTCACATCAGACAAATAATGTGAACTGGAAGACCTTTCCTTTTCGTAACTTACAGATTTTGTGGTTTGATTCATTTTCTCTAATTCTTGGATACGTGTTGTTAGTCTTACTACAGTTTTCTGTAATTCTAAACGAATAAATAATCAACAAATTGCTGACCAAACCTAATTAATGTTGTCTCCCATCCCCCTTCCCCGTCCCTCACCCTTCTGACCCAGAGCCAACAAATCAAAAAAAATTTAAAATGACAGAAATTACTACATAGACACACCATAAACAATGGACAAAACATGTACAGGCGAAGGTTAAGCACATAATGCATTGGTTTATAATTTTACCTTTTTCAGTAGTACTAGTATTTTTAGACTTGTTTCTTGGTGAAATTAACTTGTTATTTTCCTGAAACTCGTGAAGCTGTGAGAAAAATGAATTGCAATTAGCTGACACGGAAGCTGTTATAATGAAATAATTGCATTATTATCATCTTTTTTTATGACATACCTGTCTGGATACTGTAACAAGTTCCTCGTCTCGTTCATGTATAACTCTTCTTAGTTCTTCGATCTCTTCATCTCTAAGAAAATGAAAATAATGTAAAAACCACACAGAAAAAACATTCGTGGTCGCCATTATTACCATTGAAGTGCACAATTACTCAATTCTGATTGGTTAACAGGGGGTGCAAATACAGTGTAATTTGGACTTAAGATTTAACATTTTTATATACTACTCTTAAATTAAACTTAATTCAATTGTGATTACTAGTCCGAAGCACATTACCTTTCAATTAATTCTTGTTCTCTCCTATTGAACATGTCCTATCAAACAAAAAGAAAAGCAAAATACAAGTGTTAAAATTTTTGTGATTAAGACATAGACTTGCTGATGGAAACATACATACATAATCCCCATTATATGCATGTTATTACAAATGAACTTGGTTCATATACAAAAGACAAAAGAGAAACTTATGTAAATGCAACAGTAAAAGTATCTTATCTGTAACTCATGTATGTACAAGTGCTCCTGCAAAACTCAGCATAGTATGTCTAGGAATGTTTATTTACATAGTAGTATAAGTAGCTTCTATTTATTTATTTTTTAATACATTACCCTGACTGAATCTATTTCTTCTCGTAACAATGAATCTATAGATGTTTGCTCCATAACAGTGGTAACCTAAATCAAATTGCTGTGTATAGAAAAATGTATTTAGGCTCATTTCACAAAAAATATGAACTCCATTATATTATACCTCTCCTCCTTCCTTTATAATCGTAATTAATTGATCTCTCTCCTGTAGGGCTATTTCAAGTTTGGAAATCTGAAAACGAAACAATAATCCAATTATCAACCCATGCTCTGCTGTATTTACTAGAAACTATAAAGGTTGAAACAATCGAAAAAGTGAAAAACACATTTCACTTGAAAATGGGGTTTTACAGGCAGATCAGAAAATTTTCAGAGTAGAAAATGTTAAAATTTCTTCACATTTTAAGTTTGAATTCTATCTGCACATATTTCTGTTTACTGAATATGCTTTCCTCCAAAAGATTTGAAAAAGTTCAAGATTCACTCCAACTAAACTTGTTAACACTTTCGTCATTTTAGATGTTTTCTGATGCCACTTCATGTCAACAACTTGTGGTAGAGTTTGTTAATTGTTTATGTTTTACCTCCTCTTTCAATTCGTTAGTTTTGGTTAGAGCATCTTCTAAACAGCTAGCTGCTTCTTTACACTCGTCTTCCTTCAGCGCAAGCTCAGACTAAACATTCAACACATTATTATTCAATATACAAAAGACCAGCAATAATGTGGTAAGTGACAAATTGTTGAATATCTTTCATCAATACGATTAGTTTGTACAGGGGAATAATATTAGGACTATCTCACAAATTGTTTTCAGATGAAACCGTCCAACTGCTGCATTTATAGGACAGAAATATCCTTTAGCTATTCCAAAGTAATTTCACTTACACACATGGCATCTTTTTCTTCAACCAATTCTTCCAAACGATGTTGATATTCTTCTATTCTACAAGATTGTTCTTCAACTTTCGTTTCAAGTTGATCCTACAAGAAGAGTAGATGTTTCAAAAACTCTTCATTTAAAAATGCAGCAATTAGAAATTAAATGAATACGGATATTCTTAAAAGAAATCGAAATCATACTATTTTTCGCCGTGTTGTATGTTCTTGTCTGAATGAACTTTTTCGGGACTATTCACAAAATTAAGAACTAATGAATGATTAAAAACTGCTAGCATGATTAATCACCAACAGTTGAGATATAAAAAGGTGTTATGATTTACACATCTTCACTGGGTGGCAAAAGAAATAAACAACAAACTGATATTTGTGACATTTAGATAAATGATAAATATAATCACAAGATAAATCCATCACAACTCAAAAATATTGTTCAAAACTTTTCCAATTTGCTGTTTTCATCATAGGTGCCAATAACATTGCTTTTAGATAATGTATACCAAATAATAGAAAGTTCAGTATGTTTACTATCCACTACTGTACCTCAGCTTGCAGCCCTCTTAATGTTTCTTCTAATTGACTTCTGTCTGTTTCTAACCTTTCAACAGTTTCTTTGAACCTAGTATCAAGTAGCTTGTTCTACAAGAAAAAGCAAAAATAGAATGAGAGTACTTGGTTAACAAAGAACACAGTCAAACCTCTCTATAGTGCACATCATTGGAGGCAAAAGGGGACTCCTATGAGGAATTGGCCTTCAAGGAAATTAGGCTACTGTTTCTGCAAAGAGTGTGCACTATAAGAGCAATTTTGCAAAAATTTCTAAGAAAATATTTAACAGAAAAAAAATTCCTTACCTGTGCCTCTAAAAATGATGATTTATCAGCAAGAATCTCCAACTCCAGTTTTTCGGTTTTGAGGGCAGAGACTTTCTGCTCCAATTCCTTCACCTAAATTGTCATAGAAATCAGTTAGAGTTTGACTGCTCAACTTGACTGAAAGCAGTGTCTTGAGATAACTTAACACATAACTAATACTAGTGATGAATAAAATCATTATGATGAAACCTTCTGTTGCAAACAGGTCATTTGTATAGAATCTCCCTCGTGTGTTTTCATAGATCTTTCAGCAAACGAAAGTTTTTCTTGCAAGTCGTTGATCTTTCTCTCATAATTTTGGTTGCATGTTTGTTGTTCGGTCTGAAGTTTTTCAAACATTTCTGTCTTCTCTTTCACTTTTTCGTCTAATGACGTTACCTGAAAATAAAATTTAAAAAAAATACTATTTTCATGTTTCAGGAAGTCATTTGAAACCAAGTTTTCTTATTTGACCTCATTTCAATTTTCTTGTACAATAGACATATCACCAAACTTACCAGAGATCCAAGAGTCGAAACTTTATCATTAGACTGAAGCCTTATCTCTGACATTTGATTTCTTGTCTCATTCAAACGACTTTCCAATAAATCTCGCTGCAAAGCAAACAATGGGATATTAAGGTAACTTCATTAATTATTGTAATATAATTAGAAATATGTTAAAAATTCATTATAATTGAATTTCAAACCTCTTTCTCTATTGCTTTTATTTGATCATTTTCAGATAACTGACTGTCTTGAAGCCTAAACAAATTTAGTTCCTCATTCTATACTATATTAGGGGTTATCAGAATGTGAATGTTTGTGAGAGTAGAACTCGCACAGTAACTTTAAGGTCCTGGTTAGACAGTAAACTATTAGATATTCAAAAAATAAATCAATTGATGTCAATGAAGAAGAAAAAAACAATTTCTATGATGAAAAAAGTTTCTATTTTGAGCATAAGTTATCTAATAGCTTACAGCGTAACAGGACCTTAAGACAGAAAGTACAAAGTTTATTTATCTCAGTTTTATTCAAGTAACGTAATTATTTAAGTAAGGTTTTAAAATAAATTTGTTATAACATAGCTCTGCGTTTCAGATCAAGCAGAATGTTATTGTGAGTGAAGGTAGTGTCAAAAGTAGTTTTTAGATGAAGAGAGAAAAATAGATACATTAATTGCAAGGAACTTCAACATTGGACATCACCTCTGTTCTAGATCATTGATGCGTTCTTTCAATAATTTTATTTCAGAAGTCTTATCTTCAATGTCAGAAGTAGCCTACAAAGGAAATTTCCTGTTATAGATCAACAAAATTAAGTTATTTTCAATTTTGAACTATAAATGACTTTTACTTACTTTGGCTTTATATAGGTTATGAGTTTGCCTGAGTGCTGAAACTTCTTCATGTAGCCTATCAGCCGTTAACTGAACTGTTCCAAGCGTGCTAGATTTCTTAAAAGAAAATATTAAAATTATTTAATTCTATTTTATTTTTATTAGCTCTGTGGTTAAATCACTTAAAAATAACTGAAAACACTTCCACGGAATAAATTTTTGTCAAGGGGAAAGAAGACAGATTTTCAATTGTTCAAACAGGGGATTTTAGTCTTCAAAATCTTATACTTGCATTCTTAACATGGAAGACATGCTTTAGGTACAAAACTTTCTGTTGAGTGGAAATGAAAAATCACATTACAACTCCCTAACAGAATTCATGGGAATAATACAAAGCACAGCTTTTATAGTTTACCAGCTTTTCTGCATGGAAATTGCATTTTCTAGACTGCTGACCACACATCTTATTATGGACACACTAGGAATATTTATAGAATTGTCACATACCCCTGTCAATTCGGTGATGAGATCAGATAATTGATATTTGAGGGCAGACTTTTCTTTCTCAAGGGTACTAATTTGCATTGAAAACTGTTTCTGCTCAGTATCAAACTTTGCTCTAAAAATGAGATTTCGTAGAATATGAAAATGAATTGTGGAAAAACGTTTGAATAGAATGCTTCAACAAACCTATCTTTAGAAAGAGTGTCTAATCGTTCTTGCAGGCCTTCCAGCTCTAATCTCTGTTCCATGTACTGTTTATCGAGGTTTTCTATTTGCTAAACACAAGAAATAGTTGATTTTAGTTGATTCAGGGTTCTTCAATAGTTTATAAGATCGTAGATCCCTGCAAATGTAGAGTCTTCTTTAATGAATAATTGGGATTGGTTAATTGACGTCACACATGGCCAGTGGATATTTTTCCTGAAGCAAGCGGCTCCATAAAAAGGCTCCATATGGCAGGGCTTTAAAATGTTTAATGAATGAAATCAAAACAAAAGGACGGGATAATAAATACTCCATTTGTTCAATTCAAAGTGACGTCGGTCAATTTATTCCTGAATGAACCCAGAAAAACAGTCACTTAGTAATTATGATGATATTTACATGTAATCCTCCTCATGGGTTTTTCATTCATTATCCAATAAAGGTTACAATTTTCTGTCAATAATAATCTTAGATAACAAACTTACGTTTTCACTGGAGAAACAACAATTTAATAAGAAAACAAAACATTTGTTGAGAGGAATAGAAACTATTTTAATTTTTGAATGGAAATCTCATCACATTTATGACTTTAGAAAATAAATGACGATACTGCCAAAGTTCTTCGTAGTATAATACCTTTGTTTTCTCAACTAGTTCTGCAGTTTTTCTTGACATTTCTGTTTGAGAGTGGATAAGCTAGTTAAAAACATGAAAACATTATGATGAATGAGAAATTATGACATGGATATTATGGATAACATGGTTGTCGGCAAAGTGGTAATAAGTTTCTCAAAGCAGAAATCAAATTTCAGCCAGCCTTTAATAAATAGTAGTTACCATGTAATAACAAGCATTAACAGAATACAAAACATCAATAATGTTATGTTATTCAAAACAATCTCTTACCATGGCTTTCATCTTTCCAACTTCCTCTTGTTGTAGGATTGTTAGTTCCTTTGCATCAGAAAATCGATTAGTCTCCTAAAATATGAGCTTTAACCTATTTATTTTCAACAATAATGATCCAGGTCTTAGGTTGTTCGTTTCACTGTAACACTGGTACCCTTATAAAGCAAACTCTAACCACAACCTGTTTGAAGACTTATTGGCCCTTATCTCTTTTATGTGAGTCTTTATTGGCATTATGTTGGGAAAGTCACACAGACAAAATTATAATTCATTTTTAATTTGGTAAATGAGTCCAGCATACAAACTTCTTGTATCAGTATGATAGATTGGTTCGATCCATACCTGTTCATGTTTGTGTATATATTCTTTCAGTTGTTTTTCTTTTACTTGTAACTTCCCTTCGTACTCATCTCGTAAAACTCGAATAGAATCATTAATGGTGCTTTGGGTTCTGTTTTGCATTTCTAAGTAGTTTAGAATAAGATTATTCATCTAACTGATCCAGATAGATTTCATCCTGACTTTTTGTATGGTTTAAAGGCTTGACTTAGACTACAACAAACTGACATAATTTTATTTGTAAGATGTTAAAGAAAATCAAAATCAAAAAAAATATACAGGTGAAAGCATGGCTATAAGAGGCTACAGACATTGTGCTTGCAATACTAGACTTAAAACTGATGGTGGTTCAAATCCCGGCACTGCTACACTGTAGATGATTGATAGCAAAAATGATAGTGATGGTTATCAAATGTGCCTAATTTTAAATTTTAAATAATTGTCAAAGAATGTCAAAGAACACAATCAATTATCAGTCGGGTACGAGCTGGTTCGTTGGTGCTTCAAACTTTGAGGTATGAATTCTGATGGAGGCCTACATCAGTTTAAGGGGAATTGAGGTCAAAATTTAACACCATTTTTTCATTTTTTAAAAAGATAGTGTTTGCTTGTCTTCTAGTATAGTTCCGAGTTGATTTCATCCATTTTGTTTCTTAGCATCAAACCTTCTGTAAAATTCTTGAAACAAGAGAGTTCATTAGTTCTGGAAATAACACCAAGAAATCATCAACAATTTTTCTTAAAGGAAAATTAACGTCAAAATAAAAACTTTAGCTTAAAATGTTCTCTGAGCAACTCTGAATCCAACCCAACTTATAAAAATTTTCAAAGTTTTATTTCGCCTTAAATTTAAGATTTTGTAAAGTCACATGATCAAAATCTTGACATCACAGCCACCCAACTTGCTCGCACGTCTATATGAGATCTCTATAATAATATGGAATATAAAAATAACATGGGTTCCCCAGAAGCTGAATTTTCAATGCCGTTTATCAAAATAACATTAAATTCTCCTTTAAATCAAACTCAACTGGAATTGAAAAACCTTGTGAAATATTGTTCCTTCAAAGAATTATGCACAATTATATTTTTGTAGCCTAAATCACATAAGTTGAAATCACAGTCCTATAAGTTGAAATTTTTTATGTTACCATTCTTTATGTTTTGTAAAGCTTCTTCCAGTCGGTCACGCTGTCTTGACTGTTCCATGAAAGCAAGGGCCATTTCTAAGAAGTTAAAGTTTATGAAGAGGTTTATTTCAGCTCTAATTCTATATCATGATTTTAAAGGAAAAACACTTAAAAAATACCATTGATTTTGTTTTCAAGCTTTTTTACTTGCTCGTTTTTCTTCCCCAATTCTGAAAAGATTTCTTCTTTAGACCCAACATCGCGAAACTGAAAATAAAAATGGTTGTTAGTTAGAAATTAACTATTGTTACAAGGATATATTGTTGTAATTTTACTTGTCGTCCAGACTCGGAAAACTAATTAAAGATTATTGTTATACCTGCATAATTGTGATTTGTAATAGTAATAGCATGACCTTAAGGGCAATTTGGGATTAATAGCTTGATTTTCATTTTGACGCTTTTTAAAATAGATCAAATACAGTTATAAAGTTCATTATAATGAATCATCATTCAACATAAAAGGATCAGTATATCAATGATATTAGCTCATAATTCTTTTTTAAAGTGAGAAAAACTTTCAGCCCTGATTTCAGAACAAAAATGCATAAAAAAACTGATATTTTAATTATTCCCAGACTTCCTGATAGAAAAGTTTGCTTACAGGTGGAAATTATGATAGCTGGAAAGAAGTAGGCAAGGAAGAGCCTTAATAACTTGAAATAATATTGAACTTAATTTTTTTAATAACAGAGGGGGGCATGCAGACCTCAAAATTACAGTAATCTATATAAACCAAAGCACAGGTTCCATTTAAATGAACTTCAAAAATCAATGGATTCCATGAGGTTTTGGATACCGTGGTTTCTAACATTACAGTAACAAAAGTTTCTGTAATGGGTTCCGTGTTTTCGATCATATAGCTGCATTTAAATTTGCTTTGATTTTTTGAAAATTATGGTGAAGTGGCAAAAATTCAAAGTGAATATTAAAACTTTTTGATACTTTCCCATGAAATACGAATTGAAATTTTCTCCAGAAGTTTTTATTGTTTGAACTATGGAAACAGAAATTCTGTTCCATTCCTTACGAACCTCAGAACCGGGACAGTAATGGAATGAGCGTTACCGTGAAATTGTTGTGAGGCCTGGCATGGTAGAAATTTGTCACCTTTAACATAATCAACAATGTTAATTGTGGGATGATAATGAGATGATGAGTATGTCCCTATATTTCTTTGAATTTGAGATTTTATGTATACAATCTTTAAGCTTAAAAATGTGACACAAATTCTTGTACTCCCTGTAAATAAAATATTTTCAGCTGTACAACACAAAAGCACAAAAGAAATAACTTCATAAAGTTATCTCTTATGTAATATTATTAAAGAGTCAGTCTCTCTATGGATGAATACATTTAACCAGAATTCTTTAATGTTGTTGTTCTTTTAATATGGGTAATCAAGGTGGATGTAAATATTTGCGAAAAGGAATGGCTGTTTTGGTCAGAATTAAATTTTCTTCTTTATTTTATGGACCATAACTTGTGTTAAAACATATAGAAATAAAAATGCTAAACCTTATTCTTTTCATCCAAGGAAAAATGACAAAAATACAAAATGTCAGAAACACTGAATTTACTTGGCGCCATATTAGTTATAATTTTTAATAGCTAAAAAATGTTTACAACACATGATCAAAATAATTATGATTTCATCCGTAACGGCACTTGTTATAATGAATAATAACTGGATTTGTTCACAAATCCAATACCTCATAATGATGCATTACAATGTCTTAATATTATTATTCATAAAACTTATGATTTATTTCTGGTTTAACTGGCTTTGTGTTTTTATGGTTTATGTTTCTTTAGTTATGTGTTTTTATGGTAAGAAAGAAAACTAGAGATGAAAACAGGTTATTAATTCGCATAATAAAATTTATCCATAAAATATTAAAGAAATCAACTGATAATCATCTCAATAAGAACTATAGAAGAAAACTGAGGTATGTAGAATCATTCTCCTATACTCTGTTTGCATATACTTTGTGCTCTATAATTATAGAAGGAATATAAAATTAACCTACAGAAAATACTTTGTATCAATTCCTTTTCATTATTAAGCCTCAATACCAAATTTATGCATTTCATACCTGAATATAAGTTCCCCAAAAAATAACCTCATGGGTATTTTTCTCTCAAAAGTCAAATCACAGCAGTGGTTTTCTCATTTCCCATCTTCAGTGCAATAGGTTTCTATTCCTCACCCAAGAACTAATTCACCTTCTTCTCCAGAGGTTTATAACAGTTTTTTTTATCTAAATGTACAACAACTTGTTTTTTTGAAATTAATTCCTTTTAAACAATCTATTCAATCTTTGACTTTCCTCGAATTTAGGCATGATTAATCTTGACAAGTCATACTGCCATGAAATTTTGGCTGCTATATTAACCCTGTTCTGTCACAAGTGTTGACATTGTGTTTTGACCAATTTGTTCTGCACGCTTTCCTGCCAGCGTAAACTTTATAATACACCATTATGGTAAATCCTCTATAACGTACTCAGGCACTTATAAAATTTCTGAGAACCCTCGCCAGGGTTCTGGAAAGATGAAATCTGTTTATTTTTCAAAACTTTTCCATGACTGAGATGAAAATTAGTGCTTTTTTCAGGTTTTCCCTGATTTCCCTGATTTCCAGACTTTGTAGTAACCCTACTCTTACCTTAAAGTGGGCATCAGGGGTACTTTTCTAATAAACAGCTCTTCTTATTAGGGAGAGGGATTAAAAGAAGAAGGCACTTAAACAGGTACTTAAACAGGGTGTTAGTCAAGCATTCCCAATGCAATCTATTGTCAAATATTCACATTTAACAAAAAAAATATTTCTATCAAAACAAAACACTGAATATTAAAGAAAACTCTTTGCCATCAGTTCACACAAAAGCGTGGAAAGAAAAAAGTTTTACCAATTGTTGTCGTTTTTAATGGTCTATTCACTCCTGAAAGATGGTTACCATACTGTAACGAAAAAATGCAGGAGCTTTTCGTAACACTAGCTTTTTATAAACCACTACAGAGAATATTGTGCCCTTCTCAAAAACCGTGAAGATATTGATTTTAAGAGCCTTTTTGAGAGCATCTAGATCCCAAAATTTTCTTTGCTGTCCAACCATGGTGGGGAACATTAGGCTTGAATTCAGTAACAAAAATTCCAAACTGGTAAATTGCAGTATTTTTTTACTTGTGACTGACACCCTGTTAAAAGAGGGTGATTAATAGAGGTTATACCATACACAAGTTTTTCTTGCCATTAGTAAGGGACTGTCTATAAATAATTTTCATGATCATAGTGTGCTGCTTACTGCGATTTCAGGAAACATTGTTACAGCTGCAGTCAGGTACTTATTATTACATGACATTATGACACAAAGACCCCCTCTCTAACACCAAATTTTCTGTTAACCGTGACAAAAGTTATTTGTCAACTGCCCCTAAAAATATGGCCACTTGTTCCAAAGAGTCATGATGATATATAGAGAGGGTTCGCCACTATCCGGATGGCGTCCTTATCTGGACATCCATCTGATAGTGGCGGTTTTGGAACATAGCCCTCCTGTGTAAACCGCACCCAGAAAAGTCTTTGCTGTGACCACAATTAATAATGCACAAGGCTGTTTATAATGGATTTATGCATGCATTGTTAGACTATCCAATAAATAACAGTAGCTAAAATCTTACAGTGTTGAGAATCAGTGGGGATTCATTTGGGGTGCCAGCAGAACAAAAGCTTTCGCCTTGGGAATTCCGTGATAAAGTTGCAGTCATACATGAATCAACACTCAGTAGCGATTCTCGTGAACTATATAAACTAGCGTTACTTCTCCTTCTTTTTTCCCATTTATTTTCTTGTTTCCAGTTTGATATACTTCCAGCAGACTGCTGCTGAATATAGCTTCGAACTGATGGTGGTCTTGAATTCTTTTTTGGTGTTGATACTAGAACATTATTGGGACTTGTTGGTTGCTGTTGTTGTTCGCCTTCTTCAATGCGCTGCTTTAATTTCCTAAACATTGTTATAAATAACGTGTTTTATCACTGGCAATATTAACAGTTATACAACACATGATATTAAAGAGTGTGCTGAAGGTTTGACTTTTAGTACATCTACAGGTTAAACAGAGTAAGTGGCACAATTTGAACAGAAAATGTGCGTAGCTCTCTTCTTCGCATGGTCTATTATATCACCGCTGCTAAATTTACTCTTCAAAATATCATCTACGGGTGAGAATTGATGATCTTATCAATGGACAGTCAGCGGCTTGTTTACATATTTTGTGTGAGAAGTTCATGAAAACAAAAAAGATTTTACTTTTATATTTTTATATAACGCCATCAATCTGGATTTCTTATTTCTCCGTTACGCTTGATTCGGAATTATTTCTCGTATCTATGGTTCTGGATAAGATACATAAAGTGCTTTATTAATTTCCGTTAAATAGTTGATGTTCTGACCTGTCTATTTTGCTTTGAAATAACTGGAAGTCACATTATAGCCGTAGCATGTGACTTCTCGGTGTGTTGCCGTCGAAAACGAAACTTTGTTTATTGTATTGTTGAAGGTCGTCGGTGTGTGAAAACTTTGCCATTGCTTCTCCAGTGAGTTCGTGTTCATTGTAAGTTTCAAACAATTACCGTTTAACAACAGCACACGCTACTTCTGTGCAGTATTTTCCCCCTCAATTTCTAGCATTTTCATTTCATATTTTGAGATGACGATTATTTTTTCACCACATCACCAGCCAAAAAAAAGAAGAGAGACAAGAGAAGAAGGGCACATTCTTCTTACGGCAATATTTTCCACACATGTGAACAATTTCTTGAGATCTATTAGGAAATAATTTCCAGATAAGGAAACCGATATCATAATTTCGATTTAGTGCATGCAATTTTAATAAATAGAATATTCGGTTCCCTGTGTGAAAAATCCTTGGATCCCTTGCGTCCTTTTCTGCTCCTCTAAATTGAGTCAGTCGGCCGGTTGGTATTGAAAATCCCCATTGTTTTCATTCTAACTATACAGAGATCAAATTTAAGGTTTCGAACTCAACGGATGTCAATTTCAGAGTTTATATTTAGTGGTTGTTGCACAGATTTCTTCAAAGTTATTTTAGTTATTTTAAAATGAATGTACAATTTTCTTTGAAACTATTTTTATTGTAAAAAATGACTGAAAAAAAACTAGACATCTGTTCCACCTGAAAGTGCAGCGGTGCAGACTTGCTTTGTCCGTGCTCTGTCTGCGCTCACCTCTGCACTAGCTGGTGATCATCTGTAATTTCCTGGCTACCAACGACAACAGGACCAGGTTGTTGAGATCTAGTCAATGCAGTGCATTACAACTAGGCCAGGAGTCAGTGTATTAGCCAGGATGAGCAGGTTGACTTTGAACAGACATGTGAGTCGAAACTGGTTATCCATTCGCTGTCTGATTTATCACAGAAAATAGTTTTTTAATTTTGTACGCAAGGTCAATCTTTAATTAGTTTGGTTTTACTCTTACTTAAATGAAAAAAAAAAAAATATCACGATATTTGGTCTATTCGGTTTTATTCTCAAGTGAATTACGAAAATGTTCTTAGCAAAGAGCTTAAAATAAAGTCAAGATGATACATTTTTTTAAGTCAGACAACCATCAGTCGTCACATGTCTATAACAGTTTAGGCATACACCAAACAACACGTCTAAGTACTGATAAAGAGCCAGTAAAACGTGCAATTATCACACTCCAGCGTTTTCCATAAATATGCAGAAGCCTGTAGTAAAGTGAAATCAGATCTGTTTTATCATACATCATGAAGAGTTTTACTGTTGTTGATATTCGATATAGGAAATTTGCATGATCTTATTGGTAAATTAACCTTAAAAAAGATCACTCTGGTCTATACTCACCAGTTGCCCTCTGAAATGTCATGGTAACATTTTTTATAAATACTAGAAATTTGCTATCAAACTCAAAAATAGGTAATAACCTATCTAACTATTTATTTGAGGCATTACCTTTGAATATTGACTTCCGTCACGTACTAACTTGTTTTTGCTTATTGGTTATCTAATATACAACCTGGCGTATTTATTTGTTCAACAGCTGTTGTAGTTTCTTTTGTTTGTTAGATTCACAGAATCTTTCTCTTTCCGGGTGATTGTGATAACCAATGATATTAAGATTGAATTTGTTTTGGTAACATTTAAGTTATATAGGTAGAATAATGTTAGGCCTTATTAGCATCTAAAATTTAAAATTATAAATGTTATGAACTTGTTGCAAAAGTATTTCTTTGTTTTTCATTTCTTTTAGTTACTTTCATATATGAAGGATGTTTTTTTCTCCTGGAGGAGAAGATGATGATGGAAGTGGATTTTCAGTTGGGATGCCAACTGCAGGGTAATGTTCGTTCTAACTTTTAGAGGAAATTTTTCAGTTATTTGTATAATTTTGAAATGTAAACAAACAAATATGTTAATGATAACTTATTTTAGGTCAAAACTTTCATCATTATTCGGAATGGATCCAGAAAGTGGGAATGCGTCTTTGAAGTATACAGCTCCAAAACAACCTAAGACTAAAGGTTTGTTTGAAATTAAAGGCTTTATTACAATATTTCCTCAAGGTACTCATTTCTTAAAGCATCTATCTGTATTAAACATCTTTGATTCACCAACATATTAACATCAACTTTATAGTAATAGCATAATACTTTTCTAGCCTTTGGCTGAAAATAAAATAAGAATGGAGTGGAAGAGCACTTTGAATGTTCAATAATTGAATGTGCCAATGAGCATTCAATTTTCGAATATTTAGTACGTTATAATCTTTGAAAATTATTTTGTTATTAATTCACAAAATAAAATGTTTGAACACCAATGTAAAATTAGCAAGGACTGTTCATATTTTTTACTGAACATGATAAGCACCCTGTCAGAATTATTAAAAAATACAATAAATGACTTTTTGTTCATTTGTGATGATAAAACATGCATAATAAATAATAAAGTTTTTTTCAGAGAGGGTTTTTGAATTCATTCAGTATATGGGAACCATCACTGCTACAGGTGCATTTTTTCTATAACTCACCTGTTAAAATCCACATTATTCTGTATGAAAGATAACTGGAAGAAAAAAAAGAAAAAACAGAGATGCTTTTCCAAATGATCAGATTTTACACCGTTCATGATGGAAAAATTATCATTATTTTATATTCATTAACAGGACATTATGTGTTGCAAAATTCACCTCAAAAAATACACTCACAAATTATGCAGTGATATTTTTCAATCACTAACTTTTTTTTCATGCACTATCTTTTTTTATTCACCAATTAATATTACATTCATCTAATGCTCTTTGCAGAGACCAACTTGCCACGTATAGGGTCAGGATGATATAATTTTGAATGAACATGCGCTGCCATAATTAAATGTCTGTTGAAAAAGAAAAATTTCAAATAGATAAAGTTTTTGCTACAGAAAAAAATATTTTGTCTTTTATAAGAACTAAGGAAGGAAAACAGTTTGTCTCCTATGGTTGATTATGTGTCGCAAAATTTACTAAGACAATAATTTATGCACCATATTCATAAAATACACAGCAACAAAAAAATAACATGCAGTAAAAAAAAATGTTGGTATAGTATTTTGCATAATCCTCAAAAATGATGGCACTTATTATTCACCTTTCTTTAAATCAAAATATATACCTGGAAGCTGTGTTTACACAGGGCTCCAAATCTCTCTCATGTCCAATGTCTTCTCGCAGTATTCAATGTTGATGATGGACAGTTGGGAAACTTGTGGCATGGTTCCAAATGGTAGTGTCGCTGTCCGTTCGAGTCTCATTGTTAAAGAACAGTCCAGCATAAGAGTATATGGAACCGACGTAAATTTTCCTTGCATAACCTTTTGAAAACCTATACTGCAATGAATAACAATATCATTATTATCATTATTATCAAAACGCCCTGGAACATTGCATACACACTTTTTTTCTTCTGGGAACTTTATTAATAATTTTAATTTTTCTGGCTTCCTTGCGTGAAAAAACGTTATGAAGATCATTTATTTGCACTGCATTGCATCTCCAAAAAAAGCATTCCGTTATTGAATCCTCTGAACGTTCATGATTATAAACGTTCGATTGAATGCTGTTATTGAGCCGTATACTGCTCAAAATTGAGCGCTCATGATATTTACTGACCCATATACCATTCGTTGAGTGCTCATTTGAACATTCATTTCTATTGTTTAATTTATTGTTCTAATCTTTTATCCTTTCAATTGAACAATCAGAAAGATGTATCCCTTTTCCTCTGGAACGTCATAATTTCTGGCCTGTTAATTTTGTGCAGTACAGTACAGGATACTTGAGCACAGTTCAACAAATTGAAAAAGTGAGGATGTTAATTTTGTGCAGTACAGTACAGGATACTTGAGCACAGTTCAGCAAATTGAAAAAGTGAGGATGTCTGCCATGAGGAAAAAATCTGAGGTCATGTCAGTATCAAATTTATATAAAAATGAATCAGACTATTATATAGCTGTCTTGATACCCAACAAGATTGATGGGGTTTTTTAGGCAGGACCCATGCATAGAGAACAGAGAGACTTTTTATTACCTTAATACTTTCTTATTTAAGTTCAAAACATTTTTGACGTCTGTAAAACCACGCTAAATTAAATGATTATCAATAATTTTTAGTTGTCCTAAGGAACAATGTCAATGTAAGTCAGTGAGGAATCTCTGGGAATTCTGTCTGAAATTAGAAAAATGGGTTTAAAATAATTGACAGACTCTGGTAAAGCACAAGAAACGACGAGCATTTTGTCAATAAAATAAGTAACCCTAGAAAATTTACAAAGTGTACTAACATAAATAACAAAGTTATAACTATAATACTATTAAAAAAAGTGCCCAACCTACAGCCCACAAGGGTGGGAGGGGCAATAATACTGACTTATTACCTTTTAAAACTGAAACCATGCGGCATGCAAGACCTCTTGGGCATGTGCCAGAATAAGCAGACCGGTAGCCAAAATACAAGATGTCAGCTTAACTGCGTAACCCGACGACAGTTAACTTGAACTAAAACAGATTTTAGTTGTCATAATTTTTTTGTTCTCGTTTAGAAGGGGAATCAAAAACAGGTGCATCAAAAACTGATGCTCCATCATTACTCTTTGCATGTGCTTGCCATGTGTTCAAATAGTAGGTATCTATTTGCACAGTGCAGAATTACTGAGGAAGTTATCAAACTTATAAATATATTGGCTTTATTTTATGAGATTTTTGCAAATTAACTTCTTGATGTCATATTAAATGGTGTGTAATTTGCTTATGTTATGCTTGAAAGAATTACCCAAATTTATATTATTGTTCTTAGCTCTAATGGTCAATTTGTAAGTCAAGGTAAACTGGGAGTGGCAATCTTAGGTCATCTGCCGACAAAAGACGTAAGTTGTCTTTAGATGACGATTTTTTTATCTTGTGGATACTTCAGCAATAAAGTTATATACACAATATAAACATCAGCTTCCAACCCATTATAATGACCAGATCTTTTTCGGTGTCGGGATAAAAAAGGAAACTGTTTTGGTATGTCACATTTAAGTACCCAAAGCAGATTAGCCTTTGAAATCAAATTATATACTATAGCTAGAGAGAGCTTAACCTTCTAACATAAATGCTTGAAATTATACTTGATAATTTTTGTAATTTCTTTTCTGTTTGTTTAGTACAAAATTTTGTTGTATCTGAGTCAAAAGAAACCCGTCACAAACGCAAGAATTCATACAAACTTCCAATTTAATGTAAATCAGTTTTCGTTTTTTTTTCTTTCTTGCTTGTTTGTTTGCTTGTTTGCTTGTTTGTTTGTTGTAGCTCTTAAGATTTCGAATGTTGTGATGTTTTAGGTTCAAAATAACAATTATGCATCTTTTTACGATGATCAATCGCAATCATGGTCATTGTGTTTTGATTCAGAGCCACAGCTGATTGAATTCAGCAAATGGGTGAGAGTTGGAATTAAATTGATTTCATTAAAATGTTCTACACCTGAAGCTTTCTTAAGATTATTCTCTAATATGGTTTCTTTTTTTCTCCTTACATCACTGCAGTACCATATTGTATCAAGTTTTTAACCCTGATCTCTAAAATCTCACTGGATCATGCATGTTTTGGGGTTACATTTTGTAGGTAAAATGGCTGATCCAGTGTGTGTTTTTGTGGTCACTATAATGATTTCTTCTTCTTTTTCTTACCTCTGAAGAAAAAAAAATACAGAAACAATCTTAAATATTGAATTGAGAGGTAGCATACTATTTCAAGTAAGAGAATAATTGTTGTTAATGTTCATTTCAGGTTTGTCTTGCCAAGTTTAATGTTCAAGGTAATATTATGATCACACAGGACCTGAACGTATGTGAGGGTCAATCCGTTGAAAAAGGTGACACTTTAGAAATGCAGTATACTGGTTGCTTGCATGCAGGAAATAATTTTGGCAAGGTATGCTTTTCTTGTCTTAAACTGAATCAGCTGAATAATGATGTCTGATGATGTCTATTTGACGTCATTCATGATGTTTAAAAGATATCAATATGACATCATTTTTGGACATCTTTCTGACATTATTTTTAACATCATTTAAACGTCACAAAATGACATCAAAATGGTGTCATGTATGATGTTTATTTGACATCATTATAACATCCGACTGACGTCATGCCCAATATTTATTTGATGTGGAAATGGTGTTTAATTAACATCAAAATGAAATGAAAAAGTAAACAAAAGAACTGTACTAGCTGCCACAGGTGGTAAAATATCTTTTTTCCTACAAATGCAGGTAAAACAATAGAAAATTATATTAATATGCTTAATGATACCTATATTACAAATGTTGCCAAGATCATTTTTTCTAATTTTTTACTGTGTCATTAGAAATAATATCCTTTTGTTGTTACATTCTGAATTAGCTTTTTGGCAAGAAATAAATTTAAGTTTGGTTTACTACAGTGTAGCACACAATTTTTTCATGCGCATACAATTGTTGTACTTAAAATGTTGCATAGTATGACATAGTAAAAAATTGCTTTATGTTGCAGCCTATGTCATCAATCATGTTAAAATTATGCAACAGTTGTTGGTGTCATTTTTGCTGCATTGCAAGAAAAAGTGACATTACGCAATTTCATCAGGGATGCGCATGAAAAAATTGCACAATGTCCACTACATGTATTCATTTTATTAGTAGATACTAGTGTAGTGTGTAAAAACATTTTACAGTTTTCCATAAATTGATTTTTACACGCAATACTGCCATGATAAGTCTGTGTATATACAAAAATTGTTGTGTTTCTCCATGTTGGAATTATATCATATTTAATACAAATATTTTGGATCGATCATTCAAAGAATGCTATTATCCCTATTTTTCAGTGCTATTATTTGGGCTATTTAGAGATTTCTAAAGTTGTACAGTTGAGCTAAAAGATTTAGAAAAGAGACAATACAACGTATACTACCTAACCAATGGATACTCCTACCTAACCACGATAAAACGTCTGATATATAAGAAAATACCTTCAAATTTCCCTATTAACTAAAGCTAACAAAAACAATACCTTCTCAGACGTTTTTATCTTTCAATTCTTTATTCTGCTATGGATTGTGGAAATGTCAAAACCCAACACTCGATTTGTGGATCGTGATACAAAAACCATGTAAATATGTATGTAATCACTCTTCTTGCATTACAATCATTTATACTATTCAATTTTATAATCTAAAAAAGGTATCATTCAAATACTATCAAAACAATATGATAATGATCTTGCTACCTTCGTTTACCTTAATAATAACAATCCACACACTACAATGAAATACCAAATAAACTGCTAGCTACACATTTCGGCATAGTAGTCAACACTAACTGATACGAAAAAGATACGTTCAAACACATTCGAAAAATAGACATCGGTAGAAAATGATGAAATGATAACACATAACAGGTCTACATTGACTATCTCGTCGGATGGAATAGTTACTGATACTTATCAATGTGGTTATTCTTTATTACTGAACTTAAAGCGTTGAATAAAAAAATTAAAACAAAAACAAAAAATTATACATACAGCATCTTCATTCTCAATAAGAAATGAACGTTGAGAAAATTTGATGAACTTTTGAACGCAAAAAAACATTGCATTGCGTTCTCCTCTGGGTGGCTTTATGATGTCTTCCTTTAGGCACAACACTCCATAAAGTAATAAAAACCCGTAAGATGGAGCTAGAGATTCCCCTAATGGGAGATTCCCCCTATACTAATACAGAAGCAATAAACATCCATTGACGAACTTCCCGAGAAAATTTTCCTAAAGTTCTTTCTTTCAAAGTTAGGTAAGAAAAAAGCAAGATTTAGTATTAGTAAAAGAAGACTAGTATACCGTGTAAAAATTTTTTACATCTTTCCCAATAAGATGTTTTTACACGCTATACTAACCATTTGATAATAACTCTATGAAATACAAAAACGCAGTCCAAAACGCCGCCCTAAAATCTTTCATCGATTCATGAATTTTTTACCCGCCATACTAAGCATTGATAACGCCGTGTATTGAGGTAAAACTATTGATTTCTCCTTTCTTTGTCGCCAAAAATAGAATTCACAGAACACGGAAGAAGTTTGTTTGTTAAAAATGTTATTACATGTTTACGTTGAATCATATTTAATGTAAAGTTTTACTGAAGAAATCAATTTGAGCCATAACTCAAAGCCAATATGGGCCCCAAACGGCAACAGTTAACGCAATAATTATGCGTTTAATGTCATATATATTAAGCCCAGCGAAAAATTGCACACAAATTCAATTGTGACCGACATGTAGTCGGCAATATATTTTAACGTCATGATAATGACGTCATAGTTCCAAGTCCCTTAAACAACTTGCTACAAAAAAAATTAAGAAAATAAGAAAATTTAAATAAAAGGCTGTATTTTTTCGACTTCTGAATCCTAACCAATTCTTAATTCTTTCCACTTTCTAACTTTATTGTCAACCAAAAATTCTTTCAGTCTTTGTGGTAAACATATTCATAATTATCAATGCTAAATCTCAGAAAAATTATTCACAAATTGTGAAATATCTCACTCACACACTAAACTACCCATGCAAAATTAACTTTTGGAGTGTATACAGATTTACATATATACGATATAAGGTATTAACTAAATCCTAAAAAGAATCATACCTCCAAATAATGTTTCTTTCTTCAAAGCTGAAGTTTCTTCAAAGTTCTTTCTTATAAATTCCAGGAACAGAGAGATCTCCAATTAGAAAAACGCCATCGGTATAATTAATTTTACTCACGGTCGAAACCAACAGATTAATTAAATCTCTAATCTTTTATTCCTTCTTGACTTTCTTCTTTCTAACATTGTACTAAAAAATACCATGCTCAACACAGTTTTTACTAAATTTTCTTTTTTTCTTTGGAAATCTAAAAAAACAAACCGAGATAGGATAAAATGCCGTTTGATACGTCTTCAACCTTCAACATTACACAACATAAGTCGTGAATGTGTAAAAACTATTCTTCGTAATTAAAACTTGTTTTTTTTATGCATGTTTCTTATTATTACTTTGTCTTAAAAAATGTAAACAAACGCTTCTTTTTTCTTCAAACGACTATTTATCATTCGTTGTCAATAGCGGCTACGTTCGATTGTAATTCGAAGTCTCCGCCTGAGATCCTATATCATGTCTTCCCTAACGTATTTCGTATCATAAAATAATTATAAGCACTAAACCGGAGTGCCTTATACTAATACGTAAAAAACATAAACAAATATCCATTGACGAACCTCCCGAGAAAATTTCCCTAACGTTCTTTCTTTCAAAGTTAGGTAAGAAAAAAGCAAGATTGCGTATTAGTATAAGAAGATAGTAATTGTGTCCACCATACTTACAAATTATATTATTTTTTTAGACTTTCGATAGCAACAAAGACAGCGGGAAGTTATTTAAATTCAAAGTTGGTAAAGGTAAAGTTATTAAGGTCAGTACTACATATGTTTTAGGATGAAAATGACAAATATAAAATGTTTACCTAATTAAGGGTTACCTAATAATATTTACAGATGTTTTTGTGAGGATCATAAATTCTTTATAGTAAAGTTTGGTAAAGTTTGTATATACAACAGAAAAAAGAGATTTCGTTATTAAGGGTTAAAAAAGTCAATTCTATTTTGTTTTTGGTGTTATTATTTATTATAGTAGACTAAGAAATGAATCTTTCTAATTTGGCACACAAAAAAGTAGTACCCAAAAGTTATTATATGAGAAGTAAGTCAAACAGTTGTCTTTTTGATTATAGGGATGGGATACTGGTGTAATAGGAATGAAGAAAGGTTCCAAGAGATTGCTTATCATACCTCCAGATCTTGCTTATGGGCCAAAGGTAATAGCTGTTATTACTGTTTTCTGTAAATGCTTTGCGATGATCTTTTATTTATGGTTTTAATATTGTTATTGTCATGGTTTAATTCAGTCTATTGAAGATCGGGTTCCTGCCAATTCAACGTTGATATTTGAGGTGGAAGTCACAAGAGTAAGTTATCTGTTTTGATTTTGATGTTGATTTTTTTTCTGGACTTATTGATAAAAATGGTTATTTGTGTACTCTTTAGGTGAAATTTGCAATCCCACAAACTGAACCTGATGGTGCTCCAGTCTCAACTAATGAAACGAAAAGTGAGCCTGAAAACTCTGAAGATGTACCACAAGCTTCCGAGGATGAAACCAGAGAGAGACTTAATACTAATGATAGCTTAAAAGAAAGAACAAAATCAATAAATGACCAGCTTTCTAAAGTATGTTCTCTTTTCCTTTTGATAAAGTTACCTTTATGATACCACTTATTCTTTTATTAATCAATCTAAAGTCTTTGATTTTTTTTAAGAACATGAATTTCTTGTCTACAGTGTGTCTGCAGTGTGTCTACCTTCAGCATAAGTACATCAAAAATCTTTGTCGTACATTGTTTACAGATTTTTTGGTCGATGACAATGTTTTTTTTTATCATTTAGACGCCAGAAAACACCAAGTCTAAACTTCTGGAAAGAATGTCTAAAATGGGTCAGTCAATCATCAAAACGCAACCAGTCCCTCAAAGGGGTGTCTCACCAGAAGCTGAAGTTCACGAACATTCTGATACTTCTGAGGTATCGATTTTTCTGTTTTAGTTGCATCAATTAATTTGTGTGTTTCATATATTTACCTGCATTTTTCCCATTAAAATCATCTCTCTTTAAATTACTTTATTCTTATTTTAGCCAAACGCAGTTGTTCGCCAACTGTCAAATGAATCTTACCAATTACCTGTAAAACCGGAATCACCCAAACCAAATTTGAAACCAAAACCAGAACCTGTTCCAAGACCAGCTCCCGCTGCCATTAACAGTTACAACCCCCATCAAAACCAACCAGCAATGCAATTCTCGCAACCGGCTTCTTTCCCGCAATTCTATGAACATAATCCGATGTTTCCAACTACCCCGCCAACACAGCAGTTAGCGCTTTATCAGGTGAATGTTGCATACATATTTTTGTTACGATTTTCTGTACGTGTGTAAGGCAATAGGACAAGATTTATTTCATTAGTGCAGTTATCAGGAATGTTCATTATTATTGCAGGAGATTAACCACAGATAATGTGAATTGTTTTTCAGCTGTGATGATGAATAATGGTTTTTTGCTGCCGTTCTTTCATGCTTTTCTTATGAATACCATAAACACCATACCATAGATGATCACTACCATAATAACCAAACTTTTGCAAATGAAGAGATTATGAGTATTTTAAGGGCTTCAGAGTCCCAGTTAACAAGAGTATACTGTAGTATAAAGCCCCTTAAGAGTAAAAGCTTATAAAAGATACACAATTTCTAAATAGTTAAATATCTGCAATTTAAGTTAATAGCTAAGAGAAATTACATTAACTGTTATATCTGACGTTATGAAGCCATCATTTTTGTTTTAACTTTTTTAAGGATCCATGTTCCAAAAAGCAAGAGGGTAGACTGACTGACATGAAAG